>CM068382.1:5293576-5893576 GCA_034770075.1 Aralia elata
CGGCATGCCAGGTAAACATTCATAAGGAGGGAGATTGTAAGACCCCGAAAATTTTAATAAATAGAATTTAATTTTTCTTCTGTATTATTATTTTAAAAACAAAAATTGTGGTTTAAATCGATCGATAAATGATAAAGGTTACTAGTAAAATGTGATAATTGAGATGTCTAGTAATAACGCTAAATCATTATTCACGTGATCACTATTCACGGGGTACTATTTACGCTTAAAACGCTTTTACATTTTCTTCGATCTTCGAATTACGTCATAACGTTTATATAAGCTGGAGACGAAAATTATACGGTATAAATACGAAAGTACTATTCATTTATACAAAAAAGTCAAACTAGTATGTCGGGGAATATTCCTTCTGTCGGATATAGAAAGTGATAGAAATTGACGGCAAAACTTTAACCGATAACTGTTGAAATACCCGGTGATAAAAAAAAAATAGTAAAACGCGCTGTTCCACAGTAGCACACGTTATTCCACAGTAGTACACGGTATTCCACAGTAGCACACGGCGTTTCCACAGTGTTTTATATTATTGATTCAATAATTGATAAAGTAGCAATTGCACAGTATCTTGATTCAATAATTGTTACACTAGTATCTGCATAATATTTTATATTATTTGTCACGACACTGTAACACATATTATTTGATATGATAGTTTAGCATTATTGGACAATGTCTAGAAATTCTGTCGAGAGAAAGGGGTTATTTAATCGCACGTCGTTTATATACGGAAGACCCCCTCTTTCCTGGGAATAATCTAGTTGTCAGTATTGCGAGTATATGCTATCTGTGATATTAATACATTTAACACAATATATACAGAAAAAATGGATTTATTGTGATAATGGAGTTATTTTTAATGGTTTTATCTTTTGATAATGGAATTATCTTTTGATAATGGAAGAAAAAATGGATGGATGATAAAATGGATGGATGATATTAATGGAAGAAAAAATGGATGGATGATATTAATGGAAGAAAAAAATGGATGGATGAATAATTAATGGAAGAAAAAATGGATGGGATGATATTAAAAAAATATGGGAAAAAGACCAAAATGCCCTCACCTTGATTTTCCTATAAATAGGGAGGGTTTGCTTAAGAAATTTTCACACCTTCATTAGCTTATACTTCCTCTCTCTCTCTAAATTTTCTGAAGTTCTCTTAGTGTGCTAGGTTACTGTGAGTATTTGTGAGGATACTAGTATTATCCGAAGTTAGTAAACTTCATAGAAAGTAACATCCAGTTAACGAAGGTAGGGAATATCATTTCTTTCATACTCATATATAATATCATTTGCTTTCATGTTCGTAAGTGATATTATACTCACAAAGGTTGTTATTCATTCTGTATTAATTTGTGGGGATAACCTGGCCGTGCGGTATGACGCATGCCTGGTGAATATCCTTTTGTATTCATTTCTTATTATTCTGTGGGAATAACCTGTATGTACGAGTGTCGTACCTGGTGAATACCCTTCTGTATTCATTCCTTATTACTCTGTGGGGATAACCTGTATGTACGAGTGTCGTAACCTGGTGAATAACCCTTTGTATTCATTCTTTATAAATCTGTGGGTATAACCTGTCCGTTGCGGATTGAGGCATGCCTGGTGAATAACCCTTTGTATTCATTACTTATTAATCTTTTGTGGAAATAACCTGTCTACGCGAATTATCGCATGACGGGTGAAAATTCATTTGCAGTTTCATATATTCTGTTATACTTGTATAATGTATCATTTCTTTTGTACTCTTTAAGGTGATATCTTTTTCTTTCACATATCTCCATTTATGAATAAGAAATCTTTGTTTGTTTCCAAAACCTTATTTTTAAATGGAGAAAATCCCTGAAAAATAGTAGTAGCTTAATAGTTTGTGCTTCATCTAATATCTTTTCACCTGAATCTTTCTATTTCGTTTTATACGTTATAGTTGAATTCTGAACTTATTTCTTGAATATCATTCTTAAATTTGACTCCACAATTTGGTCATCGTGTTGGTAATTTGGTCAATCTTCGACACTAATTAAATTATAAATCTTTTTTCTTATCCTTGATCTCAGACTGTATTTATGTTTATATCATTGTCATCATCCTCATACTTAAATTGTGGTGATAGTTCTCTTTGGCCCGTAGTGCAAAGATGAACTGGTGTGACATGATTTTGACCAAACTGTGTATTGGTATAATCATGACCTTTGGGCGTTTACAGATAAAGGCTTCTAGTGAAAATATCTTTGGCCTGTAGTGCAAAGATGAACTGGCGTTTGGCGTGATCATGACCAGTGGTGTTTACAAATAAATATCTTTGGCACGTAGTGCAAAGAGAGGCTGTTGAAAATTGTTGATTGGTGTTACAAATAAATATCTTTGGCACGTAGTGCAAAGAGAGGCTGTTGAAATTGTTGATTGGTGTTACAAATAAATATCTTTGGCACGTAGTGCAAAGAGAGGCTGTTGAACATGAATTATTGATTGGTGTTACAGGGACATAATATTGGTGGTGATCCTTTAACTTCTAGAAGATGGTAGATATTATAATCTACTTGACTCTCTTCTAATGGATTGTTCGTTCCGCTGCAGTTGTTGTTGAACAATTATAATATCTTTAAATCTCTGATTTATTATTGTTGAAGACTAAAGATAATTTTTATTCTTCATTATTTTAGTCATGATATTTCTTACTGGGCTATTTGAGCTCACCCTTTTCCTTTTTGTTCCATTGTTCTCCTCAGGAAAAGAGTGTAGCGGGGACTAGCCGGGGAATGGAGTGATGGTCCGAGATAATAGAAGTGTCTCAATACCTTACTATTAGTGTGACAATAAGTGTATTGAGAATTTAAGATGTATTTGTATTGTGTTGTCATATTTTGCACGACACTTATTAGTTTGTAAATGGGAAAATTCGTATTTTTATTTTGTATTTTTGTAGAATGTTATTGGCGACTCAAAATGGGTTGTGTGATCCTATTTTGGGGGCGTCACAGTTTGGTATCAGAGCCATAAGTGTGAAGAGGCCCGAGCCTCTCGCTGGTGACTTCCTTTGTGGGATGCACCGAAGCCAGACTCTCCGTTAGGGGGACGCCGACAATTAATAACGGTGGCAAGCTGATAGGTACCACTGTGAGGTGCTATCCGTGGTGTTGGATGTGAGTCACAGTTGGTATCAAAGCTTAGGGATATGATCTCTAGCAGAGATCTGGGATTAGAACTAGGAGGGGAGAGACGAGTAAAATCCTTCGCTAGTGTGTCCTACCTGAGCTATTTTATTTTTTTTAAGTAATTGGTTTGGTTATAGGGACAAGATGTTGCATGTCTATTTTCTTTAACTAACCTTTTGTTTTGTTGTCGCATTTAAGAATGGTATTTGAAAAAACATGAGAGGAACAATGAAGAAATTATGATACAAAGGACATGGCATGGGAGCTAGAATCTGAAATGATAGTAAAGTATCCTTATATATCTCTTCGGCATGCCAGGTACGTACGTAAATTTCGGGGACGAAATTTCATAAGGAGGGGAGATTGTAAGACCCCGAAAATTTTAATAAATAGAATTTAATTTTCTTCTTATTATTATTTTAAACAAAAATGTGTTAAATCGATAATGATAAAGTTACTAGTAAAATGTGATAATTGAGATGTCTAGTAATAACGCTAAATCATTATTCACGTGATCACTATTCACGGGGTACTATTTACGCTAAAACGCTTTTACATTTTCTTCGATCTTCGAATTACGTCATAACGTTTATATAAGCTGGAGACGAAAATTATACGGTATATAAATACGAAAGTACTATTCATTTATACAAAAAGTCAAACTAGTATGTCGGGGAATATTCCTTCTGTCGGATATAGAAAGTGATAGAAATTGACGGCAAAACTTTAACCGATAACTGTTGAAATACCCGGTGATAAAAAAAAATAGTAAAACGCGCTATTCCACAGTAGCACACGTTATTCCACAGTAGTACACGGTATTCCACAGTAGCACACGGCGTTCCACAGTGTTTTATATTATTGATTCAATAATTGATAAAGTAGCAATTGCACAGTATCTTGATTCAATAATTGTTACAGTAGTATCTGCATAATATTTTATATTATTTGTCACGACACTGTAACACATATTATTTGATATGATAGTTTAGCATTATTGACAATGTCTAGAAATTCTGTCGAGAAAAGGGGTTATTTAATCGCACGTCGTTTATACGGAAGACCCCCTCTTTCCTGGGAATAATCTAGTTGTCAGTATTGCGAGTATATGCTATCTGTGATATTAATACATTTAACACAATAATACAGAAAAATGGATTTATTGTGATAATGGAGTTATTTTTAATGGTTTTATCTTTTGATAATGGAATTATCTTTTGATAATGGAAGAAAAAATGGATGGATGATATTAATGGAAGAAAAAATGGATGGATGATATTAATGGAAGAAAAAATGGATGGATGATATTAATGGAAGAAAAAATGGATGGATGATATTAATGGAAGAAAAAATGGATGGATGATATTAAAAGAATATGGGAAAAAGACCAAAATGCCCTCACCTTGATTTTCCTATAAATAGGGAGGGTTTTGCTTAAGAAATTTTCACACCTTCATTGCTTATACTTCCTCTCTCTCTCTAAATTTCTGAAGTTCTCTTAGTGTGCTAGGTTACTGTGAGTATTTGTGAGGATACTAGTATTATCCGAAGTTAGTAAACTTCATAGAAAGTAACATCCAGTTAACGAAGGTAGGGAATATCATTTCTTTCATACTCATATATAATATCATTTGCTTTCATGTTCGTAAGTGATATTATACTCACAAAGGTTGTTATTCATTCTGTATTAATTTGTGGGGATAACCTGGCCGTGCGGTATGACGCATGCCTGGTGAATATCCTTTTGTATTCATTTCTTATTATTCTGTGGGAATAACCTGTATGTACGAGTGTCGTACCTGGTGAATTACCCTTCTGTATTCATTCCTTATTACTCTGTGGGAATAACCTGTATGTACGAGTGTCGTACCTGGTGAATAACCCTTTGTATTCATTCTTTATAAATCTGTGGGTATAACCTGTCCGTGCGGATTGAGGCATGCCTGGTGAATAACCCTTTGTATTCATTACTTATTAATCTTTTGTGGAAATAACCTGTCTACGCGAATTATCGCATGACGGGTGAAAATTCATTTGCAGTTTCATATATTCTGTTATACTTGTATAATGTATCATTTCTTTTGTACTCTTTAAGGGATATCTTTTTCTTTCACATATCTCCATTTATGATAAGAAATCTTTGTTTGTTTCCAAAACCTTATTTTTAAATGGAGAAAATCCCTGAAAATTAGTAGCTTAATAGTTTGTGCTTCATCTAATATCTTTTCACCTGAATCTTTCCTATTTCGTTTTATACGTTATAGTTGAATTCTGAACTTATTTCTTGAATATCATTCTTAAATTTGACTCCACAATTTGGTCATCGTGTTGGTAATTTGGTCAATCTTCGACACTAATTAAATTATAAATCTTTTCTTATCCTTGATCTCACTGTATTTATGTTTATATCATTGTCATCATCCTCATACTTAAATTGTGGTGATAGTTCTCTTTGGCCCGTAGTGCAAAGATGAACTGGTGTGACATGATTTTGACCAAACTGTGTATTGGTATAATCATGACCTTTGGCGTTACAGATAAAGGCTTCTAGTGAAAATATCTTTGGCCTGTAGTGCAAAGATGAACTAGCGTTTTGGCGTGATCATGACCAGTGGTGTTACAAATAAATATCTTTGGCACGTAGTGCAAAGAGAGGCTGTTGAAATTGTTGATTGGTGTTACAAATAAATATCTTTGGCACGTAGTGCAAAGAGAGGCTGTTGAAATTGTTGATTGGTGTTACAAATAAATATCTTTGGCACGTAGTGCAAAGAGAGGCTGTTGAACATGAATTATTGATTGGTGTTACAGGGACATAATATTGGTGGTGATCCTTTAACTTCTAGAAGATGGTAGATATTATAATCTACTTGACTCTTCTAATGGATTGTTCGTTCCGCTGCAGTTGTTGTTGAACAATTATAATATCTTTAAATCTCTGATTTATTATTGTTGAAGACTAAAGATAATTTTTATTCTTCATTATCTTAGTCATGATATTTCTTACTGGGCTATTTGAGCTCACCCTTTTCCTTTTTGTTCCATTGTTCTCCTCAGGAAAAGAGTGTAGCGGGGACTAGCCGGGGAATGGAGTGATGGTCCGAGATAATAGAAGTGTCTCAATACCTTACTATTAGTGTGACAATAAGTGTATTGAGAATTTAAGATGTATTTGTATTGTGTTGTCATATTTTGCACGACACTTATTAGTTGTAAATGGGAAAATTCGTATTTTTATTTGTATTTTTGTAGAATGTTATTGGCGACTCAAAATGGGTTGTGTGATCCTATTTTGGGGGCGTCACAGTTGGTATCAGAGCCATAAGTGTGAAGAGCCCCGAGCCTCTCGCTGGTGACTTCCTTTGTGGGATGCACCGAAGCCAGACTCTCCGTAGGGGACGCCGACAATTAATAACGGTGGCAAGCTGATAGGTACCACTGTGAGGTGCTATCCGTGGTGTTGGATGTGAGTCACAGTTGGTATCAAAGCTTAGGGATATGATCTCTAGCAGAGATCTGGGATTAGAACTAGGAGGGGAGAGACGAGTAAAATCCTTCGCTAGTGTGTCCTACCTGAGCTATTTTATTTTTTTTAAGTAATTGGTTTGGTTATAGGGACAAGATGTTGCATGTCTATTTCTTTAACTAACCTTTTGTTTTGTTGTCGCATTTAAGAATGGTATTTGAAAAACATGAGAGGAACAATGAAGAAATTATGATACAAAGGACATGGCATGGGAGCTAGAATCTGAAATGATAGTAAAGTATCCTTATATATCTCTTCGGCATGCCAGGTACGTACGTAAATTTCGGGGACGAAATTTCATAAGGAGGGGAGATTGTAAGACCCCGAAAATTTTAATAAATAGAATTTAATTTTCTTCTTATTATTATTTTAAACAAAAATGTGTTAAATCGATAATGATAAAGTTACTAGTAAAATGTGATAATTGAGATGTCTAGTAATAACGCTAAATCATTATTCACGTGATCACTATTCACGGGGTACTATTTACGCTAAAACGCTTTTATATTTTCTTCGATCTTCGAATTACGTCATAACGTTTATATAAGCTGGAGACGAAAATTATACGGTATAAATACGAAAGTACTATTCATTTATACAAAAAGTCAAACTAGTATGTCGGGGAATATTCCTTCTGTCGGATATAGAAAGTGATAGAAATTGACGGCAAAACTTTAACCGATAACTGTTGAAATACCCGGTGATAAAAAAAAATAGTAAAACGCGCTATTCCACAGTAGCACACGTTATTCCACAGTAGTACACGGTATTCCACAGTAGCACACGGCGTTCCACAGTGTTTTATATTATTGATTCAATAATTGATAAAGTAGCAATTGCACAGTATCTTGATTCAATAATTGTTACAGTAGTATCTGCATAATATTTTATATTATTTGTCACGACACTGTAACACATATTATTTGATATGATAGTTTAGCATTATTGACAATGTCTAGAAATTCTGTCGAGAAAAGGGGTTATTTAATCGCACGTCGTTTATACGGAAGACCCCCTCTTTCCTGGGAATAATCTAGTTGTCAGTATTGCGAGTATATGCTATCTGTGATATTAATACATTTAACACAATAATACAGAAAAATGGATTTATTGTGATAATGGAGTTATTTTTAATGGTTTTATCTTTTGATAATGGAATTATCTTTTGATAATGGAAGAAAAAATGGATGGATGATATTAATGGAAGAAAAAATGGATGGATGATATTAATGGAAGAAAAAATGGATGGATGATATTAATGGAAGAAAAAATGGATGGATGATATTAATGGAAGAAAAAATGGATGGATGATATTAAAAGAATATGGGAAAAAGACCAAAATGCCCTCACCTTGATTTTCCTATAAATAGGGAGGGTTTGCTTAAGAAATTTTCACACCTTCATTGCTTATACTTCCTCTCTCTCTCTAAATTTCTGAAGTTCTCTTAGTGTGCTAGGTTACTGTGAGTATTTGTGAGGATACTAGTATTATCCGAAGTTAGTAAACTTCATAGAAAGTAACATCCAGTTAACGAAGGTAGGGAATATCATTTCTTTCATACTCATATATAATATCATTTGCTTTCATGTTCGTAAGTGATATTATACTCACAAAGGTTGTTATTCATTCTGTATTAATTTGTGGGGATAACCTGGCCGTGCGGTATGACGCATGCCTGGTGAATATCCTTTTGTATTCATTTCTTATTATTCTGTGGGAATAACCTGTATGTACGAGTGTCGTACCTGGTGAATACCCTTCTGTATTCATTCCTTATTACTCTGTGGGAATAACCTGTATGTACGAGTGTCGTACCTGGTGAATAACCCTTTGTATTCATTCTTTATAAATCTGTGGGTATAACCTGTCCGTGCGGATTGAGGCATGCCTGGTGAATAACCCTTTGTATTCATTACTTATTAATCTTTTGTGGAAATAACCTGTCTACGCGAATTATCGCATGACGGGTGAAAATTCATTTGCAGTTTCATATATTCTGTTATACTTGTATAATGTATCATTTCTTTTGTACTCTTTAAGGGATATCTTTTTCTTTCACATATCTCCATTTATGATAAGAAATCTTTGTTTGTTTCCAAAACCTTATTTTTAAATGGAGAAAATCCCTGAAAATTAGTAGCTTAATAGTTTGTGCTTCATCTAATATCTTTTCACCTGAATCTTTCTATTTCGTTTTATACGTTATAGTTGAATTCTGAACTTATTTCTTGAATATCATTCTTAAATTTGACTCCACAATTTGGTCATCGTGTTGGTAATTTGGTCAATCTTCGACACTAATTAAATTATAAATCTTTTCTTATCCTTGATCTCACTGTATTTATGTTTATATCATTGTCATCATCCTCATACTTAAATTGTGGTGATAGTTCTCTTTGGCCCGTAGTGCAAAGATGAACTGGTGTGACATGATTTTGACCAAACTGTGTATTGGTATAATCATGACCTTTGGCGTTACAGATAAAGGCTTCTAGTGAAAATATCTTTGGCCTGTAGTGCAAAGATGAACTGGCGTTTGGCGTGATCATGACCAGTGGTGTTACAAATAAATATCTTTGGCACGTAGTGCAAAGAGAGGCTGTTGAAATTGTTGATTGGTGTTACAAATAAATATCTTTGGCACGTAGTGCAAAGAGAGGCTGTTGAAATTGTTGATTGGTGTTACAAATAAATATCTTTGGCACGTAGTGCAAAGAGAGGCTGTTGAACATGAATTATTGATTGGTGTTACAGGGACATAATATTGGTGGTGATCCTTTAACTTCTAGAAGATGGTAGATATTATAATCTACTTGACTCTTCTAATGGATTGTTCGTTCCGCTGCAGTTGTTGTTGAACAATTATAATATCTTTAAATCTCTGATTTATTATTGTTGAAGACTAAAGATAATTTTTATTCTTCATTATCTTAGTCATGATATTTCTTACTGGGCTATTTGAGCTCACCCTTTTCCTTTTTGTTCCATTGTTCTCCTCAGGAAAAGAGTGTAGCGGGGACTAGCCGGGGAATGGAGTGATGGTCCGAGATAATAGAAGTGTCTCAATACCTTACTATTAGTGTGACAATAAGTGTATTGAGAATTTAAGATGTATTTGTATTGTGTTGTCATATTTTGCACGACACTTATTAGTTGTAAATGGGAAAATTCGTATTTTTATTTGTATTTTTGTAGAATGTTATTGGCGACTCAAAATGGGTTGTGTGATCCTATTTTGGGGGCGTCACAGTTGGTATCAGAGCCATAAGTGTGAAGAGCCCCGAGCCTCTCGCTGGTGACTTCCTTTGTGGGATGCACCGAAGCCAGACTCTCCGTAGGGGACGCCGACAATTAATAACGGTGGCAAGCTGATAGGTACCACTGTGAGGTGCTATCCGTGGTGTTGGATGTGAGTCACAGTTGGTATCAAAGCTTAGGGATATGATCTCTAGCAGAGATCTGGGATTAGAACTAGGAGGGGAGAGACGAGTAAAATCCTTCGCTAGTGTGTCCTACCTGAGCTATTTTATTTTTTTTAAGTAATTGGTTTGGTTATAGGGACAAGATGTTGCATGTCTATTTCTTTAACTAACCTTTTGTTTTGTTGTCGCATTTAAGAATGGTATTTGAAAAACATGAGAGGAACAATGAAGAAATTATGATACAAAGGACATGGCATGGGAGCTAGAATCTGAAATGATAGTAAAGTATCCTTATATATCTCTTCGGCATGCCAGGTACGTACGTAAATTTCGGGGACGAAATTTCATAAGGAGGGGAGATTGTAAGACCCCGAAAATTTTAATAAATAGAATTTAATTTTCTTCTTATTATTATTTTAAACAAAAAATGTGTTAAATCGATAATGATAAAGTTACTAGTAAAATGTGATAATTGAGATGTCTAGTAATAACGCTAAATCATTATTCACGTGATCACTATTCACGGGGTACTATTTACGCTAAAACGCTTTTACATTTTCTTTCGATCTTCGAATTACGTCATAACGTTTATATAAGCTGGAGACGAAAATTATACGGTATAAATACGAAAGTACTATTCATTTATACAAAAAGTCAAACTAGTATGTCGGGGAATATTCCTTCTGTCGGATATAGAAAGTGATAGAAATTGACGGCAAAACTTTAACCGATAACTGTTGAAATACCCGGTGATAAAAAAAAATAGTAAAACGCGCTATTCCACAGTAGCACACGTTATTCCACAGTAGTACACGGTATTCCACAGTAGCACACGGCGTTCCACAGTGTTTTATATTATTGATTCAATAATTGATAAAGTAGCAATTGCACAGTATCTTGATTCAATAATTGTTACAGTAGTATCTGCATAATATTTTATATTATTTGTCACGACACTGTAACACATATTATTTGATATGATAGTTTAGCATTATTGACAATGTCTAGAAATTCTGTCGAGAAAAGGGGTTATTTAATCGCACGTCGTTTATACGGAAGACCCCCTCTTTCCTGGGAATAATCTAGTTGTCAGTATTGCGAGTATATGCTATCTGTGATATTAATACATTTAACACAATAATACAGAAAAATGGATTTATTGTGATAATGGAGTTATTTTTAATGGTTTTATCTTTTGATAATGGAATTATCTTTTGATAATGGAAGAAAAAATGGATGGATGATATTAATGGAAGAAAAAATGGATGGATGATATTAATGGAAGAAAAAATGGATGGATGATATTAATGGAAGAAAAAATGGATGGATGATATTAAAAGAATATGGGAAAAAGACCAAAATGCCCTCACCTTGATTTTCCTATAAATAGGGAGGGTTTGCTTAAGAAATTTTCACACCTTCATTGCTTATACTTCCTCTCTCTCTCTAAATTTCTGAAGTTCTCTTAGTGTGCTAGGTTACTGTGAGTATTTGTGAGGATACTAGTATTATCCGAAGTTAGTAAACTTCATAGAAAGTAACATCCAGTTAACGAAGGTAGGGAATATCATTTCTTTCATACTCATATATAATATCATTTGCTTTCATGTTCGTAAGTGATATTATACTCACAAAGGTTGTTATTCATTCTGTATTAATTTGTGGGGATAACCTGGCCGTGCGGTATGACGCATGCCTGGTGAATATCCTTTTGTATTCATTTCTTATTATTCTGTGGGAATAACCTGTATGTACGAGTGTCGTACCTGGTGAATACCCTTCTGTATTCATTCCTTATTACTCTGTGGGAATAACCTGTATGTACGAGTGTCGTACCTGGTGAATAACCCTTTGTATTCATTCTTTATAAATCTGTGGGTATAACCTGTCCGTGCGGATTGAGGCATGCCTGGTGAATAACCCTTTGTATTCATTACTTATTAATCTTTTGTGGAAATAACCTGTCTACGCGAATTATCGCATGACGGGTGAAAATTCATTTGCAGTTTCATATATTCTGTTATACTTGTATAATGTATCATTTCTTTTGTACTCTTTAAGGGATATCTTTTTCTTTCACATATCTCCATTTATGATAAGAAATCTTTGTTTGTTTCCAAAACCTTATTTTTAAATGGAGAAAATCCCTGAAAATTAGTAGCTTAATAGTTTGTGCTTCATCTAATATCTTTTCACCTGAATCTTTCTATTTCGTTTTATACGTTATAGTTGAATTCTGAACTTATTTCTTGAATATCATTCTTAAATTTGACTCCACAATTTGGTCATCGTGTTGGTAATTTGGTCAATCTTCGACACTAATTAAATTATAAATCTTTTCTTATCCTTGATCTCACTGTATTTATGTTTATATCATTGTCATCATCCTCATACTTAAATTGTGGTGATAGTTCTCTTTGGCCCGTAGTGCAAAGATGAACTGGTGTGACATGATTTTGACCAAACTGTGTATTGGTATAATCATGACCTTTGGCGTTACAGATAAAGGCTTCTAGTGAAAATATCTTTGGCCTGTAGTGCAAAGATGAACTGGCGTTTGGCGTGATCATGACCAGTGGTGTTACAAATAAATATCTTTGGCACGTAGTGCAAAGAGAGGCTGTTGAAATTGTTGATTGGTGTTACAAATAAATATCTTTGGCACGTAGTGCAAAGAGAGGCTGTTGAAATTGTTGATTGGTGTTACAAATAAATATCTTTGGCACGTAGTGCAAAGAGAGGCTGTTGAACATGAATTATTGATTGGTGTTACAGGGACATAATATTGGTGGTGATCCTTTAACTTCTAGAAGATGGTAGATATTATAATCTACTTGACTCTTCTAATGGATTGTTCGTTCCGCTGCAGTTGTTGTTGAACAATTATAATATCTTTAAATCTCTGATTTATTATTGTTGAAGACTAAAGATAATTTTTATTCTTCATTATCTTAGTCATGATATTTCTTACTGGGCTATTTGAGCTCACCCTTTTCCTTTTTTGTTCCATTGTTCTCCTCAGGAAAAGAGTGTAGCGGGGACTAGCCGGAGAATGGAGTGATGGTCCGAGATAATAGAAGTGTCTCAATACCTTACTATTAGTGTGACAATAAGTGTATTGAGAATTTAAGATGTATTTGTATTGTGTTGTCATATTTTGCACGACACTTATTAGTTGTAAATGGGAAAATTCGTATTTTTATTTGTATTTTTGTAGAATGTTATTGGCGACTCAAAATGGGTTGTGTGTGATCCTATTTTGGGGGCGTCACAGTTGGTATCAGAGCCATAAGTGTGAAGAGCCCCGAGCCTCTCGCTGGTGACTTCCTTTGTGGGATGCACCGAAGCCAGACTCTCCGTAGGGGACGCCGACAATTAATAACGGTGGCAAGCTGATAGGTACCACTGTGAGGTGCTATCCGTGGTGTTGGATGTGAGTCACAGTTGGTATCAAAGCTTAGGGATATGATCTCTAGCAGAGATCTGGGATTAGAACTAGGAGGGGAGAGACGAGTAAAATCCTTCGCTAGTGTGTCCTACCTGAGCTATTTTATTTTTTTTAAGTAATTGGTTTGGTTATAGGGACAAGATGTTGCATGTCTATTTCTTTAACTAACCTTTTGTTTTGTTGTCGCATTTAAGAATGGTATTTGAAAAACATGAGAGGAACAATGAAGAAATTATGATACAAAGGACATGGCATGGGAGCTAGAATCTGAAATGATAGTAAAGTATCCTTATATATCTCTTCGGCATGCCAGGTACGTACGTAAATTTCGGGGACGAAATTTCATAAGGAGGGGAGATTGTAAGACCCCGAAAATTTTAATAAATAGAATTTAATTTTCTTCTTATTATTATTTTAAACAAAAATGTGTTAAATCGATAATGATAAAGTTACTAGTAAAATGTGATAATTGAGATGTCTAGTAATAACGCTAAATCATTATTCACGTGATCACTATTCACGGGGTACTATTTACGCTAAAACGCTTTTACATTTTCTTCGATCTTCGAATTACGTCATAACGTTTATATAAGCTGGAGACGAAAATTATACGGTATAAATACGAAAGTACTATTCATTTATACAAAAAGTCAAACTAGTATGTCGGGGAATATTCCTTCTGTCGGATATAGAAAGTGATAGAAATTGACGGCAAAACTTTAACCGATAACTGTTGAAATACCCGGTGATAAAAAAAAATAGTAAAACGCGCTATTCCACAGTAGCACACGTTATTCCACAGTAGTACACGGTATTCCACAGTAGCACACGGCGTTCCACAGTGTTTTATATTATTGATTCAATAATTGATAAAGTGGCAATTGCACAGTATCTTGATTCAATAATTGTTACAGTAGTATCTGCATAATATTTTATATTATTTGTCACGACACTGTAACACATATTATTTGATATGATAGTTTAGCATTATTGACAATGTCTAGAAATTCTGTCGAGAAAAGGGGTTATTTAATCGCACGTCGTTTATACGGAAGACCCCCTCTTTCCTGGGAATAATCTAGTTGTCAGTATTGCGAGTATATGCTATCTGTGATATTAATACATTTAACACAATAATACAGAAAAATAGATTTATTGTGATAATGGAGTTATTTTTAATGGTTTTATCTTTTGATAATGGAATTATCTTTTGATAATGGAAGAAAAAATGGATGGATGATATTAATGGAAGAAAAAATGGATGGATGATATTAATGGAAGAAAAAATGGATGGATGATATTAATGGAAGAAAAAATGGATGGATGATATTAATGGAAGAAAAAATGGATGGATGATATTAAAAGAATATGGGAAAAAGACCAAAATGCCCTCACCTTGATTTTCCTATAAATAGGGAGGGTTTGCTTAAGAAATTTTCACACCTTCATTGCTTATACTTCCTCTCTCTCTCTAAATTTCTGAAGTTCTCTTAGTGTGCTAGGTTACTGTGAGTATTTGTGAGGATACTAGTATTATCCGAAGTTAGTAAACTTCATAGAAAGTAAACATCCAGTTAACGAAGGTAGGGAATATCATTTCTTTCATACTCATATATAATATCATTTGCTTTCATGTTCGTAAGTGATATTATACTCACAAAGGTTGTTATTCATTCTGTATTAATTTGTGGGGATAACCTGGCCGTGCGGTATGACGCATGCCTGGTGAATATCCTTTTGTATTCATTTCTTATTATTCTGTGGGAATAACCTGTATGTACGAGTGTCGTACCTGGTGAATACCCTTCTGTATTCATTCCTTATTACTCTGTGGGAATAACCTGTATGTACGAGTGTCGTACCTGGTGAATAACCCTTTGTATTCATTCTTTATAAATCTGTGGGTATAACCTGTCCGTGCGGATTGAGGCATGCCTGGTGAATAACCCTTTGTATTCATTACTTATTAATCTTTTGTGGAAATAACCTGTCTACGCGAATTATCGCATGACGGGTGAAAATTCATTTGCAGTTTCATATATTCTGTTATACTTGTATAATGTATCATTTCTTTTGTACTCTTTAAGGGATATCTTTTTCTTTCACATATCTCCATTTATGATAAGAAATCTTTGTTTGTTTCCAAAACCTTATTTTTAAATGGAGAAAATCCCTGAAAATTAGTAGCTTAATAGTTTTGTGCTTCATCTAATATCTTTTCACCTGAATCTTTCTATTTCGTTTTATACGTTATAGTTGAATTCTGAACTTATTTCTTGAATATCATTCTTAAATTTGACTCCACAATTTGGTCATCGTGTTGGTAATTTGGTCAATCTTCGACACTAATTAAATTATAAATCTTTTCTTATCCTTGATCTCACTGTATTTATGTTTATATCATTGTCATCATCCTCATACTTAAATTGTGGTGATAGTTCTCTTTGGCCCGTAGTGCAAAGATGAACTGGTGTGACATGATTTTGACCAAACTGTGTATTGGTATAATCATGACCTTTGGCGTTACAGATAAAGGCTTCTAGTGAAAATATCTTTGGCCTGTAGTGCAAAGATGAACTGGCGTTTGGCGTGATCATGACCAGTGGTGTTACAAATAAATATCTTTGGCACGTAGTGCAAAGAGAGGCTGTTGAAATTGTTGATTGGTGTTACAAATAAATATCTTTGGCACGTAGTGCAAAGAGAGGCTGTTGAAATTGTTGATTGGTGTTACAAATAAATATCTTTGGCACGTAGTGCAAAGAGAGGCTGTTGAACATGAATTATTGATTGGTGTTACAGGGACATAATATTGGTGGTGATCCTTTAACTTCTAGAAGATGGTAGATATTATAATCTACTTGACTCTTCTAATGGATTGTTCGTTTCCGCTGCAGTTGTTGTTGAACAATTATAATATCTTTAAATCTCTGATTTATTATTGTTGAAGACTAAAGATAATTTTTATTCTTCATTATCTTAGTCATGATATTTCTTACTGGGCTATTTGAGCTCACCCTTTTCCTTTTTGTTCCATTGTTCTCCTCAGGAAAAGAGTGTAGCGGGGACTAGCCGGAGAATGGAGTGATGGTCCGAGATAATAGAAGTGTCTCAATACCTTACTATTAGTGTGACAATAAGTGTATTGAGAATTTAAGATGTATTTGTATTGTGTTGTCATATTTTGCACGACACTTATTAGTTGTAAATGGGAAAATTCGTATTTTTATTTGTATTTTTGTAGAATGTTATTGGCGACTCAAAATGGGTTGTGTGATCCTATTTTGGGGGCGTCACAGTTGGTATCAGAGCCATAAGTGTGAAGAGCCCCGAGCCTCTCGCTGGTGACTTCCTTTGTGGGATGCACCGAAGCCAGACTCTCCGTAGGGGACGCCGACAATTAATAACGGTGGCAAGCTGATAGGTACCACTGTGAGGTGCTATCCGTGGTGTTGGATGTGAGTCACAGTTGGTATCAAAGCTTAGGGATATGATCTCTAGCAGAGATCTGGGATTAGAACTAGGAGGGGAGAGACGAGTAAAATCCTTCGCTAGTGTGTCCTACCTGAGCTATTTTATTTTTTTTAAGTAATTGGTTTGGTTATAGGGACAAGATGTTGCATGTCTATTTCTTTAACTAACCTTTTGTTTTGTTGTCGCATTTAAGAATGGTATTTGAAAAACATGAGAGGAACAATGAAGAAATTATGATACAAAGGACATGGCATGGGAGCTAGAATCTGAAATGATAGTAAAGTATCCTTATATATCTCTTCGGCATGCCAGGTACGTACGTAAATTTCGGGGACGAAATTTCATAAGGAGGGGAGATTGTAAGACCCCGAAAATTTTAATAAATAGAATTTAATTTTCTTCTTATTATTATTTTAAACAAAAATGTGTTAAATCGATAATGATAAAGTTACTAGTAAAATGTGATAATTGAGATGTCTAGTAATAACGCTAAATCATTATTCACGTGATCACTATTCACGGGGTACTATTTACGCTAAAACGCTTTTACATTTTCTTCGATCTTCGAATTACGTCATAACGTTTATATAAGCTGGAGACGAAAATTATACGGTATAAATACGAAAGTACTATTCATTTATACAAAAAGTCAAACTAGTATGTCGGGGAATATTCCTTCTGTCGGATATAGAAAGTGATAGAAATTGACGGCAAAACTTTAACCGATAACTGTTGAAATACCCGGTGATAAAAAAAAATAGTAAAACGCGCTATTCCACAGTAGCACACGTTATTCCACAGTAGTACACGGTATTCCACAGTAGCACACGGCGTTCCACAGTGTTTTATATTATTGATTCAATAATTGATAAAGTAGCAATTGCACAGTATCTTGATTCAATAATTGTTACAGTAGTATCTGCATAATATTTTATATTATTTGTCACGACACTGTAACACATATTATTTGATATGATAGTTTAGCATTATTGACAATGTCTAGAAATTCTGTCGAGAAAAGGGGTTATTTAATCGCACGTCGTTTATACGGAAGACCCCCTCTTTCCTGGGAATAATCTAGTTGTCAGTATTGCGAGTATATGCTATCTGTGATATTAATACATTTAACACAATAATACAGAAAAATGGATTTATTGTGATAATGGAGTTATTTTTAATGGTTTTATCTTTTGATAATGGAATTATCTTTTGATAATGGAAGAAAAAATGGATGGATGATATTAATGGAAGAAAAAATGGATGGATGATATTAATGGAAGAAAAAATGGATGGATGATATTAATGGAAGAAAAAATGGATGGATGATATTAATGGAAGAAAAAATGGATGGATGATATTAAAAGAATATGGGAAAAAGACCAAAATGCCCTCACCTTGATTTTCCTATAAATAGGGAGGGTTTGCTTAAGAAATTTTCACACCTTCATTGCTTATACTTCCTCTCTCTCTCTAAATTTCTGAAGTTCTCTTAGTGTGCTAGGTTACTGTGAGTATTTGTGAGGATACTAGTATTATCCGAAGTTAGTAAACTTCATAGAAAGTAACATCCAGTTAACGAAGGTAGGGAATATCATTTCTTTCATACTCATATATAATATCATTTGCTTTCATGTTCGTAAGTGATATTATACTCACAAAGGTTGTTATTCATTCTGTATTAATTTGTGGGGATAACCTGGCCGTGCGGTATGACGCATGCCTGGTGAATATCCTTTTGTATTCATTTCTTATTATTCTGTGGGAATAACCTGTATGTACGAGTGTCGTACCTGGTGAATACCCTTCTGTATTCATTCCTTATTACTCTGTGGGAATAACCTGTATGTACGAGTGTCGTACCTGGTGAATAACCCTTTGTATTCATTCTTTATAAATCTGTGGGTATAACCTGTCCCGTAAAAGCGGATTGAGGCATGCCTGGTGAATAACCCTTTGTATTCATTACTTATTAATCTTTTGTGGAAATAACCTGTCTACGCGAATTATCGCATGACGGGTGAAAATTCATTTGCAGTTTCATATATTCTGTTATACTTGTATAATGTATCATTTCTTTTGTACTCTTTAAGGGATATTTTTTTCTTTCACATATCTCCATTTATGATAAGAAATCTTTGTTTGTTTCCAAAACCTTATTTTTAAATGGAGAAAATCCCTGAAAATTAGTAGCTTAATAGTTTGTGCTTCATCTAATATCTTTTCACCTGAATCTTTCTATTTCGTTTTATACGTTATAGTTGAATTCTGAACTTATTTCTTGAATATCATTCTTAAATTTGACTCCACAATTTGGTCATCGTGTTGGTAATTTGGTCAATCTTCGACACTAATTAAATTATAAATCTTTTCTTATCCTTGATCTCACTGTATTTATGTTTATATCATTGTCATCATCCTCATACTTAAATTGTGGTGATAGTTCTCTTTGGCCCGTAGTGCAAAGATGAACTGGTGTGACATGATTTTGACCAAACTGTGTATTGGTATAATCATGACCTTTGGCGTTACAGATAAAGGCTTCTAGTGAAAATATCTTTGGCCTGTAGTGCAAAGATGAACTGGCGTTTGGCGTGATCATGACCAGTGGTGTTACAAATAAATATCTTTGGCACGTAGTGCAAAGAGAGGCTGTTGAAATTGTTGATTGGTGTTACAAATAAATATCTTTGGCACGTAGTGCAAAGAGAGGCTGTTGAAATTGTTGATTGGTGTTACAAATAAATATCTTTGGCACGTAGTGCAAAGAGAGGCTGTTGAACATGAATTATTGATTGGTGTTACAGGGACATAATATTGGTGGTGATCCTTTAACTTCTAGAAGATGGTAGATATTATAATCTACTTGACTCTTCTAATGGATTGTTCGTTCCGCTGCAGTTGTTGTTGAACAATTATAATATCTTTAAATCTCTGATTTATTATTGTTGAAGACTAAAGATAATTTTTATTCTTCATTATCTTAGTCATGATATTTCTTACTGGGCTATTTGAGCTCACCCTTTTCCTTTTTGTTCCATTGTTCTCCTCAGGAAAAGAGTGTAGCGGGGACTAGCCGGGGAATGGAGTGATGGTCCGAGATAATAGAAGTGTCTCAATACCTTACTATTAGTGTGACAATAAGTGTATTGAGAATTTAAGATGTATTTGTATTGTGTTGTCATATTTTGCACGACACTTATTAGTTGTAAATGGGAAAATTCGTATTTTTATTTGTATTTTTGTAGAATGTTATTGGCGACTCAAAATGGGTTGTGTGATCCTATTTTGGGGGCGTCACAGTTGGTATCAGAGCCATAAGTGTGAAGAGCCCCGAGCCTCTCGCTGGTGACTTCCTTTGTGGGATGCACCGAAGCCAGACTCTCCGTAGGGGACGCCGACAATTAATAACGGTGGCAAGCTGATAGGTACCACTGTGAGGTGCTATCCGTGGTGTTGGATGTGAGTCACAGTTGGTATCAAAGCTTAGGGATATGATCTCTAGCAGAGATCTGGGATTAGAACTAGGAGGGGAGAGACGAGTAAAATCCTTCGCTAGTGTGTCCTACCTGAGCTATTTTATTTTTTTTAAGTAATTGGTTTGGTTATAGGGACAAGATGTTGCATGTCTATTTCTTTAACTAACCTTTTGTTTTGTTGTCGCATTTAAGAATGGTATTTGAAAAACATGAGAGGAACAATGAAGAAATTATGATACAAAGGACATGGCATGGGAGCTAGAATCTGAAATGATAGTAAAGTATCCTTATATATCTCTTCGGCATGCCAGGTACGTACGTAAATTTCGGGGACGAAATTTCATAAGGAGGGGAGATTGTAAGACCCCGAAAATTTTAATAAATAGAATTTAATTTTCTTCTTATTATTATTTTAAAACAAAAATGTGTTAAATCGATAATGATAAAGTTACTAGTAAAATGTGATAATTGAGATGTCTAGTAATAACGCAAAATCATTATTCACGTGATCACTATTCACGGGGTACTATTTACGCTAAAACGCTTTTACATTTTCTTCGATCTTCGAATTACGTCATAACGTTTATATAAGCTGGAGACGAAAATTATACGGTATAAATACGGAAAGTACTATTCATTTATACAAAAAGTCAAACTAGTATGTCGGGGAATATTCCTTCTGTCGGATATAGAAAGTGATAGAAATTGACGGCAAAACTTTAACCGATAACTGTTGAAATACCCGGTGATAAAAAAAAATAGTAAAACGCGCTATTCCACAGTAGCACACGTTATTCCACAGTAGTACACGGTATTCCACAGTAGCACACAACGGCGTTCCACAGTGTTTTATATTATTGATTCAATAATTGATAAAGTAGCAATTGCACAGTATCTTGATTCAATAATTGTTACAGTAGTATCTGCATAATATTTTATATTATTTGTCACGACACTGTAACACATATTATTTGATATGATAGTTTAGCATTATTGACAATGTCTAGAAATTCTGTCGAGAAAAGGGGTTATTTAATCGCACGTCGTTTATACGGAAGACCCCCTCTTTCCTGGGAATAATCTAGTTGTCAGTATTGCGAGTATATGCTATCTGTGATATTAATACATTTAACACAATAATACAGAAAAATGGATTTATTGTGATAATGGAGTTATTTTTAATGGTTTTATCTTTTGATAATGGAATTATCTTTTGATAATGGAAGAAAAAATGGATGGATGATATTAATGGAAGAAAAAATGGATGGATGATATTAATGGAAGAAAAAATGGATGGATGATATTAATGGAAGAAAAAATGGATGGATGATATTAATGGAAGAAAAAATGGATGGATGATATTAAAAGAATATGGGAAAAAGACCAAAATGCCCTCACCTTGATTTTCCTATAAATAGGGAGGGTTTGCTTAAGAAATTTTCACACCTTCATTGCTTATACTTCCTCTCTCTCTCTAAATTTCTGAAGTTCTCTTAGTGTGCTAGGTTACTGTGAGTATTTGTGAGGATACTAGTATTATCCGAAGTTAGTAAACTTCATAGAAAGTAACATCCAGTTAACGAAGGTAGGGAATATCATTTCTTTCATACTCATATATAATATCATTTGCTTTCATGTTCGTAAGTGATATTATACTCACAAAGGTTGTTATTCATTCTGTATTAATTTGTGGGGATAACCTGGCCGTGCGGTATGACGCATGCCTGGTGAATATCCTTTTGTATTCATTTCTTATTATTCTGTGGGAATAACCTGTATGTACGAGTGTCGTACCTGGTGAATACCCTTCTGTATTCATTCCTTATTACTCTGTGGGAATAACCTGTATGTACGAGTGTCGTACCTGGTGAATAACCCTTTGTATTCATTCTTTATAAATCTGTGGGTATAACCTGTCCGTGCGGATTGAGGCATGCCTGGTGAATAACCCTTTGTATTCATTACTTATTAATCTTTTGTGGAAATAACCTGTCTACGCGAATTATCGCATGACGGGTGAAAATTCATTTGCAGTTTCATATATTCTGTTATACTTGTATAATGTATCATTTCTTTTGTACTCTTTAAGGGATATCTTTTTCTTTCACATATCTCCATTTATGATAAGAAATCTTTGTTTGTTTCCAAAACCTTATTTTTAAATGGAGAAAATCCCTGAAAATTAGTAGCTTAATAGTTTGTGCTTCATCTAATATCTTTTCACCTGAATCTTTCTATTTCGTTTTATACGTTATAGTTGAATTCTGAACTTATTTCTTGAATATCATTCTTAAATTTGACTCCACAATTTGGTCATCGTGTTGGTAATTTGGTCAATCTTCGACACTAATTAAATTATAAATCTTTTCTTATCCTTGATCTCACTGTATTTATGTTTATATCATTGTCATCATCCTCATACTTAAATTGTGGTGATAGTTCTCTTTGGCCCGTAGTGCAAAGATGAACTGGTGTGACATGATTTTGACCAAACTGTGTATTGGTATAATCATGACCTTTGGCGTTACAGATAAAGGCTTCTAGTGAAAATATCTTTGGCCTGTAGTGCAAAGATGAACTGGCGTTTGGCGTGATCATGACCAGTGGTGTTACAAATAAATATCTTTGGCACGTAGTGCAAAGAGAGGCTGTTGAAATTGTTGATTGGTGTTACAAATAAATATCTTTGGCACGTAGTGCAAAGAGAGGCTGTTGAAATTGTTGATTGGTGTTACAAATAAATATCTTTGGCACGTAGTGCAAAGAGAGGCTGTTGAACATGAATTATTGATTGGTGTTACAGGGACATAATATTGGTGGTGATCCTTTAACTTCTAGAAGATGGTAGATATTATAATCTACTTGACTCTTCTAATGGATTGTTCGTTCCGCTGCAGTTGTTGTTGAACAATTATAATATCTTTAAATCTCTGATTTATTATTGTTGAAGACTAAAGATAATTTTTATTCTTCATTATCTTAGTCATGATATTTCTTACTGGGCTATTTGAGCTCACCCTTTTCCTTTTTGTTCCATTGTTCTCCTCAGGAAAAGAGTGTAGCGGGGACTAGCCGGGGAATGAAGTGATGGTCCGAGATAATAGAAGTGTCTCAATACCTTACTATTAGTGTGACAATAAGTGTATTGAGAATTTAAGATGTATTTGTATTGTGTTGTCATATTTTGCACGACACTTATTAGTTGTAAATGGGAAAATTCGTATTTTTATTTGTATTTTTGTAGAATGTTATTGGCGACTCAAAATGGGTTGTGTGATCCTATTTTGGGGGCGTCACAAAAATAATTATGATGATAAAGTTAAAATATTGGATCATTTTATATCAGTATCAATAAAACAAAGATTATTTTGTGTAATAAAAAAGAAGATTTTTTTTTGATGAAATTGAGGATATTGTTGTGTTTAATTATTTGTAAAGGGTTCCCTATTAAGTAGGACAACAATAATTAAGAAAAGAGACAATTTCCATACATCACATCTAGTTCGGTGTACAATTAATTTAGCGTAATTCTATATATTAGCCAAATCCCGTGTACATTCCAGCTCCCTCTCACTGTACGTTGACTTTTGACTAGCTGCAAAGCAAAGTCCCGTATTCCCATTGTTGTGATAACAAGAAACACCAAGGGCATTTCTGTATCTCACTAGTATAAATATAGAACACAATTTGATTATCAAACACAAACTTTCACAACAATATCGATCTCCAAAAAAAAATAAAAATGCCTTTTTATAAGTGTTCTTCCTTCACAAAACTTGTCCTCTTTATGTCTCGTCTCCTTCAAAAACATTATAGGAACCAAAAAGGTCTTCAAAGAAGCTTTAGCAATGGCCATGCTGCATATTCTCAGTTTAAACTACAAACCCACTCTTCTTTTTCTAAAAGAATAGAGCCATCACAAAAAACTACATTGATCTTTAATGTTGAAGGAACACTGTTGAAATCTCCTTCTCTTTTTCCATACTTCATGCTGGTTGCATTCGAAGCCGGAAGCCTCATTAGGGCTTTTCTTTTATTAGTTTTGTACCCTTTTCTTTGTTTTGTCAACGACGAATTTTCGTTAAAGATTATGGTAATGGTTTGCTTTTTTGGGATAAAGAAGGAGGGTTTTAGGGTGGGGAGTTCTGTTTTGCCAAAGTTTTTCTTAGAGGATGTTGGTGTTGAAGGCTTTGAGGCGTTGAGAAAAGGTGAAGTGAAAGTCGGAGTCACTGATTTGCCTCAAGTTATGGTTGAGAGTTTCTTGAGAGATTACTTGGAGATTGATTTTGTGATGGGAAGAGAGCTAAAAGTTGTTTGTGGGTATTATGTGGGGCTAATGGATGACAAAAAGAACACTATCAATCATCGGTTGGAGGAGATATTTGAAGATGAAAACATTTCGGAAAATATTATTGGACTTGATAGGCTCAATTACAAGTCAATCGATCATCCTTGGTTCTCTCATTGCAAGGTGATTATTTTTCAATTTTTTATCATAAAATGCTCTCTTGCATGTTATTAATTGTTTGTTAGATGTTTTAAATATCTGAATTCAACATAGTTAATTAATATCTACTATAAAGTCGATAAAAAAAGTAAATAAGATACAATTTAATTCTATACGAGTGAAACTAATTTTGCTACTCAACTTCACCCTTAACTCACTAAATCCAAATCCTAGCTCATAAAACACATGTTTTACGGTACTAATTTTTGTTCTTGCACCGTCATAAAAAAATATTTTTAAAATTTTCAACATATGTCATCGCGACATCACGACTAAATAGTAGGGATATATGGAAATAATTCATTTTTTTATATCAAAGTTCTCTCTCTCTCTCCCCATACATTTGTAATTTTGTATAACTTCTCCATACTTGTACTTATTATTGTCTCAACATTCAACAGGAGATTTACATGGTGAATGAAGTAGAAAAGCTGAAGTGGAATATCCTCCCAAGAGAACAATATCCAAAACCGCTCATCTTCCATGATGGTAGGTTGGCTTTCAGACCAACCCCACTAGCCATGCTTACTATCTTCATTTGGCTTCCTATGGGGTCAATTCTCGCCATAACCCGAATTATTATTGCCTTATCTTTCCCTTACAATATCTCCACTCCTCTCTTAGCCTTCACAGGAATTAAACTCAAGCTTTCAAAACCCAACCACTTCAAGGAAAATAAAAATAATACTAAAACCAAAGGCATTTTATATGTTTGTAACCACAGAACATTATTGGACCCTTTGTTCCTTTCTTTTGGCCTCAACAAATCATTATCTGCGGTCACATACAGCTTAAGTAGAATGTCCGAAATCTTGGCACCAATCAGAACCGTTCGATTAACTCGGGATAGGGATGTAGATGGGAGAATGATGGATAAAATGTTGAATCAAGGGGATTTGGTTGTTTGTCCTGAAGGGACCACCTGTAGAGAACCTTATTTACTTAGGTTGAGTCCTTTGTTTACAGAATTGAGTGATGATATTGTTCCTGTGGGGATGGACACTCATGTGGGCATGTTTTATGGGACAACTGCGGGCGGGTTGAAGTGTTTGGACCCGGTTTTTTTCTTGATGAATCCGGGCCCAGGTTACACCGTCCGATTTCTCGATAGGGTTGGTGGCGCATCGTGGTGTAACGGTGGTGCAAACTCGAGATTCGAGGTGGCCAATTATGTGCAAAGTGAGATTGGGAAGGCATTAGGGTTTGAATGCACCATGCTTACTAGGAAGGATAAGTACTTGATCTTGGCTGGTAATGAAGGAATAGTTTCTGCTGCTAAGCGCTAGACAATAATTCAACATTGCATGTGTGAAGCTAATTAATGATGTCTACTTATAGACAACAATAGGGGAATTTTTTTTTATTATTATTTATAAATAGTTGAAATAGGTTTGTTTTGTTTTAAGAACTTGTATCTTTCATTTTTTGGATACCAACTACATTTATTTGAATTGTATATGGATTGGTAGTTAATGCATGGAGTTGAGCAATAATAATTAATGTTACATTCATTATTTGAATATTCTCTCTATTTAATTACAAATATGAGATCAATTATGAGATATTTTTAAATTTAAATTTAATGCAATTCATTTTACTTTTTAAAATAATAAATATTGTAACTACTAGTTGTATTTTTTGAGTTTAATGCACTTTGTATTTCCCAAGTTTTTTCTATTTTACACATTGCATCATATATTTTAAAATATGACACTTTACATTCCATACTTTTACCGAATCAGCATATAACTAGTACCCTCTGACCCAAAATTCATCGCTAAAAGTGACGGATTTTGCACTTTTTAGTGATGGATTTTGGGTTAGAGGGTGTCATGTCGGTTCGCTAAAAGTGTAAGATATAAAGTATCTCGTTTTAAAGTATAGGATGCAATGTGCAAAATGAGATAAACTTGGGGGATGCAAAGTACATTCAACTTAGTATTTTTTTTTATAACATAGTGTACGACTTTCATAATTGTATTGTTTTAAATTTAAAGCATTAATTCATATTAATTTTAAATTTGAAAATATTTTAATATAATTTTAAAAATCAGCATTAATCCTATATTTTAGAATAAATTAAATTGAATACTATAGTCTCATACTTTTTTTTCCTTCTTTCTTTATATTTTAGGCAGTTGCGCACAATTTCGTGTCATAACTTCTTAATTTCTTGTTGATTAATATCCCAAAGAAAAGAGAAAAAAATCCTTATCAATCTCTTAGGGAAGATTAATATATTAATTAGTCTTTAAGGTGCATGCTAGAGGATAATGTAAAACTAATTAAAATGTATATCCAATAGTTTGTGACAGTCAAACCTATATTGTGTTAATATATAATTGGAGAATCGATGATAAATTAAGAAAAGTGTGTGTGTGTGTGTGTGTGTATATATATATATATATATATATATATATATATATATATATATATATTAGTGCATGTGAAACACTTGACCATGTGCTTCTGTTTTTATCAGCGGCTCATGTGCTAATTTTGAATGACGTTAACATTGATAATTTTCCGTGATGCGATGCTAGCTGCATGCGCAACTAACTCTTTAATGAAGCCTAGCTACCTAGTGGATTGATGCAAATAAATGGGAGTTAGAAGTTTATTGTATGATTATTCTTGCCATTATATATTGCCTCCTCAATAATCATTATGTTGATTTTGATTTGTATGATAGAGTCTTGTTTATATATATATATAGAGAGAGAGAGAGAGATCCAAATGAATATATATAGTGCACTTAAAACTAAAAAAATGATATATTTCGTAAATATTTATAATTTTAAAAGTATTTTTTACGATTTTTAATCAACTAAAGACAGATAAAAAAAGTTGAACGATATATTATTTTTCTTTATGTTATGAAAACATGATTTGTTTGGAAAAATAAACTTGGATGCAATACTTTAATTGTAGAAAGTCTACCTAATGAGAATAAAAAAGAAGATAATAGCTATGAATGGTAGAAAGTCTGCCTAATGAGAATAAAAAAGAAGATAATAGCTGTAAATGGGCCTATATTAATAGGAATTTCTTAACATGTGTCCTTAGGGCACATGCTAAGCACATGGTTCAAGAGAATATTCTCTTGAACTGTGTGCATATTCCCTTGATTTCTGTATTTGCACTAAGTTTAAGAGAATATGCACACAGTTCAAGAGAATATTCTCTTGAACCGTGTGCTTAGCATGTGCCCTTAGGGCACATGTTAAGAGGACCCATATTAATATTAACATTATCATTTACTTAAGACACTATAAAATTATATTTTTTACCCAATAATAATGAGAAGAAAAAAAAAAGATGGAGTAATAGCTAAACGGGATTATATTAATTTTTACTCTGAATAATATTTGTAATTGATTGTATTGGGCATATATAGCCTGATGTCCAACTCAACGCATATGCTAGCCAGGAAGATCAATAGCCTTATGGGAAACCTTATGGAGACCAATTCATATTTGTCTTTCTGACTCTTCTCTGCGTGAACAACAGAAATTATTTCAAAAGCAATACTTAGCCAAGTCAAAATCCCATTACTTTTCTTAAGACTTAAATAGAAAGAAAAGCAACTTGCAAGAGAATGAATGAAAAGGTAATTAAAATTATGAGAAAGACTTCTATTGAGCAAGTGTACTTGTACCATACGCACTTGCGACACTAAAATCAAAGAAGAGGACTTGTGTTACTACTTTTCTTGTATTGTGTCACGTCTTTGACATTGAACTCTCATCCTGTGTACGATTCTTAATTGTTAATATGTTTGTTTAGAGCTCGGATCAAATCGGTATTGATATACTGATTCGGTCCGAATTTTCAATACCGATTCGTTTTGAATTTTTGAAATTTGAATAAGTTTGACAGCGGATCTCTAAATTTTGATAATCTTTTTTATCTAATGAATCAGGAGTCTGTTTTAAAATCGTCCATCATATACTTAATTCACTCCAAAATGTATAATATTTTATTCATTTTAAATATAATTTATTAAATTCATAAACGTATTATTTTTATTCACAAAGGCACCAAACTCACTGATTGGTATCTCTGCTGATGTTAATAACCGGACATACCTAATATAATATGTACGCTTGGAGGACAAAAAGTATGCTTACAATATGAATTATACTTCAATAAAAAGAAGGGAAAATAATTGGGCTGGAAAATGAAAACAGGCTTGAGTCTAGTCCAACCCGAAAAAGGTAGAGTTCAGATAAATAAGGCAAGCATGCATGTGCTTAAAGATTTTAGAAAGGCGTGGGAATTGGACAGGGTTTATTTGCTTTAGAAGCCCATCTAACTGAAGCGGAGCCTAGTCAATTTATTTAACAAAACACCACTGATTTTGAATTTTTCACTTATCCTAATAAACAATCAGGACCGTTCAAAGTTTGGGATAAATCTCACCGTCCATTATATCCTCTTTAGCTTCAAAGGAAAAAAAATTGCTCTCTCACTCTCAAATCCTCTCGTTTTTTCTCCTCCCGAACTCGCCCTCTGCCTCCTCCATTTTTTAGCGTCAGCAATCTCTCATCTCCTTTCCCTTCGTATAAGGTACCGGAGGCACGAGTAGTGCAACTAGTATAATTATAAGATTCAAATTTTACTACGTACATAAATACCATCTATGTAATTCGCAATCTTAAGTTTTATAATTTGCAACATTAGTTTTTAAATGTGTGTATATATAATATAGGGACTAATATGAGTCATTTAGTATTATCTCAGTTTTACATGGGAATGATATGAAGTTGAAAAATATGTTGCTTTATAATTTCACTAAAATTCATGATATCTTATGGACCTTGGTCACGTCCCTCACAATATAAGATTGAAAGATCTAAACTTTTTTCTTCGAAGCGAAAACGAACGTGGTCAAAACAAATAATGATGAAAAAATTAGGATAAAAAAAAAAGCTCAAAGACAAAGAGAATTGGGCTTTTTCTTTTCCAAAGAATTCTTGTCGTTTTCCTTATTCTAGTTCCTTCTCTTTTGACTTTGCAATACAAATTAGCCATTTTGATAAATAGGACTCTAGGAATGATAGTGAGTATTTAGAGGAAGATGAATTGAATTTGACTTTCTTATATTATATTATATTTTAATTTTATTAAATGTATTATCTTTTTATCTTAATATTTATGTTAGCAATAATTTAACTATGTTAATAGATATTTCATGATAGTGAGATCAACTTTGTAATAATAATTAAAATCATTGAAATGCTTTAATTCATTAAAGAGTAAAAAATGATCAAATTATTTTTATTTTTGAAATAATAATATAAATTTCAGTTATAATTTATTACAATTATAGTGTATTTGTTGAAATCGGAGGGAATGTATTTGGGGAACCAAATTCCAATCAACTACTCACAAATTTAGGGCATTTTGTGTAATAATCAAGGACTAGAATATAAATTCAAGAAATTTTTCTCTTCGACCCTTCTTCGAACACGGAGTAACTCATTCACGCACCCCAACTATTTTTTTTTCATTCGGACTCGTTCTAGGGTTTCGACTCTGAATCCTAAGCTAGTCGTCAAGTTTGTGTTAGGGATTCGACGAATTGGGGATTTTAAAGGCACATTAAGATTTAAGGGCTGTAGATTAGATGGGAACAGAAAGGAAGAGGAAGGTGAGCTTGTTCGATGTGGTGGATGATAGCTCAGTCTCGAAGCTAAGCAGACCTAACGGAGGCGGCGCAGTTCAGGGCGGAAATAATAATATGTTGCCTAATATTAATAGGTGGAATGGCCGGCCGTACTCACAGAGATATCATGATATTTTGGAGAAAAGGAAGACTTTGCCTGTTTGGCACCAGAAAGATGAGTTCTTTAAAGTCCTAAAAGCCAATCAAACTCTAATTCTTGTTGGTGAAACTGGTAGTGGTAAAACTACTCAGGTTAGTAACTGGGATTTCAGTTTACTAATTTTCCCTTTTCCTTGTATGGATAGAGTAATTGGGGAATTCCGTAATTCAGTTTTAAAGTTTTAGAAAGCTAGTAATGTTTGCTCTTTGTTAGCTTATTTATATAAGCTATACTTGTTGTGATGGTCATAGTTGGAATTAGCTTCTTGAACACATACAATTAGGTTGGAATTCAATTCTGTGCTTGAAGTATTTTTCCTTTAAATTTCATGGGTTTCACGTTGATTTTCTGTAATTATCCTGGCTGATAATCCAAATCGCCATTTTTATCAACTGTGTGATTTTGTTTACATGCTAGTTTACACCATCTCTCTAATGGAGGAGCTTGACTGAAAATAAAGCACTGTTAATATAACATGAATCTAATTGAACAGTTTGATAGGGATGTAATGCTGAAGTATAACTATTAACTATAGATAAATTTGTGAACTTATGCATCAGTCTTATAATTGAGATTCTTTCTCAAGCATTTTTTTTATTCAATCAGAAACCCATCACCCAATTGGTCACCATTGCCCAACTTGTCAGACATAACCACATCAGCAAAGAAGTCATAATATATACTCTCTCTTTTGTTTAGTTTTGACTGCTCGAGTTTTGTTAATTTTCATATGTTTCTTTGGTTTGTTGTAGGGACTATGAATTAATACAGAATCACAAACATGCAATAACTACGTAATCTCCATGGAAAAAATTGAAGCTCAGGCAAATAAACATCTAAAAACAACAAAAATTACAATTCTGGAAATTGGAAGAGAAATCCATTGTACCATTGAGGGGAAAATTTTCTGGTCTATAGCTTTCTTTTTTATCCTTTGTCATCCCTTGTCTTCAAAATTGTCATCCCGTGTTGTATAGACAGCTTCTTGTGTTTGTTCTTTTTTTGGGTTCATTCTTAAATGTGCTTTTCTTTCTTTTGTCTTTTTGAGTAAGAACGTATTAATGTGTTCATGAATTACGCAAATAACTAATGTCATACTAAGCTAATTTTCTATATATGAGCTGTTGCTCATTGCTGGCTGAACGTATGAAAATTATTCCACTTCTGTTGTACAGATCCCTCAGTTTGTTCTTGAAGCTATTGATTTAGAGATGCAAGACAAGCGCAAGAAGTACATGATTGGCTGCACCCAGCCTCGGAGGGTGGCAGCAATGTCTGTTTCTCGTAGAGTTGCTGAAGAGATGGATGTAACTATTGGAGAAGAAGTAGGATATAGCATCCGATTTGAAGACTGCAGTAGTTCAAGGACAGTTTTGAAGTAAGCTCATTCTCTGCAATAATTTCCTTTATTTCGAAAGCCTTAATTGTTTTATTAGTTGATTTGACTTGAAATGAACACCCATTTTATCTGTTCTGAGCAGATATTTAACAGATGGTATGCTTTTAAGAGAAGCAATGACAGATCCACTTCTTGAAAGGTACAAAGTGATAATTCTTGATGAAGCTCATGAAAGAACTTTGGCAACAGATGTTTTATTCGGACTTTTGAAGGAAGTGCTGAAAAATAGACCTGATCTGAAATTAGTTGTGATGAGCGCTACTCTTGAGGCTGAGAAGTTTCAGGGGTATTTCTTTGGAGCGCCTCTCATGAAAGTTCCAGGAAGGCTTCATCCAGTGGAGATTTTTTATACACAGGAGCCTGAGAGAGACTATCTTGAAGCAGCTATCCGTACAGTTTTGCAGATACACACGTGTGAAACCCCTGGTGATATACTTGTCTTTCTTACAGGGGAAGAGGAAATTGAAGATGCTTGTCGCAAAATAACCAAGGAAATTGGTAATTTGGGGGATACTGTTGGGCCTGCGAAAGTAGTGCCACTATATTCTACACTTCCTCCAGCTATGCAGCAGAAGATATTTGAACCTGCCCCACCTCCTTTGACGGAAAATGGTCCTGCTGGAAGGAAGATTGTTGTATCCACAAACATCGCCGAAACTTCTTTGACTATAGATGGCATAGTTTATGTCATAGACCCCGGGTTTGCTAAACAAAAAGTTTATAACCCACGAGTGCGTGTTGAATCTTTGTTGGTTTCTCCAATATCTAAGGCAAGTGCTCACCAGAGGTCAGGGCGTGCTGGAAGAACACAACCAGGCAAATGTTTCCGACTTTACACCGAGAGAAGCTTCCATAACGATCTTCAGCCTCAGACTTACCCCGAGATTTTGAGGTCAAACCTTGCAAATACAGTTCTCACTTTGAAAAAATTAGGTATTGATGATCTTGTCCATTTTGATTTTATGGACCCTCCTGCCCCGGAGACATTAATGCGAGCATTGGAGGTTTTGAATTACTTGGGAGCTTTGGATGATGATGGAAATTTGACCAAGCTGGGAGAGATCATGAGTGAATTTCCCCTTGACCCGCAGATGGGGAAGATGCTCGTAGTCAGCCCTGAATTCAACTGTTCAAATGAAATTCTTTCTATATCTGCTATGCTTTCAGGTATTGTGCTTTGTTATCTTGTATGTTTCTTTAGACTGTATTGTGTCTCCTCTTACATCTATGTAGTGTAGTAGATCGAGTTGGACTGAGAATTTTGCTTCTCTCATATGCGTGCCAGTCCACTCTAGCACGTGCCTAGACAATTAGACATGCACTCATGCATGATGTTACTTGTCTAAATGCATACATGTCTACACAAGTATATGTGTGTGTTGTGAGATGTATGTGACTCCTTAGGTTGTCATCAGCAACTGTCGTGTCTGGGTTCCATGTCCCCTGTTGGCATGTACCATAGAATTTCAAGTAAGTGCTGATGCAGATAGTTGCAGTTTCTCAGTATTCTCTCATCAAGCAAATGGTGTCGTCTCGCCTCTATGCATCTGCTGACCTACCGTGGGCCTCCTCTGTGATAACCAATTTTTTCTTTAGTACCCAATTGCTTTGTCCGGCCTAGGGAGGCTCAAAAAGCTGCAGATGAAGCAAAAGCTCGGTTTAGCCACATTGACGGGGATCACCTCACACTCTTGAATGTATATCATGCTTTCAAACAAAATAGTAAGTACTAAATCTCATTCACCTTTTTTCTTTCTCATTAATTGAATTATGATCCATCATCATTGCGATGTAGTGCTCATAAACTTCTCTACATGCTAATGGTTTTCAGACGACGACCAGTCATGGTGTTTTGAGAATTTTGTCAACCATAGGGCACTTAAATCTGCTGATAATGTGAGGCAACAGCTAGCGCGCATCATGGCCAGGTTCAACCTCAAGCTCTGCAGCACGGACTTTAACAGCCGTGACTACTACATCAACATTAGAAAGGCCATGTTGGCTGGATATTTTATGCAGGTGGCTCACCTAGAGCGCACTGGACACTATTTAACTGTTAAAGACAATCAGGTATTGAGGATATTCAATCAATTTTTCTAACTTTATGGAACTGTTTTTTATTGTGTACAGGAAATAAGAATATACTTGGTTTTGCTTACATGTAGGTAGTTCACCTGCACCCGTCTAATTGCCTCGATCACAAGCCAGAATGGGTAATTTATAACGAGTATGTCTTAACAAGCAGAAATTTCATCCGTACAGTAACAGATGTTCGTGGTGAATGGTTAGTCTATCTTTTCAATTATATATAATATCATTTCAATCTTAGATGTTTGGTTACAAATCTCTTCATAATACTATGCATTTGAATAATAAAAGGAAAGGACAGAGCCTTTAATATAAACCAAAGTTTTAAGTTGCAAGTAACCAAGATGGGGAGAGAATGACTAGTCCATGAAATAACAGCAAATGATGATCACTTATAAAAACAAATTATGATCATGCATATATACAAATCATGATCACCTATGAGTGGAATTTAGTTATTGATTTTCTCCCGAAAGTTTGCTTGGGGTTATGTATTCACTTTGTTGTTGGTCATTGCTCAAGTATATGTATATTTTCTGTAATAGGGGTCTGGGAATAATTTTTTTTTGTTTCTTGATTGAATTCTGATCTATTGATTTTTCATATTAACTTCTTTGGTTGTTTCGACTTGTGTCTGATACAGGTTGATTGATATTGCTCCACACTATTATGATCTTGAAAACTTTCCGCAGTGTGAGGCAAAGCGTGTTATTGAGAAGCTCTACGCAAAACGGAAGCAAGAGGGAGATAGCAAGAGCAAAAGGTAGAAAGTATATGTTGCCTTAATTTTTTTCGTAGCAGTCTCTGCTGATGAGAAAGTTATTGTTCTGGAGGACTGCTAATGAGAAAGTTATTGTTCTGGAGGACTGCCTTTTTTTTTGTAGACTCCGGTTCATCAAGTTCTCTCCATGGAGCCAACAGAAGTTTGGGGAAGAACTTGCATTGTACCATTTAAAAAGTAGTATAGTCAGCCAGTGACAGTGGTCTGTGCTACATGTATTTGGATCGGTTCCAACTTCACTTGTTTTAGTATTTATTGTCAAGTACTCTCTATCTGCATCTCATGTTTCTTATAAATGATGAACAGTTTGAAATTATAAATTATACTAGCTATGTTCATCCTATTTGAATGGTGAGTGCCAACAGAGCATTGAGTTTATGCGGTCTTAGTATGATTAATCTGAAGGCTATAACCAGCCAATAGTAACCCTCAACAAATGCACAATGGACTCCTAAGATTGTTCACAGCTAGGGCTGCTAAAATTACTTGTGAATCCCCTAGAAGCCTTCAAGTTAATAATAGCACCCATCTTTCATGTTCAGCAGCATCTGCAGAAATATTTCATGGTTTTTGGGTGTGCTAGTAGCTTTTCCAAATCAAATTACCATTTTTGTAGTAGTTGCGTAATGGGGTTTGATGAGCATCTCTTTTCTCACTTGGAGTTGGGGGTACTGTTCAGTGTTAAATAGGTTTTAAATAAACCCCATATATTATTGTTATTAGCAACATTAAATTCTGTAATAAAAAAAACTAACTCTTCCTGAAATCCCTCGACACAATTGAATGCTTAGGCTTTACCGTTTGCCATTGTTACCTAAAGTTATCATTCATCCGCATTTATATTGCTCGAGTTCTTCACATATTTTTGTAGAACATATTGGAGATGGATGCTTGAAATCTTGTGTGTGTACTTTCGTTCTAAATATGATTTGAGATTTTCTAACAAGGCCAAAACATCAATAGAGTCTGAAAATATTCACAAGAGTTCAGGAAGAAAAAAGCCTATAAACCACACCTCCAAGTATATATACATTACAAAAATCTTCATGCAAAACAAAAAGTGCAATTGCCAGCCAACATCATAGAGTAAGGAAATGTAAATTGCATATAAATTGAACTCAAGTCAAGTAATGAGTTCGAAAATCTGGAAGGAATTAAAGGAACTCATCTAAGCCAGACACACAATACAGCTTGGCAGTTATTTCAACTGTAAAAAGTTACAGATAAGCTTTTGGTAATGTTTCATATTATTACATATAGCATTTGTATCAGATATCACCTATTATTATGAAAAACATCCACCTATTAACTACCTGAAGGTCTTCTTTACTTTCACTTGCTGCATTTTTTGTAAAAAGATTACTAGTTGCACCAGCAGGACAACTAAGCACAAAACACAACCGAGGACTCTACTTGAATGACTTGGTACCAAAGAAAGTCGACACCTAACGCTTCGCTCCGGTCAAATTCTGATAGAGGTCATCGATTTTCACCTGCCCAACATTAAAATGCTATAAAGTTTAGTCTTTTGCACTTTCTTTTTCTATTTTCTAACAAATATATTGGGGGGAAAATGAAAAAGTGTGTACCTTGTAATATTTAAGCAGTTTCTCTCTTTTCTTCTTTAGAGTTGGAGTCACCAACTCTTTTTCCACATCAAAGGGTTGAGGTTCCAGATATACTCCTTTGATACATTCAAAACCTCTCAACTGCTTTTGGAAAAGAGGAAAATGAATTACAGAAAAAAATAACACATTATCTGCTAGTGAGGAATGTAAGAATACGAGTATAATGAGAAACCGAGAAAGTCACAAGTCTCGCAACTATAAATTATTGGGAAAAAGAGAATATTAATCCAAATGGAAAATGATGGGAACTAAAATCTTCCAAGAAGCATGCTTTTTATTGTTTGTGAGGTTGTCTTACATTACCTTGTTTCTTTCTGCTGTAGACTTGAGCTCAAGGAGAATGTAATCTTGTAACTGCTTTAGGAAGCATACTTCAGAGAAAGAACCACTGTGACCATTTTGATGCGCCCACCTGTTGGTGTGCTCTTCGTGTGGTACAACTACTGCAACTAGCATCGACTTGAAGCTGTCCCCATATACCCAAATCTAACAACAGTTACCAAACATTTGGAGAAAATCTCATCAATATTATAGCAAAAATAAATAAATGTGCCATAAAATTAACTCAGAAAACTGGTAATATGTTGATGCTCACATCTTCAACAATGGGGGTGATGCAGTAAACTTTTTCCAGATATTCAAGTGCAACATACTCTCCTTGAGATAGCTTAATCAGATTTTTCTTCCTATCAATTATTTTTATAACTCCATTTGGTAGCATTTCCCCTATGTCACCTGATGATACCCAAGGAAGAAAGGAGTAAGATTGCGTCCACGAGAGGCATTACTAGCTTTATAGGAAATGACTGTTTACCTGTATGAAACCACCCATCTCTCATAGCTTCCCTTGTCAATTCTGGATTCTTGTAGTAACCAGCAAACTTTGTTTTTGCCCTCACACATATTTCACCACGGGGAGGATCTGCAAGTGGATTGTAGCCCATATCTGGAACCTCCTCCAGGCGCAACTCACTATACACGAATGGTGAACCAACAGTACCAATCATACACATCTCGTCCGGAAAACCAAGAGTGGCCAAACCACAAGTCTCTGTCAACCCTGAAGAAAAGACAATGCAATGCTGAAAGCATGTATACAAGATGTATAGGTATTCGTTCTATGCCAACTGTGGACAGAATATACAAGTGATCATACTGCAAGAAGCATGCCTAAATTTTCGTGAAACTGAAAAAACAAATGTGAGAATTTAGTTGGAAATCATCAACTTCAACATGTTAAAGTATAATCCTTAAAGAGTTGCAAGATTTTATTTTGACAACTTGTCTCACATACCAACTCTGGATGATTAAAGATAAATTTACTAAACTCTGTTGCTTGAGAACACATTTTATTTGAGTACTCCTTGTTTTTTAAGAGAATTTCAGATCTTCTATAAGGGTTAAGTTTAATTTAAACTTCTAATGATATGCTAAAATGAACTATAACTTGACACTCCAGTTCGTGGTAAGAAGATTTGCGGAATGACTAGGGCTATTTTACATTTTTACTGACCTGAAAAAGTACATAAGGAAATAAAAATACTGTATCTCAGGTCACCATTTTTTGCAGCATGAAGTTATTGTACAGAAAGAAAGTTCTTTACCATAGCCTTGTACTACAAAGGCACATGAAGTAACCCGCATGAATTCTTCCACCTCAGTGCTTAATGGAGCACTTCCAGAAACTATTAGACGAAGCCGACCACCTAACCTAGCTTTGACCTAAACAAAAGAAAGAAAGAAAGATTTCAGAAAGCAAATTAAATTTCATTGTTCACCAGTAGAATTATTTTATGTCCACAACAGCCAATGAGTCTAGGAGTATTTCCCCTTTTATTTAATTAGTGTTATACATGGACTGCAAGTATCACAATATGATGATTTAAACAGACTTCTTGCATATACTAGACTTTTGAACTATCACGTTGAATAACACAGACCAAGCTACTGAGCTGCCACTTATGGTAGAAATATTAATTTGAGAACTATTGATAACTTGCCTTTCACTGACAAAATTAACATTGAATCTAAAAGCGCAACACTAATATTAGATGAGTACAGGTACAACCTTCCTGAAGGCCAGTAGATCGGCTATTGGTGATGCATTTTTCTGTTTGTATCCTAACTTCATCCACTTAAGTTTGCTGTATATTATAACATCAAAGGCTTGTGAGTTCATAAAATATGCTACATTTTTATCTTTCTCTACAAAACAAAAATCAAAATAAAATTAAAAATACATATGCATAAAATAAGCAACATATCAAAAATATAAAGAACAGAAAATATTACTATTTGTAAAGAATATCAAAAATTTTCCTCCTCCTTGGATTGAGGTCCTCTAGTGCTTTCAGGATACCTGGAAGATGGATGAAATTTAATATGTCAAGTAGCACCATCCCAAATTGTTTTACACCAATGAAAATAGGTAAATCTTGTCAATAAATGACTAGAAAAATGAAAATTCCATGCCTTCGTGCATTCTTTCCAAAACTCGAGGTACTCCAGCTAAAAAGGTGGGCTTCAACTCCATCAAATCATCCTTTAGTTCATTAATATCCTTCAAGAGATAAAGTGTGAATAAAATGGTATCCAAAAGTTAAAATTGATTATTCAAGTGGAATAAAATGGGAAATTGATGCCAAGTCCTAAGATGATTCTACTGCATTTGTTTTCTAATAAGAGGTTGAAAGCAGAAAAAGAATAATGAAAATTCAGTTGTTAGAAAAAAATCATGACAGATAGAGTAGGATGGACAATTCCTTGACATACATCTATGCCCCCATCTTCCTTCTCAATATTGAAATGCAGCTGCAATATGAGCTCTAGATTTCCCTTTTATCTTTAGACCCAATGGGGAAAAATGAATAAATTAATAAAAAACTTGAATTCCAGCAGCTTACCCCATGATAGAAGCCAACAGAAGCACCCTTATGGAAAAAATATTCTTCAATCATGCGATCAAGAATATGAGCAAGAGGAAGGAAAGAGATATAGACATCGTCCACTGTCATCTGTCAAACTTGAAATTATTAAATACCAGAACTGGAAGAGCAAAGAAAGACAACAGTAATAGAAAAGCTTACATAACCAGAAAAAATATTTGAATCATATAAAGGGAATCACACACTACCATGCACAAAAATAAAGCAAACATGATAGGACTATAGAAGAAGATCATGATTGAAATAGATAGAACTCTCAGAGCGTTAGCAATAGGTATCTTAAATAGGACTCCAAAATAATAAGTGCATTAGGTAAATATGAAATATGATAGAATTCAGCAATAAATTCACTTTTATAAATCACATCCTAAAACTGAGAGATAAATGGAACACTCTAGATTGACACACCAATCAGTAACTCAGGCATTGTGTTTACCTTGTCTTCAAATTGTTCCAGGAAGAGATCGACTCCTCTTATGTATGTTGAGATGTTTTCATGAGTGAGTATAACACCTTTTGGTTCTCCACTGGTGCCGCTTGTGTACATTATTGTACAGATGTTGAATGGTTGAGGTGGCACAAGGTCTGATGGGTACTCACTTCCCTGTCAAACAAGAGAATGGAGATTAATAATTGAAGAAATCATGTCCAGAATTTACAGTTCAGTGCTACCTACAGTTTGCATGGTAAGTGATATTAAGGATACTCCATATATTATCAATTTTTTTATAGGTTTTGAAGGAAGAAAAACCAGATTCCAGCTTCGCTAGTGTGTGTGTGTGTGTGTTGTGTTGTGTTGGAGAACTTGTTTCCATGTGGGGGACAAGTACTGCCATGCAAACGAGGGTCTTTTGCCAAAATACAGCACCACAGTCAGCTCCCACTCTATGCAGTGAGGGAGTAAAACATATTGAAATGTGTTTTACAAATGCAATTTACCAAAGCATCAAAATGGTCATCATTATCATGGAAGATATTTATTTGAGAGTAAATTCTATTTACCATCACTTCAACTATGAGGATAATCACATATTCTGCTTTATATCAAATGGCACTCAATTGTTCAATATTATACTCCAAATAATATTTGTACGCGCGCGCACACAAAAACACTAACCATATGAAGGAAATCATTCCATGAGTATGGTTTTATTCCGATGGAGGATGCCCCATCTTTTTCCGCTTCTGTCAATGAAGTGAAGGAAACAATTGCTGCAACCACAAGTAATTAAACTCAGTAAAATGCCTTCCGAAGAATGCGGGCAGTAAAAAGCTATACCCTCACATTTTAGCCGTTGCGCATGTGTGCACTCAGGATTCAGTAGCTGCATAATCATACGTCAGAAACAGAGTCATTTGTATCATATGTCATATAAAATCCATCACTCAACCAACAGCTATTCAAGATATATATTTGATACTCACTTTTTTCACTTTCTTATCTTGCACGAAGACAACATCAATTTCAGCATGATCTAATATGTAATTTACAGCACTGGGCCCTGACTCAAAGAAAATCCAGGAAGAGTTAAATGTTTTTCTTGGAATGAGATGGTGAACATAATTTGGAGCTGGATAACAATAACTAGATATGAATTCAGAAACTGTTCTACTATGAATGGGATTGTCCTTCCCATGTATACCCCAACCTAGAACAGATAACCCAAGTGAACATTTAACCAAGTCCAATTGCAAATTAGATTATGAATCATACACCAACCAAAATCACCCGAAAAATTATTAACAAAGAGTAATTAAATGAAACTACTTGCCAAGTCCTTCGCCAAAAAGAGCATGTATACTATCAATATATCATCAAGAGTAGACCCACACGGTGCAAATAAAGACCATGTTGCCAACAAAAACTTCCTAGTCTTTTCATATAAGTTGGAAATTCCAAGGCAAGAAATTTACCGAGGGTGTCATAGAGAGGTACACAAATCAAACTGTGGGCACCACAAGCCTATAAAAATAAAAAAGATCACATACTCATAACATGCTCGTCATAAAACGAACTATAAAAAGCAAGGAGAAAAAAAACTGTGGAAGAGCACATCCCAACTGACCTCCATTGCCACAATCCATTGAGGACAATTTGACCCATAAATCCCAACACGAGAGCCCTACCATAGAAATGTTAGTTATCCCAACAGCAAATGGGTCCATAAAAGACACTAATTAATAGAAAGTATAACAAAGTACTGATATAAAATTTCCTTACAGGTTCAATACCACAAGCTCTTAATGCAGCACCAGCATGCAAAACCTCGTTGTAGACATCCTTGTACGTTTTCCAGGCATAAGGCCCCCACTGAATTTAAAAACTCAAAGTTATTAAGCATCTAACATGCTACTATTTTAGTAATATCTTATAAAAATCATATCAAATTAATAAAATACCTTTCCATCAATAAATTCACGCCAACCGAGCATCCTGTTTCCAGGATACTTTTCAACAGACGCCCTGCATGTCAAACACTGTTTGGTGTGAACTTAACAAATACTCCCTCCGTCCCAAATTAATTGCTTTTCTAGGACTTTTTTAAGTCAAATTGACTATTTTTAAAATTAATAATTAAGCATATATAAATATATTTCTAAAATTATAAAAATTGAAATTAGTAATAAATTGTATATACTTTCTTTTGGTTATAATATCTTCACCTATATGTTAGCAAAAATAGTAAAAAAATTAGTTTTAAAAATAGTCAATTTGACTTTAAAAAATCCTAGAAATGCAATTAATTTGGGACGTAGGGAATAATAACTATGCGCCCCAAGGACTAACAGACATATTTGGAAGGACTGAAATGCAAAACTGACTCTCCTGTATGTAGGCTTTTTACAAACCCCTTCCTCCAACTTTTTTTTTTTAGCATAACTCACCCTCCAAGTTGTATAAATACTAAAAAAGGTCTTCATGGACTATTTTCGTTAAGAAAGTGACGGAAGTAACAGTACTAGGGGTATAGTAGGAATAATTGATTAAAAAAATACAAAATGAAATAGAAATTATTTCAAAAAAAAAAAAAACAATCAAACATTAAAAATAAACAACAAAAGATAAATGTAAAAATAACAAAAGTAAAACTTAAAAAATAAAGTATAAAAAATTAAAAACTAGTGTATAAATTCCGTCAAAAGTGAGGAATATTCTGTCTTCTTTTTAAGAGAAACGTTAATAGGTTCATTTTTAGTACTTATATAACTTGGACGGTAAGTTATGCTAAAAAAATTGAGAAAAGGGTTTGTAAAAAACTTACAATTAAGAAGGTCAGTTTTATTTTATTTGGAAGACCCAAAAGTTTAAGCCATTGATTTGGATCCATTCACGAATGTTAATTCTTTACTCTGTTATCATTTATTTGATGTAAGAACTCAGTAATAATAATGCATTTATTCTTAGTTAATTGAGTACTATCATGCCGCGGCCACTACTACCTTTCTTGCTAATTTTAAGGATAAGTTTGAAAAAATAAAGTTCTTACAAATGTATCTCCAGTTTCGGAGCGGAAGGATTTAGTTCAAGTTAAATTAAGATCACTTGTTGTCAATCAAGCATATTCCAAAATGTGGGCAATGTATCTTACCTGAAGATATTCCAAGTTGTAATCAAATCAGGATCAAGAGGTGGAAAATTATCTTCGGCCAAAAGATTCCGATATATCGGACCAACCGACGGCTGCCCGTCTCGGCCTTCTTTTCCATCTTCTGTCTTAACTGCAAACATGCTCATTCTCCTGATCTAGCTGCAAAATCTGGACACCAAAAAGACTTGAATGGTTTTTTTACTTGATGAGCCAATCCTTTGGCATCAAGACCAATGAGGCAATCTGTCCCTAATCTACTTCAAACAGCAAAAAATAACTATTTTTGAGCATCAAGAAATGTTAAATTGTGTAGAAATCCCAGTTAAAAGAAGAAGAAGAAGAAGAAGAAGAGTATAAAAGAGTATAAAGAATGCAACAGAAAACGCATGACAAATTAAGAAGCATAAAAACAGGGCACACCTGAACCTGAAGCTGAACATAAAAGAGAAAAAGATAACTCCTCTACGAAATGCTCTCTCTTCCTCCAACCCAACTAAAGCACGTGACCCTTTGGTTATCTTTTTGGCTACTATTTAATTACACTACATTGGGAAAATTTTAAAATATATTATATTACCCATTTCCAGTTTTTGTCTCCAGTTTCTTAGTACTCAACTAGAAATGAATGACTTACAGATACAGAGGCTGGCTTAGAGGAAGGTGGTGGTCCGTGCTCTATATAATGTTACAACGGTGGCCGGCTGGAGGAGGAGGAAGAAGATTAATATGTAGAGGAGAGAGAGAGAGAATAGTAGGAAGGAGTACTAAGAAAATAAACTGGTAGTTGAAACACATACTAAATAATAATACTACCAATTTATGATCAAGTTTGTACATTTCTTTGAGCTGTCAAATCACTTCCATTTAATGCCATACATAAAATCCTTCCTTCCCTGCTGGCTTTTCAATTTCCGTTACATCTGTGGACAAGAAATGCGATGAGAAGAATAAATTATTTATTTTTATATATTATATTACCCATTTCCAGTTTTTTCTCCAGTTTCTTAGTACTCAACTAGAAATGAATGACTTAAAGATACAGAGGCTTAGAGGAAGGTGGTGGTCCGTGCTCTATATAATGTTACAACGGTGGCCGGCTGGAGGAGGAGGAAGAAGATTAATACGTAGGAGAGGGAGAGGGAGAGAGAGAGAGAGTAATAGTAGTAGGAAGGAGTACTAAGAAAATAAATTGGTAGTTGAAACAAATCATTTTGTGATACTCAATGAGAGCATCTCTAACGTCATCTTCAATCACTTTAAAATACTCAAATAGCTAAGTCACGTTAAAAAAATTATCTCTAACAATGTCCCTAACATTAGTCATCAAATTTACAATTTCATTCTCTCTCTTCAAATAAGTTGACCTTGCCTCTTCAAAATATTTATTTTATTTTGAGAGAATCAAAATCACATGAAAAAGACTAAAAATATTTATTTTGCTGGATGAGTTTAATGTACAATTTAATTTAAAATTTAATATCATTCCTTTTTATTTATTTATTTATTATATTACATTAATTAAATTGAATAGATTAATAAGACATAAAATATTAAAATAACAAATAATATTCTTCAAATGTAGGTCAACAAACTTGAGTTTTTTTTTATGCTCTAAATAATAATAGTACCAATTTATGATCAAGTTTGTACATTTCTTTGAGCTGTCAAATCACTTCCATTTAATGCCATACATACAATCCTTCCTGCTTTTCAATTTCGGTTACATCTGTGGACAAGAAATGTGATAAGAAGAATAAATTACTCTTTCTGTCCCAAATTAATTATTTAATTTTGATTTTTTAAAGTTAAATTGATCATTTTTAAAACTAATTTTTTTACTATTTATACTAAAATATAGGTGAAGAGATTATAACCAAAAGAAAGTATATACAATTTATTACTAACCCCAATTTTTATAATTTTAGAAATATATTTATATATGCTTAATTATTAATTCTAAAAATAATCAATTTGATTTAAAAAAATCAAAACTGAACAATTAATTTGGAACGGAGGGAGTATTTATTTTCATATATTATATGTCAATTTTTTATTTTTTTTAAGTCGTATTAGTACTTTCCAACTTTTCGGTTCATGTAGAGGTAATGATAAAATTTTGCCCAAATTATAATTATACTAGTGATAGTATTTAATAATTTTCTTAGTGATAGTATTTAATAACTTTTTTAATTCTTGCGCATAAAAGTTAAATTACTTGATTTAGGGTTGAAATGTGTGCTATTAGTATTTGAGATTAAATTATTTTACACTACTTATTTATTTGTTGCAAGTAAAATTAAAATGTAATGTCAAACAAGGAAATTATTATTTTACTCAACTTATAGATAAGAAAAGAACATATGGTTAGAATGAAAACTCGAAATAAATGGTAGAAAATAAGTGATGATGACTAGTTTAACATATGATGAGGGGATTGTGTATTTATTATTACCGTCGTAATGTGAGATTACATTTATATATGAATGTAATGAAAAATGTGGTGTAATCTGATTATGGATGTAATTTTAATTATATCCCAAATGTAGTAATGTGAAATATTATTATTATTATTATTATTATTATTATTATTATTATTATTATTATTATAATAATAATAACTGGATGCATTACGGTGATGTGACTCGAATCAAATATAGCCTAAAGGAAATAATATTGCCTAAAGAAAATAATATTTTGAACACAACTTTTTCATTTTTGCGAAATGCTGTATTACATAATTGTACTTCATAAATTAATAATTGTACATTTAAATCGAAAACAAAAGATTTGAGTTGAAAATATCATTTTTCTAATTAAATGAAGAAGAAAAAGTGATTTAACAATTAATTTCTCCTTTAAACCTATGAGATTTGCTTTTTTTTTCCTCACTTCTCAACACTTTCTCTCTCCTATTATTATTATTATTATTATTATTATTATTATTATTATTATTATTATTATTATTATTATTATTATTATTATCTGTCTTTAATTGTGTTACTGGATGCACATATAAATATATTCATTAACTAAGTCCCCATTCGATTTGGAGTTTTGTCGTATTCTTCCTTTACAATCCTTTACACTGTCCTCCCACCATTCCTTAATATTAGACTTGTTTTAGATTTTTTTTTTCAATTTACTTGAAACTGGTAATTTTTTAAGAAAATAAATTATTTATTTCTTTACATTACCTCTAGTTTCTTACGTTACATTCTTATATTGATGTACAAAACATGATAATGTGTAATATTAATAATAATGGTATAATCTGATTATGGACGTAATTTTAATACAAAGTAACTGAATAAAACAATCATGATAATGTGTAATATCAATAATAATGGCTAAATAAGTATGTAATGCGACTCGAGCCAGATATAACCTAAAGGAAATAATATTTTTAACATTAACTTTTTTCATTTTTACAAAATATGTTATGATATTATAAGTTAGTTAGAGTTCTACATCGGATAAATAATGAAAGAGTGAAAGATTCAATACATGAATGGGCCCAAGACCTAATGACTTAAACTGTTAGGTCAGGCTGAGTTCCAAACACGTGTTAGTGCCTTGTGTATGTGGACGAGATGCGCGGGCTTCCCAATTCCCCCCCCCCCAATAACTGGTATCAGAGTTATGAAAGATTGATCCCAAGCTAGTATGTCTTTTCAAAATAATACGCGATAGTGGTTTGGAAAATTAAATTCAGAATAGTCTTTTCAAAGACACGCGATGGTAGTGAATTTTCGATGATGGGTTGTTGTTTCTTCTCCAAAAGGTCTCGATGGGTCATGTTGAATTATCAATGGATTAGCCAAGAATTGCTTCCGAAAGTGATTAACAGAGAATCAGTGTCCGCGGTGATTGAAGGGAAGATATTTAACTCTAAATGGGAAAACTGAAATTGATTAGTCAAGAATTGGTATTACAAATGAATTTGGGAAAATCGAGAGTGATTAGCTCGCAGTCAGGGTATAAAACAACTGTGAATGAATTTAGCAAGCAGACATTTGTCAAGTTTGAGTTAGATCTTCCCATCGAGAAGAACCATTTCGATGAGACAAAGTCGTACATGAAGAAAGTTGAAAATTCTAAGAAAAGCTTGAGTTGAGCCAAAATTTCATTAGAATTAACTCTGAGTAAGGAGTTGTGGTTGGAGATCCCCCCCTTTCATGGGTTCAGAAGGGGAGATTGTTGGGTGTGGTTCCTCACTCATAAAAAGAATCCAAGTTGAAAAAGAATATACTTGTTAGATTAAATACCAAATCAAGTAAATGTGATTCCTAATTTGATTATGAGAATAAGTTGTTTCTAATTCATGATAGGAATAGATTAGGAAGAGCCTTATAAATAAGACTATGATGGAGTCTTATTGATTATAAGAGAAGCTTGATAGCAAGAAGTTGCCAAAAAAATAAATTGAGAGGATTACAGTTTGTTGGTCGTGAGATTCCGCCGCCATCTCCATTCAATTGAAAGCTGAAAGACTTTATTGATTTAGGTGGTGAAGTTAATCAGGTTTCTAGACCTAATTAAAGATAAATTTGTACTCTATCAATTTATTGTGTAAACTCAAGTTTTAGGACGTAAAATTTGGAAGGATTAATTGTAAGCCCATTATTGTTGATATATTGGAGATTTGAAGTTCGACTTGTAGTTTTCACGTTAAATATTGTGTTTTGTTTGTGAATAATTATTTGTTGTTTTCGTTCTCATTATTGAGTTTGTTTATTTTCTATTTAATTGCACAAAAAGAGAAAAGTAATTTTTAGAATTGAGATTATTTTTTTGATTCACTTTGCTCAACAAAATATTATATTACATAACTGTTCTATGGAAATTATAATCGTACATTTACACCGAAAACGAATGATTTGGCCTGAAAGTATCATTTTCTAACCAAACGAAGGAAGAGAAAGTGATTTAACGATTATATATATATATATATACACACACACACATATTCCCTTTAAGCTATGAAATTAGCTGCTGGTAGAATTTGTAGTAATAAGATTGTTACTTAAAAAGTGAGGTGCAACTCCTTGATTATATGATTGACATCATATATATGACAAGATATTCCTACTAGGCTACCATGTTGTCTTTTTTCACTCATAAAAATGCTAAACCATGTAGCTTCCCCCAATTAACCGGGGTCATTTCTGTAAGCAAATGGTGGCAGCAGGTAAAGCAAAAGTGGATATTTATGGCGAACTCACCGTCATATATATCAATAATTATATATAACAAAGTATTAAGAGATTTTGTCTAATAATTTTATCGAATTATTTTGATTAATTATAAGTTAATATTAAGTCAATCATTTAAGACTCTTTATTTTTTTAATTCAATATATAAATTTTTCGTATACCGTAAAATATATATAATTATTTTTAACATTATATATGTATTATGTCAATAAAAAATGACAAATATATTAATAAAAAATTATCATATATTTGTGAAAAAAGTGATATAAACTAGCTCGTGTCTCTCACATGCTATCAATCTTGAATATAATAATATTCCAATAATTAGAAAAAAAATGATATATATTGCGAGCGTTTTTTATGGTCAGTTACGTGGATAAGAGATGTATGTGTAGTAAGAGGAACATTTTATAATTTTATTCAATCTCATGTATTGATATGTTTTACAATTATAACTCACATAAATTTATTGTAACATATAACAAGACTTTAATGAAAAGTATCCATTAAAAGCAAAATTATCTTTACCCTTTCTTTCCTTTTCTTTCTTTTTTTATCCTTTTTTGAGGTGGAAAACATTCATTGTAAAGTCAAAAGGTGGTTGATACGAAACCTAGATGATTTACAAACTCAAAAACTTATTGATATGGTCCACAATTGTTATAATAACGCGCCTTCAAAGTTGTAATTAGAAGGGCAAACACAAGTTTACTCATGTTTATGATTATGATCTACTTGTTTAAAAATTATATTCAACCTCAACTCCAATAGAAATATAAATATATGAGCTTGAACAAAACTTGTTTAGAGCAAGGTGGAATTCTAAACTTTCAGTACCTGAATTAGTTTATCCATGGTACCAAATAAACTGGCCTTTTGGTATAGTATAGGCTTAAAAATAATCCTAATTTTTTTTTTTTTTTAATATGATAGAAGTTATCAATTAAAGCATATTCCCTTGTACCCAATTTCAATGACCTTTTTTCATGTTAAGATGTTCTAAGTTATTGTTATTATATATAATAGTAATAGAAAATATAAAACCTAAGTTTATCTTATGCAACCATTAATATTAATATTTATTCTCTCCGTCCCAAATTAATTACATTTCTAGAACTTTTAAAAGTCAAATTGACTATTTTTAAAACTAATCTTTTTACTATTTTTGCTAACATATAGGTGAAGATAGTATAACCAAAAGAAAGTATATACAATTTATTACTAATTTCTATTTTTATAATTTTAAAAATATATTTATATATGCTTAATTATTAATTATAAAAATAGTCAATTTGACTTAAAAAAATCCTAGAAAAGCAATTAATTTGGGACGGGGAGAGTATAATAAATAAATAAATAATAAGACACAATTTTGGTCTAGTAGAGAGGATATAGATAAGGAACTAATATTTTTATCTATGCTTTTGATATTTTTATATGATACTATTTTATATAAAAATAAATTGAATTTTATCGACATATGAAAATATAAAAATTACATTCCGAAATAGTAAGCTTTCCCTGTAGATATACTATTACATGTATATATGCAATTACACGCTTTTCGGTGCATTAAAGATATACATCAAAAGAGATTGGGTTATGTATCTGCTTATCACGAACAATAAAGTAGTAGTTGTATTGTTACTATCTATCTATCTATCTATCTCTCTCTCTCTCTCTCTCTCTATATATATATATATATATATATATATATATATATATATAGGTCCTTTATTACATGAATCATAAATAAATGTAAGTTGTTCAATTCAAAATTAAGGACAATTAATGAAAGGATACCGAAAGACACCTTTAACTGCACTCCCCCAATCTACTGCTACTAATACTACGGTCAAAATTAATTCACTATGAAAATAGTTGACTCAAATTATTTTATATACTGCTATATATATTTTTTTCTAAATATTTAATGTGTGATAAAATATATACTTTGACAGGAACCAATAATTTAATATGAAGTGTGGTCGGATCGATCTCTGCGTAACTAATTTGAATGTAAAAAAAAAATGGTTTTTTTTTAAAAAAAAAAGACTGTTGAGTCTTAGCCTATCAATTTGGCATGCTACTTCAGGCCAAGACAGCCAAAGTAGACTCAATAAAATCAGGTGCATCTGTCCAAATGAGGCCGAAATTAACATGAATAGGATCAGGAAATTCATCGAAAAACCAGACCAACGAGTTGATTACAGATGCAGTAAAATCAAAACTAGAAAACCACAAAGATAATGTCAGATATATAGATAGATATTTGATTCTCCACACGTCTTCTAGTTGGTTATTCAATACTCCAGATAGCAACCCTTGATTTTATGAATTAGTTGAACTTGACATCATAGTTTGGTAACTATCATGTTGAATGTGAAGGCCCCATTGCTCCAATATTCAAGTAACTGTCCTATTAATTACTGTTACAGGCTTCCAGCGTTACACATGGCTCCTGGTCCTCATTTTGTCCTTCCATTAGATGACACTGAATTGAAACTTAAGAACCTGAACCACCACACAACCTCACACAAGAAATTGCACCTTAAAGTGATTCAATTCCAACCTCCAGCTGATCGATATATTGTCGAAAAATGCCAAGGCTACTTCGTTTTCAAGCATTTAGACACGTAGAAAAATGCCAAGGTTACTTCGTTTTCAAGCATACAGACACGTAGAAAAATGCCAAGGCTACTTCGTTTTCAAGCATATAAATACGTAGATTAAGAAATATAATTAATGTTCTCATTAATTAACTATTATAAGATATCAATATTATTTATGTGATGTCTGTAGACAAATATAAGAACGACTTGGTAAGAAAAAAGAAAAAGGCATAAACAAATTTGCATTTATTGTTTAAGGATAATATGGAAACCAAATAACTAATACCGTGTTTGAAAGTTCTTTTTTTAGGGAAAGGAAAAGAAAAATAATTAAAATCCCTCTAAATATTTGTGAGCTTTTTTAAGGGAGGAAGGCAAAGAATTTAGAGGTAAAGTTTATTTCATTTTTGGCTCAAAATTTTCCCTCCAAAAGTGGGAGGATTTGGAGGGTTGAAAAAGTTAGATATTTTATATTACCTAAAGTAACCTTTCAAAATAAATAATGTCATTTATTACATTAATATGTAAGGATAATATAATAATAGTGTAGTTTAAAAATAAAAATATTTTTCCTTCTCTTCCTTCCTTCTAAACTCACAAACAAGGAAAAATATAATTAAAATCTCATCTCTTTCCTAATTTCTAAAACTCACAAACATGACAGGGAAAAATTATAATTCATTCTCAACTCTTCTCCTCCTATACTTTCTCTTTCCATCTCATCCCTTCAAACTCACAAACGCAACATAAATCTCCTTTAAAATCTACAAACCATAGATAAAGATGAACAAAACAAAAAAAATCTCTAAAATGACAGTTAAATAGGAATAGACGGAGTAATAGATCAGACGTTTCGTAAAGCAGTACAAACATTAATGATACGCTTGTTTGAGGGAATGGAATAGAAAGAGGAATATATGGAATGAAAAATAGTGTATTTGATAATTATTTTGAAGGATAAATCATTCCAATGGAATGAAAATTCATTCCACCCCCTTAATTTTTATTCTATGTGAGAGGTGGTGGAATAAAATCTATTCTAATGGAATGGATATATGTGATAATTTTGCCATCATATTATACCATCCACCATCAATAACAACCCAACATATACTTAAAATAGCTTAAATCATTTCATTCATTTCTCTATTTCATTCCTTTAATCCAACTGCAGCATAACTACATACGCGCGCGCGTGTGTATATATATATATATATATATGCTAAACTCGAAATGATCAGAGCACGCCTATGTTAAGCATAACAAAATGAAAAAGTTGGCAGGTCTTAGAAGCCAATAAATTCACTGTGAAAGGTATTGTAGGACTTGCCACATATCTGGGCTTCTATTCCCAGTGGTAAGCTGCCTTCAACCTCAAATGAAGCAGGTGGATATGACATGTAAAGTGTAAACCTAAATGAATTGGGCTATGCAGCTGTTAGGTTTCTTGCTCACACAGTTCCAGCCTTGCTTATACAAATTGTCGTGTGTGGCTATGCATCTAAGGGTCAAATACCTACTTGCAAAATTTAGTCATATGGGGATAGAGCAAGTATTCATATCTTTTTATGCTTTTTTTTTTTATTTTTTATTCTCGAGTTATAATCGTGAGTCATGACTCGTGAAACAGAGAGTGATCAAAACGGACACTTCACTAATTCCAAAGAAACTATACATTAAAAGGAACATATTGAGCGAGAATTCATTCTTCTGAGTATCTTTGCCGGTAAATATATATATTTCATCCTACATTGACACACACATACACAATGCCAATGGCACAATTATCGCGGAATCCAATCAGATGTTTTTCTGGGTGATCGACTGATTGTCAACTCATTTAAAGAGATGCAGGTTAGACTCACCAATCACCAGTACAAGATGCTTCTAGGCTTTTACTCAACAAACCCACAGTTGCTTGGAGCTAAATAAAAGCAACACAAGAAAGGCAGTCTCTTGCAATACAAATGACAATCCAATAGCCTAACTGGTGAACTAATAATATCACATGCAAGACAAACAGCTATTTAACAATAATAATATATAATTAAAAAAATACATAAATATGACTGATTTTTTATGCAGAATTATCCGATCAAAAACTCAAATTTAGAAGATAAGGCCAAACATAAAAATCATTATTAGATATCTATTCATGTCTGTTATTTGTGAACCCTATGGTAACAACATCAGAAGACCTCACCAGTCACCACAATAACTTCTTATGGCCAAGCTGAATCCAAGTTATAATGGGCCGGGAAGCAACACAGAAACCTTTCCGAGAAGAGAAACAAGATGCTTCAAGCTTTACGCAGCAAGCAACAAAACCAAATCCTTGACAACCCTGAAGACTACAACTCAGTTAGTTAAAGTAAGGCATAATTCAGTTCAATTAACTAGTAGCTTTAATTAATAGATATCAATACACAGCACATGCACGATATAGAAACTCATAAAAGGTACGAGTCTATTTTGTAGTTTACCAAATATCTTTCTATAACTAAAACCACCCTTATCTCAAGTTCGACAGTCTTGATAAAGGAATTCTCACAACTGCACAAAAATTACACCAAATACTAATAAAGATATGACTAACATGGCTCCAAAGCCAGTCATACATGAGCAACTGTATACAAACTAGAGGTCTTTTTCAACTCCTAATGCTGCTGTCAAACAAACTAACAAAGAAACTCCTATTGCTTGATGCAGCTAAAATAGTACCACTAACTTGTGCATGGACGACTGGACGAGTAACCAAAACAATTAACACAACTTTCCAAACCAAAGCTTGTAACAGAATGAGAAGGCTACCTAGATTTAATTCCTTATCTCCTACTTTGTTTGTATGCATGTTATTCTACCATAAATCATATCGAATCCATCTCTGAGTTTATTGCTAAGACATGCATTGGACCGATTTTCCAAGCCTCGGCCAAGGGTTTCTAAGAAGCATAATTGGCTCTTGAAACTCGCTGGCCAGTTCACAGATCATTGGTAATACTTGTGGTTTATAATTTCCTTGACATTTCGGGGAAATTCCCGAAAACGGTTAGGGCTGGGTGTTTATAGTTAGCTTTCTCAGATTCAGCTAGGCTTTGGTTCTGCACATTTCAGTTCCTCGACAAAATTGAGTCACTATCATTGACTTTAAAACAATAATATTAGGGCTGCAAATGAACGCGTTTGCTTACAAGTGTTTGGCTGCTTTAGAGCGCGACTAATTGGATCACGATGTAAACCAACCAAGTTTGAACTTAATGTCATCAGGCTATAGTAAATGACCTGAGCATGAACATCATAAAATTCATCTTTGACAACCTCATAAACATAAAACTAGGTCTATAATATACAAGATTCTAAAAGGCGCTAGGCCGGAGGCGGGTGGTCGGAGGAGGCCTAGGCGGGATTTTTATTTTAAGTCAATTTTAATATTTTATCTTACATTTATCCAAACAAAACAATAATATAAAGCAAAACAATCTATAATAAAGATAATAAATGCCTTTACTTAAAGTTCAAACACATGTCCATATTGCCAATGTCAAAGTTCAAATACAAACATGCAATTGTTCAAAGTTTAAACACAAACAAATAATCAAAAATACAAACTAATAGTTTTCATCTCCATATTTCTCCAAGATAATGTCTCCATCGGACTCACACTCATACTCTTTCAAGATAATGACCCACGACATTATTTTGTAGCTTAGTTATTAAAATAAAAATAAAAATAAAAATACAAAAACAATTGCAGCCTTAATTTCTCCGTCTAGGTCACGCTTAGGGGCTTAATTTCTTCGTCTTGTCCGTCTAGTCTCACCTAATTTCCTAGAGGAATTTTTTGCCGCCTTGGACCTAGACAAGAATGCCAGGGGAGCCTAACGCCTAGGCGAGAATTTTTAGAACACTGATAATATATAGATTTATATCAACACATTTTTATATCTTTTTGTTCTTTACGACAAACTATATGCACGTGATCATACAAAGCTAGTCAGTAATATATTTATATATATATATATACAATCCTACAATTATACAATTTAATCTAAGAAATGATGCTGTTTGAATTGTAATTGTGCTCTAAATGAACAAAGATCGTGTGTGTATGTGTGTATATATATATATATTATATATATATATATATATATATATATATATATATATATATATATATAGTAACCATCCATGACAACCGGTTGTCATGGGTATTATTTCAACAACCAAGATTTTCACCGTTGATCGATATAATAGATGACTAGGATTAAAAAAATATGGACCCTGCCGCTATAGACTGTAGCGGCAGACATATCCCTTGTAGCGGCAATCTAGTTTACGAATGTCCCAAATTGGCTTACATGCCGCTACAAGCTCTAGCGGCAGGGATTTGATTTTTTTTTTATAATTGGAGTTGGCTTACAACGTGATCAAGTATATTAGTTTTTTGTTCTCTTATCCATACCTAACTGTCATTATCATAAAGTATATTATAAAAGCATACAAAATTTTAGTTTCCTCCCATATATCAAAAACTTATACATATATCAAAAACTTATAAATATATTTTATTTTTAAGTTAATTTATGAAATATTAAAATATAAAATACTAAAATTTTAAAAATAACAAATATAATTATATTAATTAATTATGTTAATTATGTTCAGTATAATTATATTAATTGGTACACAATAATTATGTTCAGTATAATAATAGTATTTTTAGTATTTTATATTTTAGTATTTCATAAATTAACTTAAAAATAAAATATATTTATAAGTTTTTGATATATGGGAGGAAACTAAAATTTTGTATGTTTTTATAATATTTTATGATGATGACAGTTAGGTATGGATAAGAGGACCAAAAAACTAATATACTATCACGTTGTAAGCCAACTCCAATTATCACAACAACAAAAATCAAATTCCTGCCGCTAGAGCTTGTAGTGGCAGGTAAGCCAATTTGGACATTTTGTAAACTAGATTGCCGCTACAAAAATATGTCTGCCGCTACAGCCTGTAGCGGCAGGGTCAATTTATTTTTTAATCATAGTCATCCATTATATTGATCAACGGTGGAGATCTTGGTTATTGAAATAGTATCTATGTCAATCAGTTGCCATAGATGGTTACCCATATATATATATATATATATATATATATATATATATATATAGGGAGCGGATCAGGTGCGGGATCCCGCACCTTGTTAAAATGCGGAATTTTTTTTTTTTTTTTTTTTTTTTTGCTATTTTTTTTTTAAAACAACTAAAAAAAAATAAATAAATAATTATGGAACTGAAATTTTTACATAATACAGTGTTTTGGGCGTGATTTGGATACATATAACAAAACATGTATGTACAGGCTGCACAACTGTACATACATGTTTTGTTATATGTATCCAAATCACGCCCAAAACACTGTATTATGTAAAAATTTCAGTTCCATAATTATTTATTTATTTTTTTTTAGTTGTTTTAAAAAAAATAGCAAAAAAAAAAAAAAAAAAAAAAAATTCCCGCATTTTGTTAAAATGCGGGATCCCGCACCTGATCCGCTCCCTATATATATATATATATATATATACACACATTATAATTTGATTGCATCTTGCTCAACTGGCGGTGCGTATCATGATAAGTGCCTCTAGATCACAACAGTCATGGTTCAAAACATCCTAAACCTTAAACCCCTTAAGAGCTTATCAAGTGCACACATCCCAAGTGTAGTTGCAGTGGCAGCCTACGCAAAAGAAAAAATAAAAATAAAAACTTAATTATTACATCTTATGTGAGTTTGTATTTATGATAAAGAGAAAGTGATTGAACAAAATTGAATGTATCAAATCAAGTGAACTTGCTTCGGAAAAATTGAACAAAACCTCTTGAACAAAGTAGATAGGTGGTAAACCTCAAAATTTTTCATTATTATTCAATCAAAGTTCAATTAATGATGATAAATCTAAACATCACTGCAAAATAGAAACAGTAGAATATAATCTCTGCCAAACCAATTGAGGAAACAAACGGACCTCCACAGTTTAATTAGACTCTTCAAGGGCCGGCGGGAATTTCTTGTGCATCTTCTTCTACTACTTCTTCATCTTCTTCTTGCTCCAACGGTGGCACCCAATTTCCATGCACCCACTCGCGGTGCAACCTGAGATCCGACCCAAAGAATTCAAGCTGCAACTTGGAGCTCCTGAAGAAAACACAGTACCTGCCGTCGCCGTGCACGGCGGTGACCACCCCTTCCCACCAGCCGTCGTCCTCAAAGGCGTCGACCACCTCGCTGAGCCGGAACCTCCTCCGGGTAGACTCTCGGGGCGGAGCGGGGCGAATCAGGGTGAAGTCGACGGATTCGCGGAGGGGTTTGGTGGGTCTCTCGTTGGACCTGAGGGTGTGGTATTCGAGGAAAATCTTCCGGGTCCTGGTGGAGATGGTACGGAGCACGGTGGCGGTGTACAAAGAGCCTCGGAAACCGGACTCTTGAACTTGCACTTCGACTTGTGCTCCTTTTACGAAGCACTGTTTTTCAATCTCCGCCATTTCCGCCATGGCCGCCATTCGTTTCCCTTCTTTTCTTTTGTAGAGGAGAGAGAAAGGAAGTGATGAGAAAGAAGCGGGTTGATGCGTTTGTATTTATAGAGAGAGAGAGAGAGAGAGGGAAATTGAATTTGAAAATTGTACTGTTCGTGTTTTGGTAGACACGTCAGATCGTTTCGTTATTACTAATTAATTATTACATTAATTGACCGAGTTTTCTTCTTTATCCAATTTTGTTTGGATTCATAACCTATTAATTCGTAATTAATTATTATGGAGTAATTATTTTATTATCAGGCGAGAAATCAAATATTCGGGGCTGGACCCTCTTAAATGAATTTAAATCTATTATCTTTTTCTTTCTTTTTTTGTCTCACTTTATATATTTTTCTCCATGAAATTAGGTAAATTTATTAGCTCTATTTTTCATTGACATTTTAAAAGAAAACGTATAAACTAAAAAAAATATAATTAATGACATTTTTGATTAATTGAATTGTATATAAAATCTAAACATTATCTTCCTAAAAGATGTAAAGAGGAACATATTAATTCAATGAAAGATGAAGAGGTATAAATGGGTATTTAGTGTTTAATAAAAATATAAAAAATTGAGTCATTAAATCTCTTGTAGAAATTATAAATGACAGATAAAAAATAGAATTGATATTTTCACACATGAAAATAATAATTCTACAAGATCGAATAGTAAATAGATTCACCTTCATGTGAGAGAATTTATAAATTCCCTAAAAAGAAAAATAAATAAAATTTTCTTCTTTAAAATATTTTAAAGAACAGAGGGACTAAATAAGAATTAAATGACAACAAAAGAGTTATAAATGAATTTTCTTAATATGAGCAAAGTCATGTCAACCGTAACGTAACGAAATCTTCCCTCTCTTTTCGTTTCAACAATCTAAAAATTAGAATGAATTTAAACCGTCATTGTGTTTTCCCGCTCAAATCAATTAAAATGAATCTAAACCGTCTTCATGTTTTCCACCCAAATTCAAAATAAACTCTATCTTATTATATAGATATTATGACCTTATGTTTTCCACTCAAATTCAAAATAAGCTCTATCTTATTATATAGATATTATGACCGAAGAAACATCCAAAGTTTTTCCAACACCACAATTGGCTGGTGAATTTCAGCGAGGGCTGTGAAATGAGATTATGTGGTTATGGTGATCGTGTTGGTACACGCTATTTAGGTGACAAGTGTAGATTATCCTTCTCATATGGCAAATAGTGATAAACTGTATAATTCAACTCAACCCCAACTCGGTCTTTCATATGCCAATTGACAAGACTAATTTCTTACTACACACTGCATGCATATTCATTAATTCACGTTACCAAATGTAAAGTTCAATCTCTCTAAGGAAGAGATCACTCTGGTGGAACAACAAAATGATACACAACAATCGGTATGTAACGCATAACAAAGATATCAACCCCATTGTTACAAAGACATTGGGTCTATGAAAAACCATTTGAGCTTACTTTCCTCGTATTCACAGGCTTAGCACAATGTTCATGCCACTTACCAAGGGGCGGCGACTAAAGCTTCAAACTGAAGACGTACACTGCTGATCACTTTATTGATACGATTGACTGTTGATTCCAAATAAGCAATCTCTGAATCCTTCTTCTCCTTTGTGGACAAGGCTAAAGCACGCTCTTCTTGTAATATACGCAGCTTCTTATCAATCTCAGCAATTTTTTCATCAATTCTGGATTTATCCTCTCTAATATCCCTCATCTGACTTCTATTTTCATTTGACTCATCCTGAAGCTCTTCCTGCTTATCCTTCATCAATAGCAAACCGGTTAAACGATCTCGTAGTAACTTGACATCAAACCCATGATTTTCTAGTTCAAGAAGAGTTTCCAAATTGTCCTCAATAATGCTTCTCGAATCATCAAACTGCAAGCTGGATGTCTTCTCTGCCACACTAGCAAAGTTTACCATAAAACCTATTGCTAGTCCTTCACGAGAATTCTCTTTACTCGATTCCAATGGACGAAAATGTGGCTTTTGAGGCATCTTCCGGAACACTTCCATCGATTCAATAGTTTTCCAAAGGGGGGTATTCTTCACAAAGGGCAAGCTCTGATTCTCTCCGGGCACGATGCCACCTGTATCATCAAGTACAGGAGATTGCATAAAAATATCTTTCTGACTTCTGGTTGCCTCGGCACATTGCTCCACATTCCTGCCGTGGTATACGCCTGGAGAGACAACAGGTATATCAAAAAACTATCTAAGAAAGCGTCTTAAAGACCCATATTAGCTTACTTGAAGCATCAGCAGTTTTTGGAGATTGCATTCCTTCAAACCACATTGAAAGAGGTTGATCATCTGACATATTGCTAGGTAATTGATCTACGGCCATTTCTTCTATTGCCAAACATATTACGTCTTGAGGATCTACAGGACTCCATGAAAAAATAATTAGTTTACAACAACAAAGAACCAATATGATAAATGATAAAAGAGAAATAAGGAACTGGTCATTTCCAGTGATCAGGAAATAATCTAGAGTTCTTAGCAAGGTCATCTGCTTGTTTCCTTTTCCAGAGGTCAATAAATGAATGAAAATACCCGGGAAGGATGATTGCAAAGCACTCTATTCAATAAATGCAAAAGTGCCTTGTATTACAATCCCAGACTACAATAATAAAATCTATATCCTTTCTGCAGGAGAACAATCTCACAAGACAACACAATTTAGCTGTCTGATTGACGAGGGAACAGAAGAAATGACAAATTGGATGTCAAAACAGGTAAAGGATCATAAACTGATGTTGTAAGACGCAGTCTACGCGCTTAGTTATAAAACGATTCAGTCCCCAAACCGAAAAACAGAAATATATTCCATCCACCTTCTACCAAAAGTAACCTGCAAAATTCTAATTTAGCAAAAACAGAAAACAAAAGCATGTCTTTATGATCTCCTGTGTGTAAATGGTACAAGCCAAGTTTGAGCACCTTGAATTGGAGATTCAGCATTTACACTTATGGTCCGTCGTCTTCCTCTCTTCGATGAATGCTTTTCATGTTGCTTGTCTGAAGTTTGTACAACTTTCCTGTGTTGCAGTTGATCCTTTTTCGCACTAGGAACATTCAACGTATTGCTTAATTTACTTTTCAACACCACTGAACCATTCAAAATCTTTTTATCAACTCCAGTGGGTTTCATATTTTCCTTAACAGGTACTGAGCCCCCAACCCTTGTTGCTTCAATTCCTGAAATTGTAGGCGACCCGACTTCATTCTCCATGCAATCTTTTACAACCATGTCATAGGCAGTAACACCTCCATTCTGCTGATTAACTGCAACCATGATGTACACTTTGTTAAATAAAAATTACCGCATAGAAAATGACAGGTGCCTAAAGGTAGTACAGCACACCTGCTGCAGAAGCTTCGGGGCTTTTTGCTGGAAACTTGCGTGGTCTTCCCCTCTTTCTTCTCGAAATGCTCTCTCCACCACCACCTAATTGATCACCCTCCTAGAAAAGAAAGAACCATCATGAGCTATATTTATCCCAACAGCAACACAAAATGGTAGGTCTAACAATTAAAAGCACAGGGGTGGACAAAACCATGAACATTCACTAGCAAGTTGAGATGATATAACAATGATTTAGTCTGCCATTTAGGGTAGATTAATTGAGACGAACATGACAATGGGCTCAGGAAGCATACAGGAATGGAATTATAGTGTTACAATGTTATTTCACCATTCTGCTCACCTTGAGTCTGTCTGCTGCCGGATCATGTAATTGCTGCCTTTGATCTTCCAAAACCTTTAAAGATTCCTCATGGGGGATCTGATGAGGTTCTTTAGCTTGTGTATTTTTCATTCCTTCGGGCTCCAAATTTAAGGTGACAATAATTTCGTTTGAAACACCCTCTTTCTCAACAAACTTTTCTTTTGTAAACCCTGCAGCATCATCTTTTTTATCTACAAAAAAAAAAAAAGATTTATCATGTAAGAGCACTATCCCAAAGTTTAAGAAATTAATTAATACTAACTCAAATAAATACCTCCTGCTGAAGGCTGTGTGCCACTCTTTGGCCATTTTGGTGGTCTTCCAACCTTCCTTTTCAAAGGATCTGGTGTATGATTGTCTAGTTCACCAGGTTTTTCATCTGCAACGCATTATCCAGATTTGTCATCTGAAGACAAAACAATCCCTAGGTTAAGAAAGTAATTCAAAATATAATACTAGATCAACTGAATACCTCCTGCTAAAGCTTGTGTGCTACTCATCGGCGATTTTGGTGGTCTTCCTGCTTTCCCTCTCAAAGGATCTAGTGTATGATTATCCAATTCACCAGGTTTGTGTCGTTTACTCCTCTGCACGAGTAGAAAACAAAACCCCTAATCATAAACTGGAGACATCAATTTTTTCCCCAGAAAACACTATTTCAAAAGAGTTTGCAATCACAACTTAACAGATATATTTTATAGAATAATGTTAGGGGTCTTAAATTTTTAGTCTCAAATGACATGGCATTGAATATTTTAATGATAATTTATGGCATAGCCAATCACATGAGATCTACCCAACCACATCATTTGAGACACTTTTTGAGACCAAAAATTTGAGACCCCTAGCATCACTCTATTTTATATCATTGTCCATACATACATTACCACTGATCCCTAAACTACTCTGACAAAGTGAACATCCACCAAACAACCCTAGATTTTAGACAACTTTTAAGCCATAAGGTTAAGCCAGTAAAATCTGCTATCTGCACAAACTTTGATGAGACTACATATCTAATGTTTGTATATTTTTATATCATTAGAAACAAGCTCTCCTATATTAATGAAAGAGTTGAGGCTCAACAGGTGGTCTAGTGAAAACCCCTCTATGTCCACCAAGACTAGCAAACAAGCGACTCCTTTCCCTATATAACCTGGTTTACAAATGAATTTCCCAAACTAACCTACTTTCTTCAATCATTCCCAATCTAACCTCATTTACTGTTCATATTCTTATTTCCAGCATAAATTGTTTGTATATATTTATATATATTTACATATAAATATATAATTGTATATATATATAATATAATATAATATAATGTATTTATTTAAATATAATATAATATAATATAATATATTTATTTAAATATTATATTATATTAAATAATTTAAATTTCTAAAAATTAATTTTACATATTATAAAATATTATCTTGTACACTTATATTTATATATATGAAAATTTTAAATTAAATTAGAAAAATAATTTATTCATAAATTGTCAATCTAATACACAGTGAATAGTATAATCCGTAAAAATATCATTTTTTCAGATTACGAAATAAAAAAAAACATTATTATCATAATTTTGATAATTATTCATGAATATTTTGAGGACATCGTTGACTACGTCTGTTGTGACCCTCTTGTCCGCATTTTCCACAAACTCTGGCATTTCGCGAATTATCCATTTCAGTTATAATATTTAAAATTAATTTTTAGAAATTTAAATTATTTAATATAATATAATATTTAAATAAATATGATATATTATATCAATTATATTTAAATAAATACATTATATTATATTATATTATATATATACAATTATATATTTATATGTAAATATATATAAATATATACAAACAATTTATGCTGGAAATAAGAATATGAACAGTAAACGAGGTTAGATTGGGAATGATTGAAGAAGGTAGGTTAGTTTGGGAAATCCATTTGTAAACTAGGTTAGATTGGGAAGGGAGTCCAAACAAGCTATGGAATCTGCTCTATCACAGGAACTCCCAGGATTGGGAGCTTGATATGGTCAACTCTTTTTTGGCATATTATTTGAGAGCTTTCCTCACAGGGACTCTTTCCATGTGATCTTTCTATGCATTGTTAGAAGGTAACCCCAACCCCAGGGCTCTGTGGAAGGCTACTGATCCATGAAGACGACCTTCTTTGTGTGCTTTGCTTCTCATGGGGCTATACTTATGATTGATATCTTCAGAAAGAGGGAAGTCCTTGGTTAATTGGTGAAGCCTATGCAAACAGGAAGAAGAGTCCGTGTATCATTTACTTATCTATTGCAACTTTTTTAGGGATATGAGGAACACATTAACATTTTGGGCATAAGACAGATGATACCTGGATCAGTGAGAGCCTGTATTGATTACTGGATTGATTTTTTGGTAAACAAGAGCTTGCATAAAAGATGACAAGTTACTCCTCATGTGTGATGTGGATGATTTTGTGGAAGCAGATTCGAAGATACTTTCAAGGTAAGGGGAAGGTGATCAATAGGCCTGTTACAATTTTTCACGAATTTGACCTTCCAATCTATATATCTAGCATGCTATCTCAGTTCCCTTTCATTTGTTAGTTTGTTTTTTTCTTAATAAGTTATGCCATCTTCGTTTCACTTGAACTTGGATAAGAAGGGTATTTTAATAAAAATTTGACGATAAGGTATTTGACTTACAGCTTTCTTTCCTCGAGAAAAGTTATCAGCTTTGATGGTAGGCAGGTCACCAACCATGGGTTGTTCGGAGCTATTGGCTCTAGTATCTTCATTGGTTGTGGTGGCAAAACCAAAATACGCATCTTCACTTGGTGTATCCATTGGAGTTGTATTTAATTGACATGTAGGCGACAGGCTATCAGTCGCGCTTGCTACTTTCAACTTTTTAGAAGGTTGTGAATGTCGATCATCAGTATCAGGGGTTGGCAGCTTAGTTTTTTCCTCCGGTGAAGCCATAGCATTAGATGCTTTCTCATTGCAAGGGGTTGACTGCTCAATCTGATTCTCCATCAAGAGATTCAAGTCTATGGAACCAACTGGTCTCTCTTCAGAATTTCCCTCATGTGTGCCCGAGCTGCCAAATGAAGCAGCCATCTCAGTGTCATCGACATTACAGCTGACAGTCCGCACATGTCCTTGATAATCTGACGAGGTTAAGACATCCTGAAAAATCCCAAGACATTCCTTTAGCTTTTAAAGTTACACCCAGAAAACCTAGTAGAACTGAGGAAGAAAGATCTTAAAAGCTTAAAGCTTAAAAAAATAAGGACAACTGCAATAAAAAAAAAAATTCACCCAAAACCCAATACCTAATAGATCGACTAGTGTACATGTCAAATATATCCTACATTTTTAAATAGCAAATATACTTACAAATATATGTTTGCTGAATTACTGTACAATTCGAAGACTAATTAATGCAAGCCAAAACCTTAATTTGTAAAGGAGTACAACCCAAAAATTATTTTGATAGATTTTTTTTTAAAAAAAAATTACAAAAAAAGGACCTCAAACTTATTGAGGGGTAAACAGCCTGTATTTCCAAGAGCTGAAATGATCATTACCTGGGAAGGACTAAACCAATTCCCATCTTTCCATTCCATGTGAGGTCTTAATTCTGAGTGATTCACTTCCATCTCCACGTTTGCAGGCTTAAAGAAGACAACATACCTACCATCCGCAAGTTCTTTGGTTATCACCCCGCTCCACCAGCCAAAATCAATATATGCATCCACCTTCTCCAACAAAACAAAACTTTTGTCCTTCAGATGAGGAGGGGAAGGTCGGATATGAAGAAAATCAACAATCAGTTTCACAAGCTCAGACCCACCGTTGGTCCCTCTGCGCTGGTATTCCACCAAGAATGAGTTATTCCATACTTCTTCGATGACAGTTGCCGAGAACCAAGCATCAGCATACTCTTCTTTCTCAAAAGACACTTCTACTTTCTTTCCCTTGCTAAACATTAATCCTGTTGTTCCCTTTCGAGAAATTGAACAGTGTGTGGAATATCAGAATTGAGACTTGAAAGTTGAATTGATTCATGTACAAATATATCACCAACTCAATCAATCATCAAACGAAAAAAAACATCAAAAAAGCATACAGGTTAAAGGTTATTACACAGAACACAAACATGTATGCAGAGCTACGAAGTAAGCATCCTATTACAATAAAAGCAGAAATACTACTTCATCTATCCTAGCACTTCTCTATTTATTTTTCACCCTGTTTTTCTGTATACTATTTATGTGAATGTGATATGTTAAAGAAGTGTGTCAAATCAGATGTATGCCATTTTGGGTTCTCTATTTACTGAATTATGTAACAAGGTGCTTTGGTTGCCCTGTTGAAAACTCTTGCTTTATCAATCATAAATAGGCGTATTAGTATCCGTATCAGAAAATTATAGCTGATATTTGTATCTGTATGCGAAGAATAATTATCTGTATCTGACGGATAATATTCGAATACGGATACTATCCATATCCATCCGGTAATATCTGAACTTACTTCTGAAAATTTTTAAAGTAAAATTTAAAATCCTTACATCATACCAAATGAATTACCAAAAATAAATAAATAAATAATCAACCAGATATAATGTTCAACCAACCAAATAATACAACAAAACTAAAAGTAATATTCATCAAAAAATAGTTACACCATTATCATAACAGTCGTTAAAGATGAACAGTCAATTTACATTTTGTTATATAGTTGTACACATAAAAGCGGATACGGATGTTAGCCAGTACATATTGGCTATATTCGTATGCATAATATGACTGTATTCGCTTTGATCGGATATCAAATAATTTTCGCTTTAACCAAATACGGTTATCAAATATTTCGAACGGCTGCGGATGTTTTGGACTCTCTTTACGGTCATAATCTACTTGCATCCCAAAGAAAAATTACTACCTCCGTCCCAATTCGGTAATCCTCTACTTTTGGGCACAAGTACCACACATCTTAAGACATGCAAACACATTTATGTAGTATATTCTTGATATTTTTTAAATCTATTATTTTATTAAATATTTATATACTTTAAGCATATGAAGCACCGACTTGAACACGGGACACGGACACAACACGATACGCGACACAGGATAAGGCATTTTCCAAAAAAAATAGGACACGATACGTCGGGAACAAATTCAATTTTATATATATATATATATATATATATATTAATATAAATGTAATTATTAATAGAGCATGATAAAAACTTAAACAAATTTATAACATACCCATTTTATAACAAACCACTTTTAGGCAAACCACATGATCCATATACAAATTTTTAACATATGCAGCCTACACCATATGGTCCATTCAAATGTACCGATTTGAAGGAATTAAGTTTAAAAGATACCAATTGCATATGAGTACCCTCAATTAACTTTTATTTTGCAATTTAAATACTGAAATTTTTATTTTTCAAAAAAAAAATTAACCCAAGGCATGTCCCTTGCGTTTCCAAAGCGTGCCGAAGCAAAGAATTCGTGGGCTTCTAGGACGTGTCCGTGCTTCCTAGCTTTAAGTTATTTCAATAAAATATTAACATATACTCCCTTCGTCCTCCAAAAGATGACTAAAGATATAATTTCTTTTTATCCTCAAAAGGATGAGCAAAGGTACATAAAATGAAGGGTAAGTATGTCATTTAGTGGAGTCCATTAGTATAAAAAAGTAAAAATACTCGTCATTTTATATAAACTTGTGGGGCCAATAAGGATAAATTTGGAACTTTTTTACTCTCTTTCCTCTACTTTTACTTTTCTTAGTTTGTGTGAAAATTATACTTTGTTCATCCTTTTGAGGACGGAGGGAGTACCATATATTTATTACTCTTACTTCCTTCTTTATCATTTTCCCATTCTTTCCAATTAGAATGTTTTATCAAGAAATCAATATTAATTCAAATGCTCACCTTTCTGTAGCTTTTTCCCGACAACTGAACATCTATAACCATTCTTTTTAGCCCTTTATTCCTTCATCTACCCTTGTCCTACATCAACGTATACCTAATGAAGAGTAATAGTTCCTAACATTATTACAATAATAGTAGTATATATAATCCATAAGATCATGAAACCTTTACTAATAAGGAAATATGATTTTAAAGAAAGTAAAAAGTAACTTGCATCGTTTCTTAAATAGTTGAATGGGAGAGAGGCTACTCTCAATGTAGAAATAAGGGCAACCTATCAAATTATGTCATATATTATAAAATCCATGAAATTAATGAGCTCACATTGAACATATAAAGATAAAACCTGATAAAACTAGACAACAACTAAAATGTACCTACTAAACTATAAATGATAATTAAAAAAAAAAAAACTTTAATACCTAGGATATATCTTCCTATGTTTCAAAAATTATTTTTCAAAAACAACAGCAACCAATGAAGGACAACATTTCTTAAGAATATTAAGATCCAAAAACCATAACTAATGTATATATATATGCTGTTTAAGAATAATTAGGAAAGGCTTCACATTATTTCCTTAACCAAAAAACTTAAAAAAAAGAAAGAGATATATCTTAGTGATTTCTGAAGTTCAAAAACTGATACTAATTAATCTCATTTCCTTAGGGCATACTGGTGATTGGGATAAATTAGGTGGTTATGCTCATAGCTTAAAAAACAACAAAATTTGCAGATAACAGGGGAGTGAATAATGCATAGTTACCCCTAGCATCGATAATGACAAATAAAATTGATAAACGAATTACAATAAGGCACTAATTAAAATTTATACCCCTCCATTCCACAAAAAGGAGTACCATTTATCAAAAAAAAAATTTATTTAATTGTTCCAAAAAGGAAATTTTTTATTTTTTTTTAAAATGTATAGATTGACACAATATCTCAAATTTACCATCACAATTTCACTATCATGCTATCATTACTGAACTAAACACCCACTCCTTAAAATTTGTAAATTTTGCAAATGCAACTTTTTTAGTGGGACTGAGGGAATATAAAATTAGGCAACAATTACTAATCAACTACTAATACAAGATACTACTACCTTTAATTAGAGGCCCAAATTATCACATATGAATATCATATTTTGTGAAATGTTACCATTGGTTTCTTCTCGGGTTGGATCCATTTTCCACAGACCCATTGGCGGTGAACCCGCAACTCAGAAACCCCAAATTCAATCAGGTCCGGCGGGTTCTGGAAGGCCACGACAAACCTAGAATTATCGAGAACTCTAATGATTACACCAGTCCACCATCCATCTCTGTATAACGCATCAACGACGTCGTTCAGCTGGAAACACTGGGTCTTTTCGGGTTCCGGAGGAGGGATAGGTCGCAAAAACTCCAAATTGACGAATTCCCTCAAGGGTTTCGACCCATCTTCATCTAAAAGATTCTGGTATTCGACGTAGAGTTTTTGGGGCTTTTTCTTCGGATTCGGGTCGAGAATTGTGGCGATATACCAAGCACCCTTGAAGCTTTCTTCGTCGGAGCTAACTTCGACCCGAGAACCTTTGGTGAATTGCTCTAAGATGCTGAACTGTAATGAATTAGTAACTGCAGCATCACCATTTTGTTGCTCTTTGCTTTTTAGGGCATACGTTCCCAAAAAAACCAAAACCCTAGAGTTTTAAAAATAAAAAATAAAAAATAAAAAAATCTTTTTCAAAAAACTTTAACGACGCCACGTGGGCAGTTTCATGTGTAGGATCTGGCGGCACGGACGGTGCAGTTAGCAGCTTTCAAATGTTTCTTTTAAAAGGCATGGAATGTATTTACACTAATGGCCTTGGAGTTTAGGCGAATTTGTAAATGTTTTCCCTGTGTTTATTCAACTTTTGCAATGTTCCATGATATTCTAATTTTTGCAATGTTATTCACTATTTATTTACTGGGCCCGGTAATTTCTCCGAACTCGATGGGCCCGTCCGATCTCAATCTTAATCTAAACTTTTAAGTCATGTAGAGTTAAAGTCAGGTATAAAATAATCCGAATTCTACTTTACAGAGACATCCTATAACAATAACCCTTTCTTTGATATAGATTCTCTATTCTTAATTGCTACGGCACGGAAAATACTGAAAAGAAAGGAGGAGACAAGTGATGAAAACCTCCCTTTTAGGCGAGCTACTTCGTTCCTGATTGCTTTCTCATTCAATCGGTCTCCCCCTTATCTTATAAGAAATGGGCTTTTTCTTTTTCTAAAAATCTAAAGGATCAAACCTATGGGACTTAAGGAATGATATAAAAAAAGAGAGGGAAAAATATTCAATAAAAAGAAAATAAGTAAACTAAGTAAATATAGAAGAACCCAGATCTTCCACTCCTGTCCCTGGCCCAATTATATGTATATACATAATTTATTTAAAATTAACATTTTGTATATATATAATTATGTACTTATTTAGGTTATTTAATTATAAATTTATAACATTTACAATATAATAAATGTTGTTATAAGTAATAGAAATGTTGCATGTTGTTTGTTTTTAAATTAAAAATAGTTGTATAAAGCAATATAAAAAAATTAAAGAAATTTAATTTGAAAAAAATGAGAGTAATTGGGTAAACGGGATGGAGGCGACGGGTATGGGATATTATTTTCGGGGTTGAGTCGGGTTCGGGAGATTGCTCCATATTGACGGGGTGAATATAGAGAGAGGTCCCCTGAACTATATCCGCTCTGTTGCCAGACCTACTATTTATTCTCTCTTTTTTTCTATATTTTTTCATTGAAAGTAGACCACATGTAAACCATAGCACAATTTAAAGGTGTTTTTGCCCATCAATTTTTCATTTATATAGAAAAACATGTGCTTTATTGTAATAATGAAAAACACTTTAATTATAACATGTTTGTCATGTAGACTAGTTTCTTTTAATTAAATGAGAAGACATGATTTTATAAAAATCGAAGAGATAAGAGTCTAGGGAATATTTTATTAAAATAAAAATTGAACGATAAGGTACAAAATGTACCATTTTAAACTTTAATATTTGTGAATATTGCATTTTTTTTTTAAAAAATTCAAAACTTATTCGAGTACAATTGTATTTTGAAAATAGATTTTATCTTCAAGGCCCAGGAGACCTGAAAAGGAACTACACAGAAAATTTACTTTTTCACATATAATAAATTTTGACTTTTAAATAATAGACTCGATTTATAATTTTACACAGTAAAAATAAAAAGCCTTTAGCATTACTATTACCCGGGAATATTTTGTACTATCTGGTGTGACAAATGAATGTGTGTGTACACTCTGGAGTGCCAAATAGACTTCAATGTTATTTTTCCGTTAAATACCAAACAATCTTAATTATCCAAAATTACAAATCTTACCCTTCACCTTTGTACTCTCTATCAATTTTGTGTGGGTAACCGTTCATTTTCCATCGCCCAAGAACAATGACCTCGTCCATAACAGCAACTGTGTTGTCCCAAATCCCTCCACTACCTTCTCGAAAAATTCCAATCAAATTCCATATCTTCCCATCATTCGTATCCGCCAAAGAACACAATAGTCGCAAATGGGTTCCTCTTCAAAGATCAAACGGAATTACAGCGTCGGCCGGAAGTGGGTCTCCGGCTGGACTGTACTCAGCCCAGGAATTGGAATTGGAGCTCAACCCCCAAAACGTTGACACGGTTCTTGAGGAAGTTCGGCCTTACCTAATCGCCGATGGCGGAAACGTCGACGTTGTATCGGTTGAGGATGGTGTCATTTCTCTCAAGCTCCAAGGTCTCTTTTGTTTTTGCTCAAGTCCTTGTCTTTGTTTGATTGATTATTCACTCAATCTCTTTGAATTGATGGTGCTCTCAATCAACTTTCAGCAAATTAATTATTTGTTTATGAGTATCCCAATATTTCCTTTCTTTCAAAATTAGTCATTTTTCCATTTTCTTTTGTCCCAAAAAGAATGCCCATCCTCTGAAAAAAAAAAGACTGATGTGTAACATTTCTGATTTCCCCATTTATAGAGTTAAACACGGCCAAAAGAAAAAAAGATTACTACTAATTACAATATTTGTTACTTGCAAAACTTAAATGAAATCATATCAATTTTGAATTTTGAGTTTTAGGATTTTACGGATTGGCTTTGAAAAGTAAAATGTTGTTATCTTTCTTTTGTAATGGAGGTAGTACTTGAGAGCAAACCTCGCAAATCCATAATCATCCCTTAGGCCCCTTGTATGTGGAAGTTGTAATAGTCGTGTTCACTTCCTTGCTAATAGTAGCAAATGTATACACTAGTGATCTTGTGACCATATGAAGTTCCAAAATTTTGCTATTTAGTAGGAGTGACTTATCGCGTGCAGTAAGATTCAGTTCTCTAACTTGAACTTAAAGCAAATGTATCCTGATTATGACTGGACAAGAAGAGTGTTCCCGTAATCATACAAAGTTCCAACCTTTTGCTATTTTCTATTAGTATCGTATAGCCTGCGGCCTAGTTATCTAAATTAATCTGAATGATGATGCTCAAGGAATTGCCTAGGCACTGTTGGATAGGAGTTACCATGGAGTTAAATTTGTGTACTTAGTTGATGATACCCTACTGTCTGATTACTACTGTATTCCAAGAGTCTATGGCTGCAAAACCAACTGGCAAAGGCAAGGATTAAGGTTGTCCTTTGGTCGCAAATATAGTCTGCAGCTCTTTGCTGCCCAACACATTACTGCTGAATATCTAGTTAGATTGAAAATGGAGTTTTAGGAGGATGAAATTCACTGAATATCAAAACTTTAGAAGAAATGTGTAATTTATGATCATTCTCTAACCTGGTCCTAGATGCATCCTAGCCCTATTTTAAGATGGAGAGTCTTAAATCTGAGAAGTAGTGCTATGAAGAGGCTCGTTCTTTGCTTCTTTCGTCCCGTCGAGTAAATACCAGGCTAGCTCCAAAAAATACCAGGAAATCCCTGAAAAAATAACCCTTCCTTTCTCGAGAAAATGGCAGTTCGAGAAAATCATTCTAGCTTCTTGTTCATTTGATACGAAAAATACTTGTATTTAATTATATTATGCTTTAATTGAGAACAAACTATACTGAAACTTCTGAAATTATAATTTACGTCTGTAGAAAGTTCCATATGAAGTTAAGGTGTGGTTATAATCTCGGTACTGCAAGACCAAGCTTATTATTTTTTAAGTCTAGCTACGGATTCACTTTTCTTCAGCGGATAAACAGGTGCATGTGGGACTTGTCCTAGCTCAACAACAACAATGAAGATGGGAATTGAAAGAATACTGAAGGAGAAATTTGGAAAAGCTGTCAAGGATATTCGCCAAGTATATGATGAGCAAATTAGTGAGACGACTGTTGAGGTAAGTTCTCTGCTTATAAAAGCTTTCTAAGGGAACGAAACACCAATATCTTATGACATGAATTTCCCCAGGGTAATAATGATGATTTGAGACATATTGCAACTGCAGGCTGTTAATGGTCATCTTGACATATTGAGACCAGCAATTAAAAATTTTGGCGGGAGTGTGGAAGTTTTATCTGTTGAAGGTGGGAATTGCCTTGTTAAGTATGAGGGGCCTGAGTCCATCGGATCAGGAATCAAAGCAGCAATCAAGGAAAAGTTCCCAGACATAACGGATGTTGTGTTTAGCAGTTGAGTTACTTCTGGTGCAAATGGTCAAGTATATGAGAGGCATTTCATGAGGGGGATCTTCTGGTACTCGGAAAAGCTCTGAGCCTGATGTTTAAACAATCTATAATTCTAATTATGGGCAAGTGTGTATCTATAGAATAGCGATGATCTTTTTTATTTTGTATATTAGTAGCTAACAGAATAATTAATAAATTCAATATGAAACCTATCTGTACAAGTACGATGTATTTGAAGCTTCATATCGAAAGAAATCTATTAAGAAATGCATCCGGACTCACAAGTTTGGATTAGAAAATTCTTAATTCTGCATGTACATCTGGAAACCATATAATTACAATAGATTAGCAACAAATCTCCAACTTCATCAATGCAACGCACAAGTGCAACTCAAACCCATTGCCTGAACCAACAAATCTGGTACTTCTTTGAAAACAAATCCATTGGTCACTACAACATGACATCTTGATTTGGCACTGATTTGGATAATTACAAAGTAAATGATCCTAATAAGCAACCCACAGCCCCCAAGACAAAAACTGGCTCACAGCCTGCTACCTGCTATCTAATTGAGCTTGCAAAGAAGTTGGAGGATAACAACATGCTGCCTTAATGATTTTTGTATCTTTAACATGCCTAGATAACCTGTACACGACTATTTCAGATAAAACATTCCTTCAAACTGAGTCATCAAGGACATTAACTAAATTTAAATAATCAAGAATACTAATTATGTCACATGTGATCCAGATATTACCTACAAAATTATTCCTCTGAAGTTTTAAGCTTGCGCGGCCTTTTAGACTGAGCTGGTGAGGATGGAGCTTCTGAAGGTCTTCCTGGTGCCTTGGGAGCCAAAATTGTAAACAAAGAGAAAAATACCATTATGAAGATCTTAGCGAAAGAGAAACACGGCAAGGAAATGCAGATTGCTAATTAAATGAAACAGACAACGGGTGAATACCTTACGTTTCTGGTCCCTCTTTATGACCCTTTCCCCTGAAATCTCAGTTGAATAAAAGAATGCAGTTGAACTATAAATGCAGACCGATTATATCCGAAGTCTGTTTTTTTTGTTTGGCTTTGTGAATAAAAATAAATAGAGAGAGAGAGGGAGAAAAGAAAAGAAAAGCAATGAAGAGAGAATACACAAGGTCGCATCAAATGTCTTACTACCTCCAAAACCTGCAGGGTCTGGAATGAATGTCCGGTCCTGATCCACACTACGCTGGGAACGCTGCAAACAGATTGCCATTGATAGTTATACATGCATAGAAGCACAATTATCATAACCGGACCGGGAATCAACCAAACATGGGTACTGGTTCACAGTTTCTTGGTTCAACCGCCAGGTTAACTGGTTCAACCACTTATTGAGTTATTGCATAAATATAAAACAAAATCCTAAAGGTTATATATATTCTGGGAAATATTTAACATCACAGCATGTTGGTGCAGTCGGAGAGTTCGAGCATGTCCTAAAGGTGTTGATTTCATATTAGGTAATACTAGGGGGTCTCAAAAAGTGTTTCAAATGATGTGTCATCATTACATTGATTGGGTAGATCTCTTGTAATTGGTTTATGCCATAAAGTATATTTATATTCAATTGAACATCATTTGAGACACACTGGTAACAAAAATTTTGAGACCAACATGCTCTCATATTATTTTTTGTGCAGGAATGCCCATTAACCAGTTAAACACCGGTTGAGCTTCGCTTCAATACTGCTTTAATCTGGTTCAACAGCATAAATTGTCCGATTGAGGAACCAGCTGGTCTGTGTCGAAGTGAAGCCACATTCATGCCACAATTATAAAAATATGAATTAAAATGAAACGGGGTTTTGATTAACTTTATTTTTTCCTCTAACAAATCACTAACCTTCGGTGTGCCTGGTGTCTCAGGATATGAACCCTCACGATAAGATGAACCTTCAGCCTCCTTATACTGAATCTGATTTTTAAAAGCACGTGGGTAAACAGCCGGTTTCAGATCACAGGTGTGTATTAATCAATAATAGCTTTCCATCTAGATGACAAGCTTTAATTTGTGTCTGTTATATAAATTACTGCTAATACATGTTAGCTTCATACTTCCCTTAAACCATCATGGCTATTTTTTAAAACACTGCATGCTTGCTTCTAATGCAAGAATACAACTCTTGTATAAAACAAACAAATAGTACATTTCTAATCAGCCCTTGATTAAACTTCTAGAGTATAATTCACGCTGTTCAAGAACAAAATAAATGCAGAATTGCATGGTTTCTGAGAAAGAGAAGCAAGAGATAATAGATGGGGGATTTAGATTTAACACAATTTACCCCACATAGGGTAATGACAGACCAAAAATAGAGAAGAGTTAACCAAAGGGTCTTGGCCCAATGGTTACCCCCATCCCTTGTGTACCAAGAGGGCGGGGTTTCAAACCTTGGCAGTGGCAAGGTTGGGTGTGTGGGGTTTCAAACCTTGGCAGTGGCAAGGTTGGGTGTGTGTTTAAATTATGTCACAAACTAGCAAAATAAAATTAAAAATAGAGAAGAGTTCGCACTATCAAAAATGTTTACTTATAAAGTTATATCACGAAGTGATCCTCAATTCAGTTACAGAGGAACGACACTCAACAGCAACAAGGCAGGTGTGTCTTTGTCGAACCCGCACAAACATGGGAGGAGTTCAAGGACACTCTCGGACACTTCTTTTTACGAGTCCAAATGTTAAAAGATGAATTTTTATACTTGTCTGTTTATGAATGTGACCAATACTTGTAGGAAACTCGCGTAAACGGTGTCAAATTTGAGACACAATATCACTTTAGTATATTAAAAAGGTAGAATTGTTGGGAAAACAATAGAAATGTTTGTTTCAAAAACAAAAAAACTAATTAAATTAACAAGGCAATGAAAGAATAATAATCATAATTACAGGATTATGTTGATCTCACAAACAAATAAATCTATTAGCTACACATCGATATAACTATACTTGCACACACAGACCCTTTGAACAAGGAGACTTCTTAAACATTATTCTACCTAGAAAACATTTGTAATATGTTTTACATAGAACTATTGACCTCAACCACTCCAACAATATTCTTATCACTACTACGTACTTCTCAAACTATAGGAATTTGTAACTGAGGTACTTGAAATAGAAAGAAAATGAATTCCAGTGCCTTCTAAATTGAGAGACCAAATAGACTCATATGGTACCCCATACCTGGAGAAAGGTTCTATTTAGAATATTTACTAAATGACCTTGACTGGTTTAATAATATAATACACATCAAATTCCAGGAACTTTACAGTAAAGTTGCTAGAAGCAAAAAGAGTACGAAGCTAAAAGGACACAATTTAAATACACATAAGAAGTACCTGTTTCTGAAGATTCAGAAGAGTCAGTATCTCTCTTCTTAATTCAAGATGCTCTGCGCAAACAGCTTTGGTTGGAACCTTTGGTTTCATATTAACCTGTAACAGGAATATATGTAGTGTTTATTGCATTTATCATGATAAACTGTGAAGAAAATTATTTAGCAAATAAAGAGTTATATATAGAAACTCTACTAAATGTAAATCTATAGAACTCCACTTACATTCCTTCCCAAACCCCTCCCCCATGAAAAAAGGAGGTTTCTTTGGGATGGAACAACTACCACAGGTACAACTGAATGATATTAGTTTTTTTCTGCACAATTAAGTTAAACAACAATGTACCTGATCAATAAGCATATAAAGTTATTGATATATTCCCATGGTAATGAAGCGGATGCAGACACTACGACATTTAGTACAGTAATACATAAAAAGAATGACATCGTGTAGGCAGAAGAATGTTCTTGCTTCATGACTGTGTGATATGCAAATTGATCGTGCTAACATGAAAGGGGGGGAAGAAGTTTATGTATCATACCCCGAGATCTTGTAAAATTTGCTCAACCCGCTTAATAGTCCGAAGTCCAGCTGATGAGCTTGCAGCTTGCACCATTTGTTCAAATCCGTAAGTCCTCAAGTAAACCCGGAGCTAGAAACAATTCTTATCAGTAGGGCAAGTAAAGAAAGTTTAACATTATCTTAAAATGTATCTAGGAGGATCAGTACAAATTATCTAAAAATGATAAATGGGAAAGCAGGCCCATCTATATGCATAGAACCAAAAACTTGAGCTCGGGCAACATATAGCCAAAAACTGTTTCAAAGAACCAAAAAGTGGAATGATATATGAAAGCAAAAGAAAAACGAACATAAACAACTGGCTGAAAGGAGGTACATGAAAATGATTGAATCGATTTGCAACATGCAGAAGCCAAGTTTGTTTTACAATGATTCTTTACATGTACATATGATCATAGTTGTCAGAATAGAACGATATGTGATACGTATTGTACGATACCATCCGAAGACAATTCAATATGTATCGCAGGGTGAATCGAAAATGACATCGTATCATATGATTTAGTTACGATACGATACATATCTTATAAAACGATACAATGCACAATACTTTTTAAAGTTAACAACAAACTTGAATTTTTTTTTATGTAGATCCAATTATCCAAAAGAGTAAAAAACAAAACTTTTAAGCTTGCTAACATTTCAAATGAAGAGATTTTTTAGCGTTAACATATTCTATATTGCTCGATGAGCCTTTAAACAGAATATCGCATATTTTTCGCATGTAACTTTTTACAAACAGAAACATAAATCTCCACTTGTTAATTAGATTATTCTCTTTTGTTTTATAGTTCAAAGGTGAAACTAAATTTTCGTTCTCTTCGTACTCTATAAAACATTACTAAAATAATATCTAATAGTTCAATTTAGAGTATTTTGACTACTATTTTACTTAAAATTTTATTTTTAGGTTATACTAATATTTACTTCTTATATATAGTCAATCTAATATGCTTAATAGTCCAATAAACTGTGTTTTATATGTTTAAACATATATTACTCCTTCCGACCCCAAAAGGATGACTAAAGGTACAAATATTTTTCTCCCCGAAAGGATGAGATAAAGTACATAAAGTGAAGGGTAACTAAGGGTACAAATATTAAAGTGATGACTAAAGAAACACGATACAATTCACAAGCTAACAACTAAGCATATGATCTGATTAAAGAGGAAAGGAAAATAGACCAAGAGGAAACCATAAAGAACCAACTACCATGCGAAGAGAAGCTGAAGTAGAGGCAGTCTCAGCCATAGAAATAGGAGGAACTACTGCAGATGGAAACTGAGGATTGGAAGTAGGAGATGCAGTATCTGCAATAACAATATCCCTCTCAGCAACTTCTGGACCACCAGTCGACATGACTGGAAACTCAGAATCTTGAGCAGCCTAAGGAACAAACAACAGGTCGTAACCATAAAAATAAGCTTACTGCTTACATGAACAAGGTAAAGATCATGGGAATCTTTCATACATGAAGTTGAAAAATGAGTATTGTGGGACTAGATACAAAGGTGAAGAAAAACAGTACTTCATCAAATGGTAAATCTGTACATTTAAGCAATGACCTTCTTTAATATACCATACTAGGCAGTCGGCATGAGGAAAAAAAAATAACAGATCCATTATGAAGAAAATTACTCGAAACTATAACTTAAGAACTAAGAATTCACTGAGAGTGTATCACAAATCAAAGTAAAATGCAACCCAAAGGATCACATGGTGTCTTTTGGTTGTAATTGTTAATGCCAGTAGTTATTAAAAAGGAAAACAAAGGTATCCATTCCAGAATAACCACTTGCCTTTGCAGCCACTCGGGACTCCGTAATTTTCTTTGCTTCAGCAAGGACCTGTTAGATAGACAGCAACATGACAATAATGTAAGAAATCACAAACTCATTGTGCAGGTCTCATGAACATAACTATAAAAGCTTAAACGCATGCCTTGGTTATTAAAGAATCAAAGGCAAACTTCAAACCTCAGCATCTCTGCGCTCTTGGTGCTTTGTTTGGGAGAGGACCATGGACAATGCACGCTTACGCTCAGTCTCTTGAGAAATGTTGTATGGTTCCTAAATCATAGTGAAAAGCTTTAAATTTACATGAAACACAATCATAAAATATAGTAGGAAGCCACAAAAAAAGGATTTTTTTTTAAAAAGGACATAATACTATATTATGTACATAAATTTGAAACTATATAACCCAAGGAATAGACAATCAAAATAAAAAGGGGGGGAAAAAGTTTCATCAAAAACCTTAACAAGAGGGTGTCCTGAAACATCAGCAGGAGAAGAAGCCCTCGCAGTCAATATAGCTCGAGAAACTACGTACACAAGGCCATTTTCATCAAGAGAAAATCAAATATTTACTTAAAGATCAAATTCTAGAATGCCAATCATAATGAGTTAATAAACTCATGCATTAACATCAAATGTAAAATGAATAACATAATAAAGAACCAAAGACAACTAAACATGTTAGCTGATGTACCGCTATAGTAACGATTTTTCAGTTCTTCCACGGTTCGAGATGAAGGTAACTTATCAGCTATAACAATGAAGCGAAGATCAAAGCGCGCACACAATTCGAAAAGCTCATCAGTTTCTTCTTTGGTCCACATCTAACAAAGGCAAGATGGAAACAGAAACATTCTTGGTAATTTGAAAATGCCAGAGGGATACTGAAATAAAAAATAGCCACATAAAAACGTTCTTGAAAAACAATTCAAATCCAATAATGCATCAGAGGACAAAGGTACATGAAAACTAAAAAGTCTGTAATAAGACTTTTCAGATTTGCCTCCCTCCATGTATAGAATTCTTTCCTAACAGGTACATGAAAACTAAACAATCTGTAACAAGACTTTTCAGATTTGCCCCACTCCATGTATAGAATTCTTTCCTAACTAAACAAGTCACGAGAGCAACAGTGTGCAAGAGCATTCCTAATTTTTAAAGGTTTGCCTCAATCCATGCATAGAATTCTTGCGTAATTAAACTAGTCAAGAGAGCAACAGTGCGCAAGAGCATTCCTAATTTTTAAGGGTTTGCCTCAATCCATAAAGAAAAAAATATCATGTTATCTGTATCTTCTCCATTCTCATAACCATAAAAACATAAATCATGGGCAATAAACCACAGTCAGAATGATAATATCTCAAGTATTCCCTTTGTCATTAAAAAAGAGTACTACTCTTTCCGTCCCAATTAAGTCAGCTCCTTTCTATTTTGTGATGTTTCAGAATAAGTGAGCTCAATCTATCCTAACCATTTATCTCTCTACCCATATATTTAATCTTTTTATCCAGTGGTTGTAAGAAAAAGTTTAGCACTTATTATATTACCTCTTCTCATACCATGTGCTGGTCAAAAAGCTCACTTAAACTGTGATGAAGAAAGCACTTTTTTGTTAACATTTTTCGAATATTAAGGTTTGCATAGGCACACGTCCACAAAAAAATAAATTTTGGAGATTCGTTTTTAAGTTTGAAGTTCAAATACTAAAAATTTTCCTTGGAAAAATATTATGTCATATGTAAACCGTAATATTTTTCAAAAAAAAAACACAAATAACAATACTACTTTTTTTCTAGGATGGAGGAAGTATATATATACTACTGCAAGTGTGTGTTAGGACTAAGCTGTGGACCTTCATCATTCTGAACATAGAAGCAAAACAGAGAGAGAAAAAGAACATGTTCAAATTAATCTAAAAGCACAACCATAACAACCTCACATGACTAACTGCAGCCGAATTATAAATAATAATGATAGTAGCAATAATAATAATATTTCGTAAAAAGATAATAGTAAAAGCAAACTTAAGGTGATACTTACAGGATCAATCAGAAACTTTTCGTATTCCTCGTCTGTGTATTTGATCACATCAATAGACTGCATCAAATAAAATAAGCATATTCAAGTTCATGGTACACGAAGAGAAGGTAACGTCACATAAAGTAGAGGATCCCAAAAGGTAATTGATGACTAAGGTTAAAAGAAAAACGTTATCTTTCCTTGGAGACAAATTTATAGTTTATGTAACATACATGATGATGAAAACATCCTAGGATTTACCTTATTATACTTGGCAAAGGAATAGTCACCTGTTGGAGGAACACCATTTACAACTCTGACCTGCAAATTAGGAGAGCAAAAACAAATTTCTTGAGCATGCTCAATTAACAATTTCTGGACATATGTTTGAAGAGGTACAGAAGCACACCCAGTGGTAAAGTTGCAAATTGTCTTTTCGTGCAGAATTTGTAAAAGGAAGCCACTGCCACGTAATCTGTAGTAGAAAGCACAAGTTTTTTTATGTTATGAGTATGGATTTCAAATTTTCAATAGAGAAGTACAGAAAGAAACAAGAACATTATTCACTTACAGTACCAAATAAATAAGAGGACAACCGAGGAAAGAAAACCTATTGATAACCACTAATGCAAAATTTTGTGAATCATTTTACTGTTAGTTGGAGAATGGAATCCTTATACCGTTTACCAAGCCAATGACCTCAAAGAAAATGAATAAAAGATATTAATTACAAAAATTTAAAACTCAAACACACATACAATAAAGTAATATGCAGCACTTCCCTGGCCCCCCTAATCTGTTACCAAATTTGAACAACACTGATCCCATAAAATAACCCTCCTAAAAAAAGGGCAGATTCTGTTTTTTCAACTTAAAATTTGACTTGTAATATGTTTCAAATTTAAGAACATCAAACTTTGAGAGCAGTAGATTTTAGCTGCCATTTAGGGAGCATCTAGGGAGGGGGCTAAACTTAATTTCTATCCAAAACCCCTTCATGCACATTAAAGTTTAAACAGCTCACATTATCCAATAAAGCAACCAATTTGCAAATAAACGAAAATAATAAAGAGTCATTGCCATAAGAAACCTTCTCATTCTCTGATTGGGGGCGTCGTTTCAATTGATTAACATCAATCGACGGCATAAGAGGCGCCAAACCACCTGTAAGGGCGTATACCTATAATTCAAGAACCAAATTGGTAAAATTTTAACAATTCTTAACCAAATTCATGTAATGTGAGAGCAAGCCATATACTTAGAGATGAAAATACCTCGCGCGAAATGCCATCAGGTTTTCTTTGAGAATCTTTTTGTGGCCTGGATTTCTTTTCTTGTGGTAAAGACAGTGGGGTTTTCGGCAGCCCCAAAATATCCTTCGCATCCATCTGCTTCCCAAAATTAGGGTTTGCTTTCTCTGTCTATTTTCTTAAGCTCAAAATTCAAATACTTAAATTTACATCACCGAATTGACACAAATGATCAAAATCGAAATCGAAATTGTATATAAATTAGGGTTTATACTGATTCTAAGTAAAGATTTGGTACTCCGGAGATTACTGAGCTTTTATTCGAGCGCGAAAGCTTTCGACCAGATCGAAGGAGAGGAAGTCGAAATCGATATACCTGCGGGTGAGCTAACAGTGTGATAACTAATGTTTAATTTTTAATAAAAAATTAAATCGACGGCCCACTGTTTGTCGTTCACGTTTAAATAGGACACTGAAAGGATGGACGATTGTTGCTCAACACCAGCAGTTACTACTGCCTTATTGGGTATGTATTTTTTTTTTTTTTCTAATACGATAACTAATGTTTAATTTTTCCTCTTTCTCGGAAAAAAATAAAATTTATTTTGATTCCTATAATTCTTTTGAGATATTTTTTTAATTTCTTAAAATTCCATATGGGTTTATCTAATATATACTCCTATTTAGTATAACTAGACTGATAACTCTTGCTTACTGATGTCGATAATATAATTTAAAATTATGTTGTATTATTTGACATTATAATTTGAGTATAAATAGTATATATGGATTATAACAATACATTAAATTGTATATATTTTCGAATACATGCATGGACACTTTTAAAATAATACAACACAAGATACGAAAAGTTTAACATGTATTGTATTAATTCGGGACTAACCTGTGAGCAAGCAAAATGACTCAATCTATTTGTTATGGACTCAAGATAATATCTCTTTTTATCTTGTTATATATAGTAATAATAGAGTAATAGATTATGTATATTAAAAATAATAAAAAAATATATCATACAAGTTACGGCATTTATTGCTTCAAAACTTAAACAAATCACATAAATTTTAAAAATACAAGTATGATAGCTTACGCGCGATGCACATGCTAGTTTATATCACATTTTTTTAATAATTATTTGATAATTTTTTATTAATATATTTATTATTTTTCATTGACATAATACACATGCAATGCCGAAGATAATTATATATATTTCATGATACACGAAAAAAGTTTACTCATTGTATTAAAAAAATAGAGAGTCTTGAATGATTAACTCAATATTGGCTTGTTTTGACTTGGTATTGACTCATGATTAACTAAAATGACTCGGTAAAATTATAAAATTATTGAATAAAATCTCTTAATGCTTGTTTTTTATAGTTATTGATTTAAAGAGTGTTATTATATATGAAAATAAATTTATGTTAATATTAATTATTGAATGTATGTGAATGAATACATGAAATAGGATGATGTAAAGAAGGAATCCGAATATTACTATTCTATCATCACTTACAGTTCTATTTTAGTCACAATTTACATAAATTAGTCAGCTATAAATCATTTTCCATATTCAATATACGTAAAAAATAAAAAATAAAATTAAAATTAAAATCAGGGAACAATATTTTCGTTTTTAACATTTTGACATGGTTTTTTCTTATGAACGTAGGGGTTCACTTTATTCTCATGCGAGAGAATATCGTTTGAAAATATCAATTTTTTAATTATTATTATTATTATTATACTTTAAAATAGATGAAAAGGGGGTTTGAGATCACTTATAAGCACTCAAACATATTTATAATCAATTGTAAGAAGTATAAAGTATTTGACAACTCGATTTTAAAACTATTTATAATCATATTTTATGAAAATAATTAGAGACTCCAAAGCACTATCGAATTCCAAAGTAGCACTATCTAATTCAAAAACTTCACCAAATTGAGGACGTCCAACATATTTTTTCACAGAAGCAGGATCACTATAACTGCTCCGTTGAGTTTGGAGTTTCTAATTATTTTTCAAATCTCGTAATCATGTTGACCAAGTATATTATTAATTTATCTCTATTTATTTTAGTAATTTCATTTATTAGTCATCTTTACTTCTCAAAATATTATTTTTTAGTATTTTACACTTGAAATAAGTAATTAGCAGATATTTTTATACAAAACACTTTTCATTTTTTTTATTAATTTAAGTGTTTTTTATTTATCAAATACAAACTACTTTTTTAAAATTAATTATGAGCAAAAGTAGTGATCAAAATCAATAATCACATTTTTTAAACAATCATAAACATACTCGAATACTAAAATATATGGAGTAACAATACATAACAAACTTTTTTTACAGAATTATGTGTGAAATTATAAATAGTTAATGATTCATCATATGTCTAAAAATAATTGTCAATCACAAAGTACTTAAATTATTTAATATTCAATCTTAGTATCATTTTAATGGTACAAATCTTCAAATATGAAAGCCCAAGGTGGGAGAATGAGAGAAGCATTGACGAGGAATATCAAGAACGCTGCTTTCAAATAGTAAAAATAGAATCTTAGACTACTCCGTTAGTTAAGGCCCACTCCATACGGAAAGTAGAATTTATTGTAGGACAGGCCCAATCATGAGATTTTGACTTATAATCTTGTTAAGTTTATTTAGGATTCATTGATAAAGGTTTGTCATAACTTTATGTAATGTAATAATCTCTGTACATAATTATGTTTGATTTAAGATGAACATATCAAAACTTGGGACGAACATATCATTACATAATTATGGTTCACTTTTTTTTTTTGGTATCTATATTATTAAGGAAGAACAAATAGAAATTTTTAGATTTTTAATATTTATTTCTGTTGCTCATGGTCTTTAATCCTTTTCACCTATTATTTTATTTATTTGTACATACAATCAGTGGCGAAGCTAGGTGAAAAATATGGTGTCAATTGACCCCACTCATTTTTGATTTTTTTTTTTTACTTATGATGTAATAAATTTTTTTGGTATTACTTAGTAATTTGACCCCATTCATTTTTGATTTTTTTTTTATACTTATGATGTAATAAATTTTTTAGGTATAACTTAGTAATTTGACCTCATTGAAATTTATACTTGAACTCTCTTTTATTTATAAAACAAATGTAGAATAAGATTGCATTGTTAAACAATATGGGACTTCAAAAGTCCAAGTAATATTATACTTTTGTTCTATAAATAAAGAAGAGTTCAAGCTTTAAAGAGTAATTGACACAGAAGTGCAAAAGTAGACATTGGGCTGGACTTATCTTTTATGTTTTAAGAATATTCTGTTTGTCCAAATACATGTTTTACATATGCAATCGGTCGAAAAATATAAAATTATTTAAAAAAATTGGCTCGGGGACGCAGCTCCCGAACCTCCACTAAATTATTTGTAGGATTGTCATTTTTTGACCCCACTCGCTTGGAGTTCTAGCTTCGTCGCTGCATGCAATTGTGTGTGACGTAGCTAATATAGTATAGATATACGTGTATATAATGACTTCAAAAGGAAGATGTAGTTATAATATAATGAAACTTTTCGTATGCCGGACCATTTAATATTTTAGTACATCAAATGTTAGTATAGCTATTTGTAACTTTAGATAAGTCCAAATAGAAGCGCAACTAACTCCTCAAGGTATATATAGTTTTGTTCTAGCATGGAAGAACAACCTCAATACTTTAATTCCCGATGAAAATTGCAGTTGTTATGCCTTAGTGGTCATATGTTGCGTAATATAAAGTTAAGACTTTTCTAAAACCTAAATCCTCGTTGTTGGTCATAGGTGTAGTGGGATTCTAATATAATCTCACTGTTATCTAAAAATGAGAGTTTATTTTTTGATTGACCTTTCTTTTAATAATTTTTTTAATGAAAAATATATATTAAAATTTGTACTTGACACATTAGACTTATTTTAAATTTTTAGTAACAAATTTATTCTGTTGAGATACCATGTGATAGTAAAGTCTGATATTGAAACATAAGAAGAAACATTGAGAACATATATGTTTTAATGAATCATAAAGCTAATAGGTTAACCTTTTGGGTCATAATGTGATTTCACATAAACATATATAATAAGCTGAATATTCTCAACAATTGATATTAGAGACACGACTATTGCGCATGATAAGTGGTGGACTCCTGAAAAGTTGACAGAGGCTCTTGATTAGATCAAACAAGAGATATTGAAGAGGACTTTTTGACAGTCAACATAGAAAGGGAAGCTTGGTGTTGATATGGATAGAGAGATGTAGTTTCAAATGCTCATATATGGGTCGGATATTCCCAATACACTCTTCTAACCTTAATATTTTAAAAGAATTATCCAAACTAGATGTATGAATGCATTCAATATATATTTTAATATTTTAAAAAAATATAAAAGAATTGAACTCTTATTTAATTTCAAATTGATCGAGGAAGTATAACCCCAAGTTTGGGGCTCAATGCTCCTCTTTTTTGTCATTTTTCTTTTTTATTTGGACATGGCTCAATGACGAGTAATACCCTATCTTATTCATTGGAATTAAACAATTTTATAAATAAATTTAGAAACAAAAAATAATCCATGAGATTATCATTTTTAAAAATAATTTATAAATCTTATTTTTTTTAAGCTAGCATATATATATATATATATATATATATATATATGTGCAAAAGATTAGTTTAAATCTCATTGCCTCTTCTGGGAGGAAAACATCAAAAAAGTTATTGTTGAGATTTGAAGTTAATATAGCCAGCAGCTAGGAGTAGTTGAGAGTCGGTGACTGTAAATCACGTGGACAAATAAGGCCGACCTCTATCAATATTTAGTTTAAACTAATGAAGCCTAATATGTTTGACATTTAGTCCCAAATCAACATTTATTTAGTCTAATACCAATCCCTAATTGTAGGTAATTAATCCTCCTTGTCACTAAGCCATTTGTCGCAATCTGATAATTCATGTTCTTTATTTGTACTTCATACAGCAGTTTCCCAAAAATAGATTCCAATCTCAAAAGTCAAACTATTTAAGAAGGGGAAAAAATATCCAACTTATTAAATACTAGCTCCTTCTATTTCTAAATACAATAATTATTTTGACTTAATTTTCAAACTCTAAATTAAAACGATTCAGTAAAATTTAAATTATGAAACCATATAGTTTACAATGAATAATATTTTCTAGATAACTTGTAATATTCATTATTGTATTGACTGTAATAAAAAAAATTCATGTCAATTAATTTGAGTTTGAAAATATCTTAATTTAACTTCAAAAAACTAATAATAACCTTATATTTTGGAGTTGAAAAAGTATAATATTTGCATAGATATATATAATGGCTCTTACTTGTCACAATCGCTTAAAGTATAAACAGAAGAAATCACAATTAAACCAACCAATCAAGATTAAGTCAAGAAGAAATAAGTATATACTCCAACCATATGAATTTTCAAGAGTATGAAAGAAAGACCTTATGATGGAACACACTAGAAAAACACGCTAGCTAGTATATATGTACACACTTGTCTAATATGTGGTTAGATGCATGTCTATTTCATTAAGATATTTTGTTGACCAATTGTACCTACCGACTAGCTGTCTCCATTTGTACTTTACCTGTTGTACGTGTCTGTTTTTTTTCTCCCCTTCCTGCTATTGTAGTCCAAGATGCGTGGTGACTGAGAATATGAAAAGGGTTTGGTTATTACTTCAACGTTTGGTAAAAGAAATGCAATAGCCTGCAGTGTCTGGATGTGAGTGGTTGTGTTAGAGAGTTGGAGAGAATTCACACTTATATACTATATATATATATATATATATATATATATATATATATATATATATATATATAGAGCTTTTCTCCTATAAGGACCTAAAGTAAGGACCTAAAGTAAGGACCAATTTTTTTATTTTTTTTATTTGCTTTTTTTTTTAGAACAACTAAAAATAAATAAATAAATAATTATGTAACTGAAATTTTTACATAATACAGTGTTTTGGACATGATTTGGATACATATAACAAAACATAATTACTGTACATAACAAAACTGTACATACATGTTTTGTTATATGTATCCAAATCACGTCCAAAACACTGTATTATGTAAAAATTTCAGTTCCATAATTACTTATTTATTTATTTTTAGTTGTTCTAAAAAAAAAAGCAAAAAAAAATAAATAAAAAAATTGGTCCTTACTTTAGGTCCTTACTTTAGGTCCTTATAGGAGAAAAGCTCTCTCTCTCTCTCTCTCTATATATATATATATATATATATATATATATATATATATATATATATATATATATATATTATCAGGTCTTCAATAGTCAAAATTAAAAACTTTTAAATTTGTACATTTTAACATGTGGGGATTTGCACCAAAAATTCTAATACGCACCAAATGGTACTCCACATTATACGTACCAATATTCACTAATAATCCTTTGTACTATCTGGGTTTTATAATAATAGTCGTTTTAACTTCATGCACATGAATTAAGAAAGTCATTTAATATTACTTATTATTTAATAATTAAAATTTGTATGAAATTCTATCACTATCCCTTTATAGGAAGTTGAAAACTATTAGTACAAAGGAGAAAATTTCTTGGAACAATGAGAGAAGCTAGGGGTGATATAGGAAAGTAAATAATTTATTCTCCTAAAAAGGTATAAACGACAAATAAATTGAAACAAATTTTTTCTTTTAAAAAGTCACTTATTATGGAATAGAGGTAATATAAGATTAAGATATTTTGATTTTTTTATTTTATTTTATCATTTATTACTACATTCTTTAGAAGGATGAAAAGGATTTGATTACTTCATGCCCGTGGCTGTCTCCAATATAGATACTGCTGGCTTCAACAAATAAATCGACCAGTGCATGCTAAGCGATTTGCCAGACTGTTAAAAGCGTAATAAAGTGATCTGATTGCACCGTTATTAGGCGAGTATAAATGAAATCTGTCTATTTTTAATTAATGTATGATTTTGTACTTAACTGTAAATAAACCAATTAATTACCGAAAATGTAACTGAGAAAACAAGGAATAATATCTCAATCTCAACAAACATATACGCACCTACCACTTGAAAGTCTAACTTTCTTTTAGGACCGACTCATATTTCAGGATATTTGATCAATGACCGTTACGACAATCACAAGTTAGTGTCCCATGTAAACCAATGGTCATGTGTATTTAAGTTTGGTGATTTATTAGCATCTCGTTTTTTGGTTTGTATAATATTTTGGGTCTCATGCATGAGTTTAAACCCATATTATATCAGATAGAATTTTTAGTTACTATATAAATAATGTTTGACGTGTGAATTGTTTTAAAATGTGTGAGACATATAAATAAATATATCAAACATGCAGAATTAATTATAATTTACTGAACTTAAATATATGTGTTATTTATTTTTTATTTTTTTAAATTTAATTTTGTATGATTGTATTCAATGTTGGATCCTAAATCTAACACTTCACCGTAGATATTTGAGATATAGGTGCATTTGAGTGTGACTATTCATTATTCAAGCAAGTCTCTCCTTAATTAGCGTCGGTGAATATTATATTGGATTTAGTTGTGTGGGTACCATTGATGAGCAAGCAAGTGGCTATATATCTGTGGTTTAAATTGAAAGGTTACATTTTCGGGGTGACAAGAAAATTTGTTTGTGGCTGATTGGTTAGAAATCCTAAAACTTGAGAATAATGCCAACCAAGTTTATCGTCGTCTTGGAAATACTTATCCAGATTATAATATTCTTTGTACTTCAGAGCAAATAAAAGTTAGGTGTAAAGCCTGTAAATCATTTGGTTTTGTGTGCTTTACTTGTACTACTAAAATTTTAGCGACACTTTTGATTGGTTTAAGCATCAAATTTAAACAAGTTAAAACAAAAATAAAATGCAATCAGACTAAAATTCTCACATGAACAATTGCAAAAGTGTTATTAAAATTCCGACATGATTAACAATCGAGTCGGACTAAACTTCAGCTGCAAAATGAGACCAACACTTCGAATAATTGGATCCTACCTAGATTAATTACTCAATTTAAGCGTCAAAATTTAAACAAATGAAAGCCAAAAATAAAATAAAAACCATCATATGATGGACCTTTTTGGTTCCCATGTTAAAGCAATTAATGATCAAATCCATTAGTATACTATTTATAATGCTTTAAATACTTAACTTTCACGTCTCCTTTGTCACGGGCAGTTTGAAGGGTACCCTACAAAAACCCTCTTGGTCTCACCTGAAAGCAGTCTCACATATATATATATATATATATAAATAAAATTCCACTTACTTTGTCTCCATGTTTAACGGTGGCCGGCCCTCGCATGAGGTGACAATAACCATAAAATTAGGCGTCAAGTAACTTTAAGGTTATATATTAACGTAATAAACAATGTAGTTCTTCTTGTTGGTGCAGATGCTTTTCTTCCAACAAATCTATGCAGATGCTTTTTTTCCAACAAATCTATGCAGATAATCTGCTTTTTGCCCGCCTACAATTGGACTATGATTAATTCACATGTTCTGCACATAGAACATAGAACAAGTGGATTTCGTATAAAAATTTGAAAAGAAATAGGAGGATCACAATGCATTCACGCCCACACAAACATGTATTTTTGAATTCTTCAAAGTACTTTATGAGTTCTTTTTCAAATGTCTCGGAAACAATGATAAAAAATGATGAATATATTTATGAGCACGTTTAGTACTACGTATAAAGACACACATAAAAATAAAAGGAAATTGATATTTTTACAACAGAAAATGATATTTTCACATGAAAAATATCGTTATAGATCCTATAGCGACGGTTTTTGGTTTTTCCCGTCGCTATACATCTATAACGACACTTTTCATGTGAAAATATCATTTTCTATTGTGGAAATATCAGTTTTCAAATAAAAGTTCTCTTCGTCTAGTAAAAATTACCTTAACCATAAAAAACTATGTTGAATACGCTACTACCTCTAATTTTATAGGTATAAAAATATAAATAAATATGTTTAATTCTTAATTTTAAAATTAATTAATTTGATCAAAAAATCAAACTAAGCTAGTTTTTTGAGAGATAAAGAGACCGAGTAATAAAAAGGTGAGAAAGTAATGTTGTAGCTAAAAAGAGGAGAGATAAATATTTTTACTATTATTTTAGCTTTGTGTGTCTTTAGACATTCTTTGGAGGACGAAAGAAGCGTACTCTCTCCGTCCTTTAATATATGTCGTTTTAGAGTTGTGCATAAGTATTAAGTAAATGATTGTATAACATTAAATGTAATATCAATTGTTTAAATTGTCCTTATATTGAAAAAAGAGGATGTTATTTATTGAATAAAAAATAGTGAGAGAACCAAAGTTATATTTAATACTTAGGGAGTTGAGGTAATATTAGAAATTAAACAATTAATGCTTAATTAAAATTCTCAAACGACAAATATTAAGAGACAAAAATATTTCTCTAAAATTACATTTAAAAAGGGACGGAGGGAGTACATTTCAGTCTTGAAATTTTATTAGTATTTAGTAAAATTGAAAAACATTATTCAAGTACAAGTGTAATAATGTGATTTCTCTCTTTTTATTACTATTTTAGCTTTAAGTGTGTCTTTGGATGTATATTTTGGGTGTGTATGGGATTCAAGTCCCCTTCATTACATCTATTGTCCAATTTCTTCCAACACCTAATTAACAATATAAATATTATATTTAGTGACAAAATTTAATTCGTCGCAAACAATTAATTAGCGATACATAAAATTCGTCGCAAACATTTGTGTCGCTAAATATAATATTTGTGTCGTTAAATGTGTATTGAAGAAAAATTAAAAGATAAATGTAATAGAAGAAATCCTAATATGATGTGTACGCAGATATCGATCTAATATGTAGAGCCGGAAGATTCCGACGATTAATAAAAGTCTTAAAGTTTTTTTGCATTTCCCAAAATGCCCTTTAACTTTTATTATAATTTTTATTTTACTCTTTTTATATATTTTTTTAATTTTTTAATTTAATCTTTTAAATTTATAAATTTTTTATTTTATACCATATACATTTACCGCCGTGGATACTAATATTCTACGACTTACGTTTCCCGCTTTACTTTTAAATTTGTAGAAACTAGAAAAGGAGGGTGGTGGCACATGAGTTGTCGCAAAGACGACTATAACCTAAACTCTAAAGAATCATGCTTAGTATGTCATTCCCTAGAAAAAACAAACAAATAAATTATTCTAGTGCATGTGTCGTATTAAAAAGCAAACTGTAATCCTCTACACGGTTCATCAACTGTAATTAAGTTTGAATTTCCTTTTAGTACCAAAAAATAAAAATAAAAGCTTGATTATTCAATTTCAATCCACTTGCTTCCTCAAGTAGGTAGTTTAACTAAAACCTTTTGTCCTCTTGAATTTAGCCTTTATATTTAAAAATCTTCACATTTTACTTTTTGAACATACTAGTGTTTCCACTTAATTCTCTAAATTGAATTTTTAAACTTTTAAAAATAATTATATACAAAAAATACGAATTACGTATAGAATGCGTGTGCAAGGAACGCTTTGCTAGTAAAACAAAGAACATAGTTGAAGTATTGATAAAATTGTATTCTCTCGGTCCCTAAAGATGAACAAAATATAATTCATACACATTAAAATAAAAGTAAAAAAAAGAGAGTTAAAAAAGTTTAAAATTTATTTTTAGTAGCTTCATAAAATTATAAAGTGATGAATACTTTTACTTTTTTATACTAATGGATTTCATTAAATAATATATTTTTACCTTTTATTTTATGTACTTTATCTCATATTTTTAAAAACATAAAAAAAATTATATCTTTAGTCATCCTTTTGGAGATGAAAAGAGTATTGGTTTATTTTGAAACATGATGAAAGGGAATGGATATTTCCACAGCCTAAATTGTTATCTCCACTGTGGAGCCCATATATAATCAAAACTCAATAATTTGTATCTAATATGACCCTCCTTTGCAACCACCACTTTCATAAGATGTCGAGAACGAAAGAAACACTATAAGATGTCCAAAAAATCACTTTAAGAAAATGCCGAGAAAAAATTCGTTTGTCGATCCTGAATAATGCTGCTATAACGAGTTGCTGTTTGGGTATGCTGATGATGAGACGCTATGAACCACCGATGGTGATGGTGGAAAAACCATGGCTACCGCTGCTACTACTACTATTAGACTGATTTGTAAGAAAGACGTGAATCTAAAGCTAAATTGTTGGATTTTAATTGGATGTTTGGGAGGACTTTTGAAGGAGAGAGTAGATGATAAATTTGATAGGATTTGAGATCTATTTGCGCATCAGATTCAGAATCATCTCTTTAAAACTCAACTCTCTCTTCATTCATCTTAAATTCTTAATTTCAATGAAAACTTAGGGGGTGCTCTGTTTGTTTTCTCTCGACCTTCAAATTTTTAACGCAATCCTCAATCAGTTGATTTCTTGCCGGCGACAGAAAAGAGGGCTATTGAGTTTCTAACAAATTATAATAGGGACAAATTGGACACAAAATAATGAGTTTAAGTTAAAACATAGACTGCATTGCGGAAATATCAATTTGAACTGCGGAAATATAACTTCCCATGATGAAATTGTAATAGTTGTCAATCGTTTGTTGGTAAGCCTATAAAATGAACAAATAGTTCAGACTTGATTCGTGCTCGCTCGATTAAAAATTCGATTCGAGCTCGACTCAAAATATAGATGATTCAAATATGGGCAAATTTTAAAGTTTGATAAATTAGTCGAACCTCTTCAAATTGTAATTTTCTATTGATACTCAAATTATATTTGTTCGAAAAATTCAAACTGCTCCGACTTAATTCGAGATCGTGTTCGACTCGGTAACTAAACGAGTCTCAATCAAATCTTATGTTATACTCGATAAATTTTGTAAACTAAATATGAGTAATTCAATATTTGACTCGATTCGATTCATTTACACTCTTATTGATGTGATATTATAAAAAGGATAAACTTGTAAATATATCACAAAATATTTTATGCTAGTAGTAGTGTACTCCAAGTCCATTGCATATAACAACACTATACATAAATATGATGAAGAAAAAGTCAAACATCCGCGTATGGGGGGGGGGGGGGGGGGGGTGGGGGGGGGGGGGGGGGGGGGGGGGGGGGGGGGGGGGGGGGGGGGGGGGGGGCAATGGAGTAGACGGCGCTGGTAATGGGGTTTTGGAATAGTATAGGTGGTACACAGCCGCTACTCCTTCCTTCCTTGTTGTGAGTGGGGTCACTTATATCAATTTATTAGAGACTAGTATCCCGTGAGACGAAAGGCTACAGAAATTTGTTAAGGCCAAAAGTGTCTCTTGACTTTATATATTAGATGGAGTATAATTTTTTTAAAAATAGAAATTTAATTTAATTTTAAATTATAAAATAAAATAAAATTTGTAACTTCTTATTATTTTTATTTTTAATTGAGTTAGTACTATAATACCATTAATATCATATTACTAACTAACGATAAAAATAAGTCTGATAAAGATTTTTTTTAAAAAAATGGTCGTTACACAGTTGTACCAGTAATTTTCAAACAAAAGGAGCATTACTCAATGAGATTTATCAAATTAATAAGCTATGTGTGTATTATACAAAGCTATACTGAATATAAAATAATATCAAGATAAAATAAGTGGAAAATAACATATATTATTAATATTTATATTTAATATATTTCATAATTATAATTTAATATAAATTTATAGCAATACATAAAATACAACTACTAGAATTTTTTATATGTAAACTTAATTAATAATAAAAATGTGCAAAGGTCACCAAGTCCACATTCCCTTCCCCAGATGGCAAAGGCTTTCTTCACCTAATTTTGATGTCTGCCGGCTCCTCCTCATTACCCGCGCTCCTTTACAAACCAAGGACATGATATGTAAGGACCCACTTCACCCCTCCCCTATATATCTCTTTTTATAGCTCTCACCACTATTAATTATATTATATGTTTGGCCTTAAATAATCAACCATCTACCTAATTCATTCAATAATTTGGTATAGACTTATTCGAGCTTAATTTTGACAATATTTATTTATCAAATTAGTACTACAACTCCCACTTTATGAAAGTTTCAATTCAGGCCATGTCTGTTGCAATCTAGCTATTACTCAAAACGAGTGCCTAACGCAGTACTAATAAATGCCATATGCTTCCTCCATCCTTGCAAATAACATATATTTAGTCATTTTTAATTAATAATATTTTCAAAAAATTAAAGTCAAGAAAGGAAATAAGAAAAACATTGATAATACTCCAACTATCTGGGTTAAAGAGTACAATTTTTTTGCCATTTTTACATCTCACACAGTTAACAGTTAATATTGATAGAACAAAATAATATTATTATAATAATAAGTATTACTAAAAAAATTACAAAAATAACGTTAAATATAAATTTAATTAATGCCATCAATTTTGTTTTGACAATCTCATTAACCCTAAACAAATCTCAAAGTTAACGCGCTTCAATCTTCATCAATGTAAATCAGTTTTAAGATTATACGACCTTTTCTTTTCAGTTTCTATCTATTATTTATATAAAGTAAGTGCACTCTCATATCAATCTTTTGCATTTCTTAATAATCAGGCCGGTAAAATAAAAGTCTTCGCCATAAACCTTTTTTTTTTTAATTAATATTTCAAATATATAATAAAGCTCTCTCCTTTCTCTCTCCTCCCCTCTCCTCTATTTAAGTGGAGGAACAAAACCATCATCCTCCCCTCCAATTCCAAACTTCAAACCACTCAAATATTTCCTCCCCACCTAGTTATTAAATTCCAAGACTTAAATTCTCATTCAAAATTAAAGGATGGTTGTGCCTTCTTCAAACCTGATGAGAAGCAAAAAGACATGCAAAGCACTAGGAATTCCAGTTATTGACCTCTCCCAAGAGAGGTCTTTAGTCACTGAGCTAATTGTCAGAGCTTGTGAAGAGTATGGCTTCTTCAAGGTAACTAACCATGGGGTTTCCAATGATATAATTTCAAGAATTGAAAAGGAGAGTCTTGATTTCTTTTCCAAGCCGGCTGCCAAGAAGCAAGAAGCTGGCCCTCCAACTCCTTTTGGTTATGGCTGCAAAAATATTGGATTTCATGGTGATATGGGTGAACTCGAATATCTCCTCCTTGAAGTTAATCCTTTCTCCATTTCCCAGAGATCCAAAGTTATCTCCTCTGACCCGACAAAATTCAGGTAAATTTTGAAAATTTCATGTTCCTTAGTTACTGTAATTGTATTGATGTCGGTTCTGTTCCATAATATAAGAGCAAAATGATACGTAATTTTTTGGTTTTAAAAAATGCTCTTATATTTTGACACGGAAGAAGTACAATTTTGATCGCATGCAACAATGTGACGAAAAAAATGAAAACTTTTAATGATTAAATTTGGAAATTAACAAGGACTTGTATTCGATGTTCTTCAACTAATTTACTACTTTTGGAGTTTTGATTGTGTCAACTGTTTTCCTATTTTTGACATGATTTCAAGTCAACTTCTCACAAATAATCCCTTGTGTAAATAAATTTTACAGTTGGTCTATATATGTTATCGACATGGACACATACATTTATAAATCATATATCTATGTTTCATTGTCAGCATTGAACTTATCTATGGTGCTTCATCTGAAGGAGCCGTTCTTACCCCATTAATTTGCGGCTTTTTTTCCACCATTGTTGCTGACCCATTGTTTTAGTACATTAATTATCTAATATAAATCATCTTTGTTAGGTAAAAAATTATTATATGTAAATAAACACATCGTTTACTCTATTAGAGATAGAGAGGGAGAGGGTCATAATACTAGAATAATATGTCTTCCAGCTTCAACTAAAGTTATGAGATCATTCCTTACGCAATGTTTGGTGGTCGCCCAATGAAAAAGACTTAAAATTCTAGTCAAATTATAAACACGTGCACGGAACCCCCCGTAACGCGGAGTCTTCCATCCATATGTCAAACAGCAACATGCAACCCAAACATGTAATTTACACACACACACACACACACACACACACACACACACATATATATATATATATATATATATATATATATATATATATATATATTATTCCATCTGTTGGTAAGACTAAAACCTGGTGATTCCCCCCACCAAATTTGCCCACCAAATTTGCCAAAAATGAGATTTCTTAGGCGGACATAATAATAACCCAATTTAACAATGTTAAAGGTCAACCCAACTTATAAATTAAACAAAGCTGGGTGGAACTATTTCAAGTAGGGATGGTATGCCCATGTACTTTGTTTACTCCTTTTTGGCTTTTTTATTCCGTATTGTCACCTGGTGACAACGCGTTACGTGTATACATTATGTTAGATAAAATATAAATTTTTATGATATTTAAATAACTAAATAGAATGATAAAAAAAAATTAATATAAAAAAATAAAATAATAATATAATTAAATTTATAGGGGCAAAAGAGAAAAAAATAAAATAATGTGACACATTTATACAAAGATGTCCTTATTCACTTTAAAATATAGATATTACTATGAGAATTGATCTTTTGTCTGTAATTTTTTTTACACTGATAATAAGATTGTGACAAAATTAAATATATGTATATGGATAAGAATATTCTGACTTTAATGTGGTATTGTAATTCTGTTACAATTTTTATTATACTATCAATTCATACATTGTTCCTTTTTACTACCCTTATTCACCTAAAAATCAATTTTAACTTGGTTTAAAGGTACAAGACATGAAATTATTGGAATCTAATATATAGCCCATCTCACAAGCTAGTACCTTTATATGACTGAAGCTAAAGATAGTTTTACTTTTAGTTGTATAAAAGTGGCGGAAATTAGTGGCAAGTTCTATCACTTAAGTTACCAAAATGACAACTTAAACAAACGAATGATAACTAAACCTGGGAGTTTAATTTATTCAACACAAAAGAATAATTTTCTAAGAACCCACCACGTGTCCACTTCGCCAAATTTAGGGGGACCAGTAAAGGACATGGAAAAATGAGTGAAATAATTGTGATCAATTATCTTATCTTTTGCATTTTTTTTCTGCTGGCATAATGCAGTTGTATTGTGAATGATTATGTTCGAGCCGTAAGGGACCTCAGTTGTGAAATTCTTGATCTTGTGGCCGAAGGCTTATGGCTTGGGGACAAATCAGCATTAAGTAGGCTTATCAAAGATGTCGGTAGTGATTCTTGCTTTCGGGTGAATCATTATCCTCCGTTCGATAAACATGAAAACCTTATCAATCCAAATTCTAAGCTTCAAAGACATAATAATACTAGTGCTACTCGTGTCGGATTTGGAGAGCATTCTGACCCTCAGATCTTGACCATCTTGCGATCCAACGATGTGGGTGGCCTTCAAATTTGTTCCCCTGATGGACTTTGGATTCCTGTCCCTCCTACCCCCACCGAGTTTTGTGTATTTGTTGGTGATGCCTTACAGGTAATGAATTAGTTAGTAAAATATGAAAAGACGTCACACAATAATATTTATACAGACTGATAAATTATATACCGTAAAGATAATTTTGGTTGTGCTCATATTAATTAGCTTTTTCTCTTGATCTTGTGTAATGAAGGCATTGACAAATGAAAGGTTTATGAGTGTGAGACATAGAGTGTTGGCAAATTCCACCAAGCCAAGACTGTCAATGATGTACTTTGGTGCCCCGTCCCCTAATGCATGGCTCTCTCCTTTACCACAGATAGTTTCACCCCTCAGTCCGAGTCTCTACAAGCCTTTCACTTGGGGTGAATACAAGAAGGCTGCATATTCTCTACGTTTAGCAGATCGACGTCTTGATCTTTTCAAGTATAATTACAATCATCTTGATAAAATGGGACAATGTTAAGTACTTACTTAGGCAAGAAAAAATATTCGATCAATTTGTTGGTCCGATCGAGTTGGCTCAAATGCAATCTGTCGTCAATGTTAGGAGTATGGGTTAGACATGAGGTGAATTTTCTCAGTTGTACATGTATATATGTTGCATAGAGTTGAGGGTGATTTGTAATTCATGATGTGGTGGCCTGGGTGATTTTTTGTAGGATGTACGTAGAGGGTGATATGTATATATATAGGCTAGCTATGTGGTATGCAAGTGTTATCTTAATTGCTGCTGTTTTGCTTTTTAATTAGCTGAAGGAATATTGCATGCATGTTGCCCTTTGTAGAGCTTTTGTAATTTTTTCTTTATATATCTTCAGAAATTTAAATTTTGTTTTCTTAAAAAAGAGAAAAAGTTGGCTCTTAATTGGCACAACTGTAAAATGTCAACAACTGAATATTCAGAAACAAACAGAAACTTGGCCTTTGGTTATCAAGTATGTTAAAAAAGCTAGCTCGTGCTCATGCTAGGCTAAAGTTTATAGGTCAAGATCTAGAGGTTTGTAGAATGATCCCTTGTGTGCATGCCAAATCTGGAGGGTCAACCAGCCCAACAAAAAGGCTTTCTATTACTGTAAAAAGATTTAAGGTATGTATACTACATTAATTATACATTCACAAGAGATATTTCTAACGGTGCTTTTATATATACATACAGACGATGGATCTAAAACATACCTCTTAAATAACATATTTCTCTTAAATAACATACTTTTATTAAAATTACGTCATTTTGGAGAAACAAGTAGGACCGTAGATAACATTTTTATAAATAAAAGAAAAACAATTTAGTAGCCAGCGTCAACATATTATATTTCAGAAGGTATTTTCCACTAGCCGTACGTTCAATATATATATATGAAACATAAACATACGAAAAAAAATACTCATAACAGCCGGTGACTGAGTAACCGCCTTCCACTACCCCATTACTCTTTCCCGGCCCCTTAAGGTAATGTGAAACACATTTTGCTATTCTTTTCTTTGGAAGGTGAGTTACATCGATGATTATTTCTCTATATCATTGCATTGTAACTATTCTTGGTACGGATATCACTTAGGCATGAGACGTGGTGGGTTACTTATGGTGTGCCTGTGGAATGAGTAGACTGATGAGGTCCTACGCCTCAATTTATTTAGATCCATTTTCCATTTGCAAACAAAGATTATAATTAAATCCGTATATTGAGTAGGCTCATATGACTTGACGTCTTGTACTTCAGCCCTCAATCACCTTATCTTCCACTTATAAAAAGATCATCAGTGTTTTGTACTAATTTGTCGTTGGTGATTGGATTTTTATTTTTTCAGCAATAAAATTTCTTTACCTTTTGGTAAGAAAAAACAAAAAAAGGTGATGGAGGTTTTTTTTTTTTTTTTTTTGATACACTTTTTATAGTTCCAAAAAAATTATTATGTAAGTGAACAGTTAATTAAAAGACTAAAAACATTGTACTATGTTTATCAGAACTCATGATCAGTCAGTTCAAACTTTTGGTCTCGAACTTTTTGTGCACCCCTAAACACTTAGTTGACCATTAAATTTAAGTTAAGTTATGGTTGAAAATAAGAAGTTTAATTGTGTGTAGTAGTTTATTTCCACCCATTAATTTCCTCCTTTTTTGTTCCTCTTCTCTCTGCCTTCTCTTTTCCCCCCTGAAAAATTTCATTTATGTAAGGATTGAGAAGACTTGCTTTATCACAATGCCTGAAAGAATTTGAGAGTACAAGTAGTTATATTACTTAGAATGAGAAAAATAAGAAACAAATGTATGAATTTAGAGGAGTCAAATCATCCTGAAAAAGATAAGAATCAACCCATGTGAGCATGCCAAATATGGGGAGACAACAGGACAAGTCAAATATATCTCTTCCCTAAAAAGATAAAAAATGCAAGTACTATTATATATTTCTACTGGCAGCAGGCAGGTGATATTGTTTGCATTTAACGTATTGCAATTGTGAAAGTTGCCAAAAAAAAAAAATCTTCGACTTCATCGGCATGCATACTAGTATTCAACTAAGTAGGCCAGGTCGAGATTAAGAACCAGTTAAAAAACTTGGAGCACTTGAGAGTTGAAACCCCAAATGTAATATAACCCCAATAATTGACTATGGGAATTAGTAGGAGTGATTAGATGTGAATTTGCTTAATTTATAATATTTCTTACCGGCCAGATATTGACTAATTATAAAAATTCAACCCAATTGAAATACTATATATATATCTCATTAGTTGGTAATTGCGTGCTTAATTAATTGACAATGCCATGCTGGTTAATTAAGTAATCGTCTGCATGCCTTAATTTGCTCTTAAGCTACCAACTAATTGGTTGAGTGAAGTAATCACTGTTAGACGTGTGTGAAACTATGAAAACTAGGAAGCAGCTACGTACACAAATGAACATAATTCATAGGCTAATTGATAGAGAAGTGTTTGCTTAACTTGCACAAGAGTTTAAAGATCATGGCTAGGCTAATTGATAGAGAAGTGTTTGTTTAACTTGCACAAGAGTTTAAAGAAAAATGGTAGATAGCTAGATAATTTTTGTCTACATAAACGTATTTAGACAAGTATTGATAAGTTATACAGTACAACTCATCAAACATTATTGAGTTGTATTGTACAATCATCAATACTTGTCCGGATGTGTCTGGACAGAAGTTGTTTAGTTACCTAACATTACTCTTTTAAAAATCGGCATAATAAACTTCAGATTGTAAAACGCTGCACACACTTTAACTCCAACATTGTGTAAAAATCTCCGCAAGTATGATTATAAAAAAAGTGAGCAATTAAGTACCTATAATTTGCTTTGGAACGAACAAGAAAAAGGTCTTCCAGACTGTTCTATCTACAAGATTGTGGCTTATGATCAAAAAGTCCATCCGAAATAAAGTTAGGTACCGGGTGCGTATGAAAAATGGCCGGCGATATACTCTCTCCATCTCAAATTGATTGTCAACTAGAATAAGATTAATTTTGGACATGTATTTAATTAAAGATGCGTGCGGACACTTTATATCTAGCTAGTTAGGTTTCTTTAGCTGTATCTAGATTTGGTGATAAGCTTAATTTTTATTTATCCTATTATTATCATATCCTAGTCTACCTTCAAAGTGAAAAAGGCATCACACATAAATTAAAGGTGATGAGTTCTGATTAATTTCTGTACTTTAGGATCACCATTTGTCATTACAAGTAAATTGATGGTACATTTTAAGGACGAATTATATGTGGAGAAAAATGTGTAGGACAGTAAGTTATCTCAAACGATGCTAGCTCGTTCAAAGATGAAATTTATGTAGAGAAAAATGTGTAGGGCACGACTGAGGAAACCATCTCAAACGATATTCACTACACCTCTTAATTTATTTGTCACATTTATTTGATGCATTGTGTTGCATGGAATTTAAGCCCAAATGGGGAGAGGCAACAAAATTACAAAATTATAATGGGACTGGAGAAAATTGCAAAAATAAAAATATTATGAAGCACAAAAATAGGTACGTAAAGAAAAAAAAAACACTACGTTAATATTTTATTACATTGAAAAAGACTATATTATGATTATGTTCCCCTGTTTAGGGGATTGTTTCAGAACAAAGGTTAATATTTGTTCTATTCTCTGAGTAATATTGGAACGATTTCGTTCGACGTAATTAAGTATGAATAGCATTTTTATAGTTTTCCATACAAAGAGTAACTTGACCAATTAGAAGATAGGGGCGATTAATTTCTTCTTTTGGTGAGAAAATGAGATTAGAAGATAGGGGCGATTTCTTCTTTTGGTGAGAAAATGAGGGGATATTTAATAAGTATTTATTATTAATACTATATATCCTATCCTAGTTGGCATTCTCTCTCTTGTATTATCGAGGTAGTCCAACAACTATTTACTCATGTAAAGGGGACTCTGATGGCCAACTCAAAGAAAACTTGGACTACACAATTTGCACGAAAGAATTTCAATTCACGTCCAAAAACCTTGCTCGCTGCATCAAGAAGCTTCACTTTCCCCAAGGTTATTTCCTAATTTGTCCATGGAAGTTCTGTGATCAGATCAAACAAATCACCCGAATGTCACAATTTAATTCCACCAAACAATTATTTCAAGGGGTATTTATGAAATTTAATCAAATACACCGAAGAAAAAACATAATAGCACGTAATACATGGAACATATATAGATGAATACTAGTAATTAATTAAGGTGATCTCTAGGTATATATAATCTAGCTAAGCTTATTTTGGGACAACTATGGCTTCCTTAATGCTGCTGCTGGAAGCTCTAGTTCGAGGTCACCGCGATATTAATTCTCAGGATAAGGAGCGGAAAGAAATGGAGGGCATTACTGTTACTGTTACAAAGGAAGATGATAAACAAAATTGGTGCGTGGTCTATGGCAAGAGCTATGTCAACCATGCATGGGGTATAGGTTCCTCAAGCGCAGAAGAGGAGGTGAAGACATGGAAGATTGCTGAAATTTGCATTTGGCCATAAAGAATATCGATACTTTTTCATCCCGTCCTGCAAAAAGTGTCACAAGTTTTAAATTGTGTTGATATAGTAATATTTTCATATTAAGAGAAGAATGCCATTTTCTTTGCAAAAATTATAAGAGTATGGATTAAAGAAAGGAATCTTTTCCTTAAAAATGAGAATTAATGAATTATATTACTTGCTTCTTCCCAACACCCCCCCTTTTCATTCACTTTTGTTTTGATTAAATCATAAATTGTACGCTATAAATTATACTTTGTATCGATTTTTATCCCAAGTTTTATGTTCGATTAAAAGTATCCTAAACTTTAATGCAAAGCATACAAATTGATTAAGCATTCAAACTTTAGAATATTTTTAATCTAAATTAAAATTTAGAGTGAAAATTGAATTAGGTCTAAACTATAGCATTCAAGTTGTGATTTAGTCTTGTTTTTTTCTCTCTCTCCCTTGTCAGTCTTTGACTACTCTTTTTGTACATATACAATTATACATGTCTATAATGTCATAATAAAATATAGCCTTTTGTTAAAAATGGACCCGATATAGGGCCAGAGCCTAGAACCCAGCTGAAGACTTGTAAGTTATAGGAGTATATGTTTAACTCTTTCAAGAGAATCAAGATGGGTGGGCTTTAATTGTTGAGTCTAATCTAAAAAATTATGCAGGGCTTAGGAAGAAACTATTCAGAACCCGAACGCAACCAAACTCAAGCATGACTATTCTCTCTCTATATATAATTAAGTACTCTTTCTATTTTATATCATTTGATTATTATTGATCTTTTGAATCAATTAAAGAGATTTTTAAATTTAAAATTGACATGATTCTTTTAATTTTAATCAATATAATAATAAATATTATAAATTATCTAAAAAATGTTACTCACTGTAAGTTTTATTTTTTAATAATTTTTAATGAGTCATCTCAATTTTAAGTTTGTAAATGTCTCAAATTAACTTTCAAAAGTCAATAATGATCATTAATTAATTTGGAACGTAGAGAGTATATTATTTACGTTTACTAAACTTGACTACTTGAATGAAAATACAATTTCAGAATTTCAACTGTTATTGCACTTTAATTGCTTAGCATACTTTTGAACTCTGGTAATATTTCATCTGTTATAAAATTATAAATATATTTTTACTATTAAAAATTAATTTATAATACAAAATTGAAAGAAATTTTTTAAAGATTTAAGGACAAGTTAGTTAGTTTACGATAGTAATTATAGTTATTTATACTATAATCAAATAAATTTGTATTGATTTAAATATTGATATTTCACAATTGTCTGCAAATAATCAAATACTATATATTTTTAGTTTTGGAATGTAAGGCGTAGTTTTTGATCTCATCATTTTAATTCTCTCCATTTCACCCAAACTCACAGACATAGCATAATTTTAACTTCTTGAAAAATATTTTTATGGTAAAATTCGTTTTTACTAAATTCTAGAAGTTATTTTTATTATTTATTAACTCCTTTCAAACGTAAATTTTTGTATAAAAAACCTTTTAGCTAATGCACCCATCAATACGAGTCCAAATCAGTTGTTCCAAATAATGTTTCATTTGCTGTCCCAACTACAAGATTATTCCATGTGGCAATTTAATTTCTTAATTTTTTTTTTTTCAAAAATTAAAGGATCCAGTTTAAGAAAAAAAAAACATAGAAACTCCAATTATGTCTCCCTCTTTTCCGCCTCCCATTTCTGTTCCAAGTGTTGGATATTTTACTATTGATTATGCATTTGTATAGTATCTTTTAACCTTTTCTTTGCCTAATGTGCAATCAGGTTTTAAACCTTGTGGGAAGGCGCATTTTTCAATTTTTAATTTTCCTTCTAAAATGCAATCTTCAATTAGTCTGGCCGCTACTCCAAGTAGAGGTCAAGCGAATTCCCTTAATTTATTTTTTTGTTCTGTTCTGACCGCTAGAGGGAGTAACGGCCAGTCAAAACGCTGTCGTTTTGACTGGCCGCTACTCCCTCTAGCGGCCAAGATAATATTTAATTATTTTAATATTTGGCCGCTACTCCCTCTAGCGACCATGCCCACTTCCAACCCTTGGATCTTATTTTGAACGGCTAGATTACAGTTAGCTGAAACAGTGCCCATATCTAACGTTTTCTATGGATCATTCCCCATGTGTATATATATATATATATATGCATGTGATAGTAAATTATTTTTAAAAGATATTTATTGATATTTAAAAACATAATATAAAAGAAAATTAGATAAAAATAATAAATATATTCTAGTTAAATGGTACATACAATTGTGTGTGTAAATTAAAAAGTATAAATATAAAATTTAGTGAATGAGAGAAATTAAAAGGTAGTGAATAATGGGAGAGTTAAGAAAAAATAGGGATACAAACATTAGGCGAAGAATAAGCAAGAACTAGCCAATCTAAGCATTAGCCATTTTATACAGTTGGCAATTAACGAGAGTAATGTTACATCAACATGCAAAAATAAAATAAAATGAAAATTAGAGAAGATTACTTGTCACTAACAACTTCAACCCTCTCGCTAACTATTCTATCGTATGTCTCTCATAAAGAAGGATATATATATACTCATGTATAGTTTACTTCATTTGTTGGCGCATCATTCCTCTTAACTAAACTTACCAAATTAATTAACCACGATTGACATTTGTGAATTTTGACTTACAAACCCTAATACAAATACTATGTACCTAATTAATTAATCACACAAGATACAAGGCCTTTTCTTCTTCTTTTTTTTCCTGGTTGGCAAATGTCTTATTTATTAAAACCTGAATAAAGAGCAAACAGTGTCAAATCTATAAGATTTGGATAAGGCCACAATAGAATTATAAAGCTTTAACTCTTACCAAAATTCAAGAACAGAAATCCTAAACATAAAACATCAAAGAGATAACCTCAATATCATAACACATAGTAGTCTTTCATAAGCAGAGAGAGAAACCACACCAACAAAGTCTTGCAACTTGTAGTAACGAAGAACAATATGCGTAATGGATGAGACTATTTAATTAGCCACACCAACAATTGCTAAAGTTTATCAAAACCAAAATAGTATTGACAAAAAGTTGATCTAAAACTCTGATGCACGGTCAATCTATCATAAAACGAGAAGGCATATATGCAAGTTTACACACACATAATTTAACCTAAAAGATACAAGGCTTAATCAATAATAATAATGACACATACATGAACTTGCAAATATCATGTACATGCATGTATTTGGATTAACTAACATATTCATGAACCATGTATAGATATAATTCTAGTAACAAGTTTACTTAACAACACTTGCGTACAATACTAGTCAAACCTTATCAAGGGAAAAAAAAAACTCAAATATGATACTCTCTTCTAAAAGGTGGGGACTAACGATCTTATTTCCACGTTCACATGCAATAATACTATAGAATATACGCCCTTATTGTGATATACATGAATTCTTTATGTTAAACATCTCATAAGAAAATTCAATGTAAGTGAACTTGATCTATATAAATCTGCTGATCTTCCCAAATACCATTATAATTACACTCTGGAAAAAGCTCTAACCAGTCTTCTCCACTTAACAAGCTATTGCTTTCCTCAATTGCTTCTCTATCTCCTAATCCATAACTGTTATGAGCAGCCACTGAGTCCAACCCATAAACATTCCCATCTTGGATACTATTATCATCGGACGGCCTGTTGTTTCCCAGCAAATCATAACTATTGGTCAAGTTCGAAATCGAAGAGTCTTCAGTCTTTAATGACGAGTCAACCGGAGCATGGCTGAGCTCAGACGTTGGGTGGTGGTCTGTGGCGGTACTGCTGCTGTGGTCCACGGTGGTGATGGGCTGGGCTGTGGAAGCTTGGGAGGAGGTGAAGGAAGTGAAATGGATTTTTTCTACCAATCTAGGCATCCATACGTATTGCAATGTGTCTTTGAATTTCTGGCTGGTAACATCACACTTCAATTGCTTGGCTAGCCTTTTCACTTTGGTTCTCCAATAGTTTTTAATGTCATTATCGGTACGTCCCGGTAAATGCTTTGCAATTTTTGACCACCTTCATCATTTGTTAAAAAATTTAGCCCGGTATATACAACAATATTATACTTAGCGTCATTAACTTTAAAAAATTTCATATAGAAAAATGATTTGGCAAAAAAGGGGGAAGGTTAAAGTTATCATTTGAACGAGTTACTAAATTATATATGACTGACACAAAATAAGAGGGTCTTGGAAAACAAAATGATAATAGTAGTAGTAGTAGTAGTAATAGTACGTAAGGGAGAATTAAATATGTATGTATATACCGGTTTCCAAATTGCAAATTGAGTTGGATGATGAGGAGCTGTTCTTCAAGGGAAATGTTTCCTCGTCGAACATCTGGTTTCAGATAGTTTAACCATCTTAATCTGCAACTTTTACCGCTACGCTTCAACCCTATTTAATTTTTCATCATCCAGAAGGAAAAAAACATAAAAATACTAAGCATCCTTATCGTGACCAAAACAAAAGAAATGGAAAAAGAAGAAGATAATAATCATGCATGTAGTTAGCGCGCACACATATATTCTTACAGTTAATTTAATTACCTGCAGAACGAGAAAGAGAGGTCCAGTGTCCTTCACCATAGATGGCAACATAATTTGTGAGTTTAGAGTCTTCTTCTGGAGTCCATGGACCTTTACTCATCTCCATCTTCTTCTTCTTTAATTTTCTCTCACCTGTGTGTGTGAGAGAGACGGAGAGTAGACGTTTCTTAATTTGAATTAAATTGAGTTATAATTAGTAGATATATATGTATGTATGTATGTATGTATGTATGTATGTGTGTGTGTGTGTATATATATATATATATATATATATGAGAGAATTAGGAAGTGGAGATTGCACTGGGCAATAAATTAATAAACTTATGTTGGTCCTCTTTCTTATCTTTCGGGGAAAGTTTCTAAGTGATAAAGTGAAAAGGGTAATAAGCAACAATTTTACAAAATGATAACAAGATGATAACTAAAGTTAATAATTTAAACTAACGTACATAATGTAAGTGAAAGGGGAATATAAACACATCCATATACGGAAAAATGCATTGACGCACACATATATAGAGATAAAATAATAAAAGAAGACAAAAGGGAAAGGGAGGATCAAGAAAAATTGAAGGAAAGCAACAATAGATTTTTTTTTTAAAAAAAAAAAACTTGAATATATGTACATAACTATAATATTTGTTAATAATATACAAAAACATTTTCACTTTACATGACCTCTAATATGCTGATTACTCTCCATACCTCACTCTTATCATAGGTCATATTCTCAGATATATTTTGTTCTTCCAAGTTTTATTCACTTTAATTTTAAATTTTAAATTTTAAATTTTAAATTTGCGCAAGTACTAACTTCTTAAAGTCAGAGTGATTCTTTTAGAAAGGAGTGTTTAATTAATACTACTATCATTATTTACCATTTAATTCCGCAATAAAATTTTTAAGATATAACAACCAACTTCCATGAATATTTTAGCATTTAATTACCAAGTGTGGGATATTGAGGACGTTCGAGTTAGTAACTACTATACTATTTATAAAAGACTATGGTGAGAATACTCATAGAATAGGATTAGCTAGCTAGCCATCCCAGTCTGAAAAGGTTATAGTTGCGAGATTCTATGATATTTAGCGGCACTATTTTATTATGTTTTGCACCGTATGAAAATTGGATTAGAATTCTCTCCATTTCAAATGAAAGAGGGAGTCTTTATTCTTTATACATTTTTTATTATTATCTCTCTTTCCTATCATCAAAATGTCATATTCCAACATATTTTAAATTTGTATCAAGAAATAAAGACTACCTATTTTATTTGAAATAGACAGAATCCTAATTCGTAAAAATTAACAAGTCCCTCCTAGCTATGAGAGAGAGAGAAACCACCCCAACAATAATATTAAGTTTATCTGATATGAATAACAATCTCAGCCACTTAAAATATATCCAACGGTTGAGATACACATCCCTTAAATAACACTATTTGAGGGATCCCTCAACAAAAAGGAACTGATATATATATATATATATATATATATATATATATATATATATATATATATTTGTTTAAGGTTGTCACTCCTTTCCGCTACCAACATTGGACCATAACCATCTTTTTTCTACATAACATATATCAGACTACAATTAAAAGTCATGGTGGAGTTTGGTCAGGTGATTCAATTCATCTTCTCAACTTTAATTGTACATGTTTATTACCAGCTTTATTGCCCTAAATTTTTTTATAGCTTATAAGGCAAAGAGCGGAATTAAATCTCATCAGAATTAATTTCGCTTATATTTTTTTACAGTATTTATAGTTATGTAATTTGGTTCATTCTACTAAGTTTTAATTCTTTCCCTGTTTTTTGGGTGGAGGATTTCCTTTCTCCTATTCTCCAACTTGTTGCTTTTGGTGCTCTGGTCGGATAAAATTTCAGTCATTTTTGAGCCGCTTCAACAAAAAAAAAAAAAGAAAAAACAAACAAACAAATTTCTCACTCCTTAAATTTAAATCTCATTTGCAACAACTTTAAGAATACTTTGCTTTGATCCGTGCTTAGTTCTGAAATGATTGATGATATAACAATAAAATTGTAATGACCATGCATCAAAGAAATAAAATAAAATAAAAATCTAAACATAAAAATTAACAAATAGAACTTAATTTTTTTGTAAAATATGGTCGGGGTGTATAAAGTTAATTAGACTTGTATATATAGAATAGATAAAAATATAATATGCAAACAGATATCACGTGTTCATGTAAGCTAGATGAATAATTGGGTAGCCGTGTTTTTGGGTTGGAAAAATTTGCAATAGCTAGCTTGGATTTGGAAAACAAATAAAGGGGAGAGAGAATTAAGGGTGGGGTTTTGGGAGTCTTCTCCTCTTCGTGTCTTTCGGTCTCTTACGTACTTTTAAGTCAAAACTTTCGGTTTATAATGCTTCTTGAATTCCTTTACTCGCATTTAATTAATTAACAATTGTTGGGTATGTTTCAAGTTCAAAAGCGTGCTCCTCTCCCACTAGGCATTATTTTATTTTATTTTTCCATAAAAAATATATTAAATGTTATAAATAGATATGCTGAGAGTATACCATACAGGATTTGATTGTCTCCCACTCCAACATTGCATGCTAATAACACTATAAAATCTAAATAAATATGGTTACTCTTATTCCGGATATATAGATAAACTCTTTAATATTGTACTTCTTCGTCTACTTGCATTTGGAGCGTTTTAATGCGTATTTTTATTATTGAATTATACATACGCATAATTAATTAATTCCCTTAACTCCAAATTACTCTTTTTCATTAATGTTTCAAAATAATTGTCACATTTTGAAATTTCATTATCTCATACTTTTAAGAGCACTACGATACCATTCTCCACAATGATGTTAGGGACTGTTTGCGGACTATATATGTTTTTCCTTTAGAAAGTGGGGTACTAATAATGCTAAGAGATGAACTATGTCGTTGACCTTATCAATAAATTTTGCAAACAATCGTCATCAAATGAAACATTGTCAACAACCTTTGTGACTCTTTTAAAAAAGCTAACTTTCTTTATATACTCGCCAAAAGGAGCCTAGGTACCAGGAAAAAACTAGCTCATGCAGCACGACAGGCATAACGATTGCTAGCCAACTCTCCAACAAATACAGCATCGATTGGTTATGATCCGAGTATGACTATATAATGCATGTACGTATTTTAAAACAATAAAGTTAAATTTAATTGATAATGAATTAAGTAATTTCGATTTTAAGATGAGTACGCGGCTTAAATTTAAGTCAAACACGCCGACAATTTATATTAAATGACCAGTTGACAAATGAATGAAATTTTGTACTTTGTATATCATGTTGAAGATGCAATTAAAAATATTTGTCCAGTAATCTCTCAAAATTATCTACCAAGTTTCAAGGTTTAGATTGTTTGTTGTGAGATGTTGTATGTCAACATCATCTATATATACATTTATTTACTCTTTTTATATAATAATTTAGTCCTAGAAATAAAGTGAGTGATAAAAATTAATATCCACGTTTTGAAATGCACAATAAAAAAATATGGAAGTTCCATTTTAATATCAATGGAGTACATGCATCTAAATTTATATACCATATATATATGCATGTTTAATATTATACCTCGCAAGCCAGGATAAGCGGGATTTCGAAGAGAATAAATCTATGAGTAAATCTACACATACATACAACTTACATACAACATCCTTAATATATTTATTTTTGACAAAAAAGAGTGCATGATTTTTTGTGTTGGTAAAAAAACAAAAACCTATGCACTCTTTTTTGCCAAAAATAAATATATAAAGATGTTGTATGTAAATTGTATGTATGTGTAGATTTATTCTAAATCTATGTGTTGTACGCACATTCATTTTACTCATTCCTTCTCGAACGGGCCCACCTACCACTTTTTCCTCCTTTCCTTGCCTCTCTCTTTCTCACTCTATCAATGGGATGGGTCCTCTTTACATTTATTTTGAAAAAATTGCTATTATAATCAATTTACCCTTTACAAAATTTATGCTAATTTTTTTCATAAATAAAATAAATTATATTTAATAATGGTAATATAATACTTCCTCAACTCAAATTTACTTGGTTCTAATTTTCTTTTTGAATTGTCCAAATTTATTTGTCTTTTTTCATATTTAATGTTATTTTAACATTATTTTTCAAAATTATCCTCATTTAACTTTTAAAAAAATCATTGAAAATAACATGATATACATTGAAAAACGTAACAATATTGACGTATGTCGTGTTATTTTTAATTATTTTTTTTTAATTTTGCAAATGACAATGTGCATGCCTACCATTTATAGCAGATTTATTGTTGTCAACCAGATTTTATTTTGTTTACTTATTTAATGTTAATCCATCAAATTTATTTTTTACTTATTTAAATCTTTTTTTCTTCAAAAAAGTTTAAAAAGATTGTCACGTAGGCAACTTATAATCAATTTACCCTTTGCAAAATAAATAAATAAAAAATTATTGAAAATAACATGGCATACATTAATATTGTTACGTTTTTCAATGTATATCATGTTATTTTCAATGATTTTTTTTAAAGTTAGATGAGGATAATTTTGAAAAATAATGTTAAAATAGCGTAAATAGGTAAAAAGATAAATAGATTTGGACAATCCAAAAAGAAAATTAGGACAAATAAATTTGGGTGAAGAGAGTATTATGTTACCATTATTAAATTCAATTTATTTTATTTATGAAAAAAATTAATATAAATTTTGCAAAGGGTAAATTGATTATAATGTTAATCTTTTTAAAATAAATGTAAAGAGGACCCATTTCATTAATAGAATGAGAAAGAGAGACACAAGGAGAGGGAAAAGTGGTAGGTGAGCCTCTTCGGGAAGGAGGGAGTAAAATTGATGTGCGTATAGATTTATTCAGGAAATAATCCAACGATAGGATACAAGTGTAGCTCTAAAATAATGTAATTTTAATTAAGAGTCATGCTATACATTGTTAAAATTTTTAGTCGAATTATGATTGTGATGTATGTGTATACATGGGATAAGTAAGAATTAAAAAAAAATCTCATTTTAATTTATGCTATCTTATTGCATACTCTTCCACATTAGTCTCAATTCAACTTTATCAAATATTTGTCAATATATATATTATTTTTCTTTAATTAATAAAACATTTAAATATCAACAATATTATTAATAAATTGATTAATAACACATCTACCTTGTTACGCAACTAGATGGTTGTGATCACCACAACAATCATCAACCTAAATATAACGTGTGTGTGTATATATATAACACTTTGTAAAGCCTTTGGTCCAAAAGACTGGAAAAAGACATTGCCACGATGGTTTTGATGGATTCTTAACCTTGTTGATGTAATAAATTCCATGTTGATTTGTTTCTGCCCGGAACTTACACATGCATATAATATTAACAGTTGCACCCTAGTTTATGAACATAGATTCTGCCTTTATTATAATTTTACGATGAGATTAACACAGTAGAAGTAGAAGTAGAATACATTTGTCATCTTCCTAATTAATTCTTGTTCTTGAAAAAAAAGAGGTAAATTCTCATCTACAGGAATTTGGCGGCGGAAAAAGAGGACAAGGTGTCACTCCTTGACCACATATTTATAAGTGGTAGTCACTTGAACAAATTTTCTACATAAATGTCATACTATGCGTATGTGCACCACGCGTTAATGCTGTGGAAACTAATAAACAATTTTTGACTTAATTTGGTGAGTCCTTCGTCTCTAAAACAAATTTATAGTTTAATGCCAAGTGTTTTCTTTTGGTTCGCAACTTTTGGTCCTAGTCTTGCGATTGGATAGAAGTCTAAATCCTGTTGACATTACATTATGTTATGGGAAAAAAAAAATTCTAAAAGAGATAATCTTGTAATTGTCAAAAAAAAATTAGTTTATTAATATCAGTGACGGACCCTGAAATTTTTAATTATGAAAGCGTGTTTTTAAAATAAAATGTATTTTAAACGAAAAGGCAAGAGAAGTTTTTATCCGCACAAAAATTCTAAATAAATGTAGGTGACAATTTGAGGACAATCCTTTTTAAGATGAGAGAAATGATGAGGACATGCTTAGCTCGGATGTGGAGATTCAAGTTCCTATTTGATAAGGACATCCTTAGCCTCGAGACCCATGACGAAACCCGAGAAGATCCATTGCATTTGCCTCTTGGACCCATTACGAGAGCTCGAGCCAAAACCTTCAAAGAAGGACTTAACGGAATGATCCACGCACTAAGGAACGAGGTTGGATCTTTATAGAGATGGAGACTAAGCGTATAAAGCCCGTGAACATGTTGCGAATGGACGTGGCGAACAAAACAACGAAAGAAACCAGCACGGATGGAACAGGCTTTACCGCCCCGGCGGCAGGAAACAAGGCATTTCTACCGCCCCGGCGGGAACTCCAAGCCATTTCTACCGCCCCGACGGTGAGCTTGCCCCAGCGGCAAACACAGTTCTTTTCCATTGCCCCGGCGGCCGTGATAAAATGTTATCTATAATATTTTCAATTCGCAGGTATAGATCTTTAAACTCGTTTTTGAAAAAGGAAATATACATGCAATGAAAAACTAATATCTAATGAATTTTTATCCCAGTATTAAAATTGAAATACCAAGATAATATTAATTTTTTATGTTAGTAAACATAATAGTTATTTTTATTGATAATATAAAATGGAACAATATTTTTGAGTTTAACTCGACAATTATATTGTCATATCTTTACTATTATAATTATAAAAAAAATCAATGAATGTTTAATAGACATGAAATATAAATATATATCCGTAAAATTCATAAATTGACAAATAAAATTCTTTTTGGTAAACAAGGGAATAATATTTACGATTATATTATCTACACTTAAATTAGTTAGCATTAATTTTTGATTTTATAATTAAAGATATAAATGAGTACCATATATACAAAGAAAATTTTAAAAGACCAATGAGGGAGGGGCACGGGCGGCCCCCACTGGCCCTACTGGGGGGTCGCCCCTGATTGCAATTTTTGTCCAAAACAGCATACTAGATCAAAAGCTTTGGAAGTGATTACGGAATACAACATCAAAAGCTTTATGTTATAAAGGGGAAAATTTGATCATTATAATTTATAAAACTGCCCCTAAGTTACGTTTTCTTATCTAATTGGTATGTCGTCCCTAATGGGGCAAAGATTAAGTTTTATTAATTGATAGTCAAGATCAATCATCACCAATTACCAACCCGTGTCCCCCTTCTACGCTTCTCCGAATTAATTTCCACGAAAGCTCTCTCCTAAAGTAGTAGAGGTGATATATGCAATTATTTCTACTTTTATTTAATAATAATAATAATAATAATCATAATAATAAAAATTGGTTTCACCTACCTTTTTCCTTTTGTATACGTAAGGATCCTAATATTCAGCACATATCATAGAAATTTGATGATTTTACTTTTCTTAATATACCTTGCAATGTTACGTAGATAATTAATTATAATTGATAATATTTTAATAATGTATTTGATATAATGGGTCAATCTTATAATTCTATCCTATATCAATACACGTCGTTATCCCAATTCGATAAAAAAAAATTGTAATACATAATTGGACTCTTACCATAATTCTTCAACATCTTAAATTAGATTGGAGGGGTATATATATATATATATATATATATATATATATATAGGGCAATGATCCATAACATGTATTTGTTATGGATCAAAAATGAACGAATACCATCTTTACCTTCCATTAAAATTAGCAACGGGTAGGATTTAAAAACAAAACTCTCCGTCCGCTAGAAAGTCTAGCGGACTGGGTTAATCAAATTTCATGACCATAATAACCCCATATATCCCCAATAACCCCATATACCAATCTACTGTATTAACCATGTTGTGAAAAGGAATTGGGGCAAAGAAAAGCACGTACTGCCAGAACTCCCAAAGCTGCTGCGATTTCATGAACCCTAGTTGACAATTCACCATAGATCGACAACAAGTTGTGAAAATTTGACATCGTGCGTCCAAAATTTACGTCGTACATCAACCTAATCGGCATTTAATCGGTAAGTTTTTTGAATTTATCTCACCCACTAGATTTTGTTTTATCATATATGGGTATTACTATTCTGATCAGTTACAGAGTAAACAGTAGCTGGTTCCATCCACATTTTTTAATAGTTTATATATTCAGTAATGGAATGCCATATAAAGTTTTTGGGGGAATTTAGTATAGTAAAAGGGAAAAAATGTTAGTGTCAATAACTGGAGTGCCAGAGAAGGAAATGTGTTTCAAATGTGGGTTGAATGTGGGAAAGATAAGCATGATTGTCTGAATAAGAGGAGGATATGCCCCAAGTTCCAATTTTGATTTCTGAAGTAGCTCTGAATTTGTGTAGTTTTTGTTAGAAGTATTCTTGAATGGAAGTGGTGTTATGTATGATATCTCTGTTTATATAGCCTTCTATTCTTGTATTTAACTATGTTCCGTCTGTTTGTGGGAAAGATCAATATTATTTCCTTCCGTATTTTCCATCTTTGATACCTTGAGAAACAGATATCTGAACTAAGATCAACATGCTAAGTTGGCCTTGTTGATGTGAGTTTGCAATTCTCAGAAGCCAAAACAACATCAAGCACTATTTTCAAAATTCTTCTTTTATATCATTTTATTGGCTCAAAAGTGAAAACTTTCATGTAAATTTAATACTTATTTTATAGCTGAAGATATCTCCTGAGAGCAGTGCAAATTGTGATAAAAATTCTGAAAACTAGTTTAAAAAAGATTGGAACTTTAAGCCATTGAACTGGCTGATGAAAATGAGCAGGAACTCCTAGATGTTCAACAGAACAACTTGAACATCAATAGAGTTTTTTCATAGCTGGGGGATGTTTGAACTTGTGATACTTTTCCTCATAAGGCTTCTTCTCTTCTGCAGTGACTGTCTTCCATTTCGACCCCAAAATGTGCGATGTCTATGCTTATTTGTATGTCATGTACTTCAATAAAGTAATGCACCCAACTAGCATGATTGATTGTAGGTGTTAATAATTAACCAAGTATATTTGTCTTTTTGCTCGTATCCAAGTTTGATGGGAATTTTTATAAATTGTTTAATACTTGACATTGTGATGAATGTTTAGGTAAGTTATGGATATTAATCCCGGACCTTTTAACCCTAATGTCTTATGGGATCAAGAAAATCACGTATCCTCAAACTTATGGCAAAATATTGTAAGTTTATTAATGTATAACCACTTTCACTTGGATTTTTGTTAGAAACATTCATGTTTTGACAATTTATGTTATTATGTTGTCAACAAGTGGAAAGTAATGCTATTTGACCCACTTTATGATGACAAATCATTAATGCCATTGTCACAATTATACCAAAACTTCTTTGCGATTGTGGTGAATTCATTAATATATTACTTATTTTTTATGTCATCACACAGACATATATTGTATATTGGGAATTAAATGATTGTTTTGTGTTTACAGGTGGAGTTAATTCCTTTGTTGCTTTGTCAGGCAAATCCTACAGTAAAGTGGCCAATATCGAAGCCAAAAGTTGAAGTCTGTGTGAATAGGCCAAAGCAATGGAATTCAAACGATTGTGGCGTATATATTGCAAAGTACGTAGATTTGTTTTTGCACCGGATAAACATCATGAAGGGACCGAGGTGGACTCCTAACGAGGCTTATAACTTTAGATTTAGAAGAGGACATGAGCTTAGGATGTGTAAAGCTAGGGACATTCCTGAAAAATATCTTTGTAACGACCAAACTTTAGATTCGGATTCAAATGAAGACTAGTGAATGTATAATTGACTAACTTTTGTAACACATTGTTTTAGTTTTTATTGATATGGTTTCATTGGTTCAATTTTTATTGCTATGCTTTTAGTCTATGGTTGCATCACTTTTCATTGCTATGATTTTCGTCTATTGTTTGGTTTCAGTTTGTGTTGCACCAGAACTTTTCATTGCTATGCTATGCTTTCAGCTTATGGTTTTAGTTTGGGTTTTGAGTCTATGGTTTGATTTCAGTCTATGGTCAGTTTTAGTTGTTCAGTTTGTGTTGCAGCAGCATACTCATTGCTATTGATCCTGGAAACTGTAAGATCACTATTTTTAGGTTAGGTTTGCTTTATGCTATCAGAAATTGTATACTTGCTGACCCATTTTCGCTTGCTTAATGTTACAATTAAAACTGATCTACAGTCAGGAGCTCAGTACAAGTATGAGGTGTGTAGCTTGTCTATAGTATAATTTCTCTAGTTTGCAACTTCAACTTTAAGTCAGGAGCTTGTTTTGAATTAATATTAGCAGTTAGAATTAAAATTCTTCAAAGTGCAGACAACCTCTGCATGTATAGCAAAGACTATATTCTATGTTTCCTCATCCTGGAAACTCTGTTATATTTACTACTCTGCTTTTATGTACTCTTGTTATATTTACTACTATATTATATTTACTATTATATTATTATGTACTAATACTTACTCTTATACTCTGTTATATTTACTATTATACTATTATGTACTAATACATACTATTATTCTTTTATGTACTTAATATATTACTGATACTTATTATTATACTATTATGTTTATGTACTGGTGGTACTTACTATTATACTATTATGTACTGCTTATTAATGTACCTCATATTTTACAAATTTAAACAATTTTTCTAATTTTAAATAATTTGGTAGGATTTGAATGTTGCTGTTAGAATTATTAGGATGTATCTGATTTGGAATGTTTGAAAGCTGCTGCACGTTTGGAGTAAGTAAGTAGTCCGCTAGAATTTCTAGCGGATGGATTTAAAGGTTTCATGTGGGGGTATATGGGGTTATTATGGTCATGAAATTTGATTAATCCAGTCCGCTAGAAATAATTTCTAGCGGACGGAGAGTTTTGTTTTTAAATCCTACCCGTTGCTCATTTGAATGGAAGGTAGTGATGGTATTTGCCCATTTTTGATCCATAACAAATACATGCTATGGATCATTGTCCATATATATATATATATATATATATATTTAATTTGAAAGATTTAAAACTTTATAAAATATATCTAGGTTACTAAACCGTACGTTTAGGGTAAATAAATAATAAGAAACGTGTTTGCATTAGAGACTAAAGTTAATGACAAAATGAAATTAGAAGTATTAGTGAATGGAACCTTAGAAATCGGTAAATGAGATTAGAAGAATTAGTGAATGACAAACCGTTTAGGGTACAAATTAGTCTAAGATCATGAGAAGCATAACTTTTATATATAGCTGCATGCATGCTTCCTTGAATATAGTTAGAGGTTAATGTAACACCTTGGATTTTAGCGAGTCTAGAGCTAAAATTTGTTGATCATAATAAAGCATACGTAAATTACTTGATAATGTTAATTTTCTCCTTTAATCGTTGAATTTTAAAAATTCTGATATATTTTTAAATGCGTCTTTAATATTAAGATCATTATGAACAACAAAGAAGGTATTATGATTACCCGTTTGTGTTATGTAAAAAATTTATAAGAGCACACCTCCCTATATATTTATAAATCGTCTTAGGGATTCATGAGTATTAACTAAATTCCCCACGATTTTATTAGACTCTCTAGCCAAGGACTTGGGACTACTGTTGGGTCAGCCCGACTTTTAATCAGGCTACGAGTCCCGAACATAGTTGGGCCTAGTGTTGGATTACTATTGTCTGAGCAGTAATCGGGTTACGATATCCTTGCATTACAATGACTATTTAATTTATGAGTAATGATATAAACACAAACTATTTTACAAATATTTTATAAATTGGCTGATGTGACACTGTTATATTGGTGATAGTTAAAAAAATACATCTCCACTACAATTGTATCACCAATACAACAGTGCCACATCAACCAGTTTGTAAAATAGTTTGTGTTTCTAGCATTATTCTTAATTAATTAGTTCGTCAAAATATGTGTTAAGAATGCGAGTAACACAAATCCAAAGAAATCAGGAACTACAAGCAAAGTTTTTTAACCTTTTACTTTTGAACATTGTACCATTATATTATGACAAATAATAAATTTTGCAATTTTATATATCGATTTTTTATTATCCGTTATGTGAATAACTATTTATAATTATTCTTTTATATATAATATAATAGACTAAGTGGCTAATCCTATTATATTTTTTATATTGATATGTGTCGTAATCGTAAGACAATAAAAAAAAATTTTATAATACATAACATGACTTTAATATTAAAACTTTAAAATTTACAGATATCTCAATTATTGAATACATCATTATAAACTTATACCCAATATATCCATACTCTTCCAAATTTTCCATCTCAACTGTACAAGCCAAAATCTAACGACTCTTCTTTTTTCATCTATTTTACACTCTCTTTCCCCTAATCTAAGTATCTTCGCAGCAAACGACTATGCAAAGTACTTCTAGTTAGCCCAATTGATTCTTAATATGCATATAAACACATCCACATACTCACTACAAAATTGCAAATAAAATTTCTCTATTTCTACCAATTAATGAAAGTGAAGAATTAACCTAAGACCATACCAATTTGCCCGAGGAATTTCAAGAAAGGCATAGCAAATTGATTGAAATATGCAAATCTAAAATAAAAAAATACCAATTTCTCATTATCTCAATATTGGCCAAAAAATTTTTTTCTCTCCGATACAAATTGATTGAAATTTCTCATATCACAAAAGAGAGGAGGGAGGTTCACAAACTATGTTATCATATCGAAGTTTCATGATCTTTCTGTCCAGATACAGGTAGTCCGCATCTTTACAGACATGTCTATTTCATCGAGTTTCTTTCTGATCGACAATGCTCAGATTGTAAATTTGTAATGCCTTTTGTACGGGTCAAAAATTATCCAATCAGAAAATTTGCTACCTTAGGCTCGTTATAAATTGTGGTTATTAAGAACCAATAAGAATTATTTTATTTTTTTTGAAATGTGCAGAAATGTTTGCCCGGAAAAGAAGAGAGTGGGAGTGAATTAGATGAAACAAGAAGTGTCATTAAATTTTGGTTTGGACACGTAAGAAATAGGACCTAAAAAAAGTTCAGGGGAAAATTCTTGTCAAACGTACAACATGAACATGTAGATTCTGGATCTTTCTGTTAATAATTTAATTTGTTGCCATTCTTTATTATAATAACAAATGCAATTATTAACACAATAAATTATTTACTAAATACATAAATGTTAATTCAACAAATTAAAATAAATATATATCACAATTTAAATCAAAATCATTAATATAACTCTTTTTATGAAATGGAAGGATTATTTTAATAAATTAATTACTATTTATAATATATTTCATTGTATTAAACATTTCTTATAAATATGAATCAAATTCATATGCTGTTATATTAATGAGGTTTTAAATTGATGATTAAAATTAACACATGTGAATAATAATAATAATAATAATAATAATAATAATTAATGTAATGGCTGCACCCATTACAAAATAATCTAGCCTTAGCCCAGAAACAGACAGCAACTTCTGGTCTCTTCTCAAAACCACTTCAAAATGACTAGTACCCTCTCTCTATATCTCGCCTATCTGGAACCTTCCCTCCATCTGAATAGGCTACGGACACGTGTCACCAACAACCGTAATCATCGGAAATCAACCACTAAAATTATTTACTCCCCTTAATTTAAACTTAAATTTAATTAAAAATCCATGCACCCCTATATATATAAACGACCTTTTCACCTTCCCCTTAACAAACTGAAAACAACAAGTATTAGCATTCAAATTAAACCCTCCTAGAATCTGCCGCCTCTTAATCTCTCGACCAGTTTTCTTGATTTTCCGGTGACTGAAAATGGCTCCGGGACTTGTTTTGGCTAATAAGCCGGCCGGGTTAGCTACGGTTAAGCCCTTGAACCGGCTGAACAGGGCCTTTGTGACGTTCTTGGCTGGGAACGGTGACTACGTGAAAGGCGTGGTTGGGTTGGCCAAGGGTTTAAGAAAGGTGAAAACGGCGTACCCACTGCTCGTGGCGGTGTTGCCGGACGTTCCGGTGGATCATCGCCGAATATTGGAGGAGCAGGGCTGCATCGTCAGAGAAATCGAACCGGTTTACCCACCAGAGAACCAAACCCAGTTTGCCATGGCCTATTATGTCATCAACTACTCTAAGCTGCGGATTTGGGAGGTTCGTTACACATGTTTTACGTTGCATTCCTTCACTGCTTATTATTTTCCACGTGTCATATTGGCAATCGCCATTTATTATCATACGTGGCGGTCTTTTTTATGCATGATTCATACTTATTATTTTATTTATTTTAAAATTAAGAATATAATTACGCATTAAGGCTATGTTTGTTTGCAAGGATTACACTTGGGATAGGACTATTAATTCCAAGTGTCTTGTTTGTTTTTAAATTTGAGCTTAGAACTATTAGTCCAAGGATTATAAAATAGTTTAAGATGATGGATTATTTAATACCATATCTAGCTAGGTATTATAATCTCATCATGAAGAATTAAAACATAACATGAGATTATTTTAAGTTATTTCATGAATAATCTCATGAAAAACAAACATGTGATTAGTATTATTTAATTCTAGGATTAATAGTCTTGGGATTATAATTCATGGGATTATAATCCCGGGATTATAATCCTTGTAAACAAACATGACCTAAATTTTAAAATTAATATAGCTCATAAATAAATTTTATAATTAATAGTTTTTGTTATATAATATATAAAATTAAAATTAAATAAATTTATATTAATTTAAAATTTAATATGTTATCATTTGATTTTAATATTTAGATTGTATTCTTTAATTTCGGAAGGGAGGGAGTATATATTTGCAATTGTTCTAAAATATTTAATATTTTAAGTGATATTTATTACCCTGATTATTTTTTTTTTGATAATATCAATTGTCTTGATTTAGCCAAATAAAAGTAATGTGGTAGAGAGCAATAAATATTACTTAAAGTACGTAAAAAACAGTTATAAAAATAATAAATGTCAAACCATTACAGAAGTGTTGATGGGTGTTATTAAAATAATTATAAAAATATCATTTAAATGTATACTCCATTTGGTTTGGCATCATAATGATCTGTGTTCGGGTAATATGACTGTTTAATTTTATTAATGAAGTTTTAATTTGTCTGTGGGTATTTATTGGTCATGAAAATTTAGGTTACTATTATCTAAATAAATTTTACGTTACAAATTTGTTGATGCAGTTTGTGGAGTATAGTAAGATGATATACTTGGACGGGGATATTCAGGTGTACGACAACATTGATCACCTGTTTGACCTGCCGGACGGTCAATTCTACGCCGTGATGGACTGTTTCTGCGAGAAAACATGGAGTCACACTCCACAATATAAGATTGGGTATTGCCAACAATGCCCAGATAAGGTTAAGTGGCCTGCCGGCGGCGAGATGGGGCAACCACCGGCACTTTACTTCAATGCTGGGATGTTTGTGTTTGAGCCCAGTCTTTCTACTTATGAAGATCTTTTGAAAACTCTCAAAATTACCCCTCCAACCCCTTTTGCAGAACAGGTAATGTTAAAATAAATAAATAAATTCTTCGATATTGTTTTCCTTTTGATCAACTGAGGGTACATGAAAACGCGAGTAAAATGAAAGGAAAAGACATAAATTAAAGTTAAACAAAACTACCCTATATTTATCGAAGAGAAAAAATGTAAAAAAAGAAAAAAAAATATTTTGAAGAAAATATTTACTATTCCATATCTATCAATATTCATAAGAATATTAAAATATGTTTATTCTAATAGATGGTTGAAAAAAAAGTTCTAATTAATTTCAAATTTCATAGTCTTTTTCTTTATATTTTCTTGAGCCTTTCAAATACAAATATTTGATTGAAGGAATTTGTTTATATTTTGGCAGGACTTTTTGAATATGTATTTTAGAGACATTTATAAGCCAATTCCGCTAGTTTACAATCTAGTTCTTGCAATGCTATGGAGACATCCGGAAAATGTAGAGCTTGATAAAGTCAAAGTTGTTCACTATTGTGCAGCGGTATGCCTATATATACTATATATATATTTCCATTTGATACCTATATATTACATTTGTTCTTAAAATCTGATATATATATATATATATATATATATATATAGGGGTCAAAGCCATGGAGGTATACCGGAAAAGAAGAGAACATGGAGAGGGAAGATATAAAAATGCTGGTGAAAAAATGGTGGGACATTTATAACGACGAGTCATTAGATTACCAGAAGCCAGTGGTGACAAATAATACCGGTGAAGTCGAAACCGAGCCTCTGAAATTTATAGGGTTGGCTCTTACTGGGCCTGATAAGCCCATGACTTACCACCTGACAGCCCCATCGGCAGCCTAAGGACGGGTTGGGTTGGTTTTCGGATCGGAGTAAAAGTAATTTAAAAAAAGAGGAATTCACATGTTAAAATAATATTTTCACATGGAGGTAGGACTCACTCATTATTTATGTAAGAGAGATTATGTGAAAATATTAAATTTTTATGTGAAAATATATATATATATATATATATATATATGGCCAAAGATCTAGTGGTGTGTTGTTTAATTAGTTAGGTCTTTCTTTTGTTTTTGTTGTTGAAAGAAAAATGGGTTGGTGCTTGGGTGTATGTTGGAGAAAATGTAAAATTTAGGAAGTCCATGTAAAATATTTCTGGGTTGTCTTCTGCTTAATAATCTCAATTGTGAAAATTCAAATAATTCAATATTGGGGACTTTCTTCATCAAAAACACCATCTTTTGTTCGGTTTTTTCTTATTTTTTTTTTTTGTGAAACATAAAGAGTATAGATTTAGAAATACTCATCTTTTGTTCGGTTTTTTCTTATTTTCTTTTTTTGTGAAACATAAAGAGTATAGATTTAGAAATACTCATAATATATATATATATATATATATATATATATATATATGTTTGCACTTTGCAGTTGAATATTTTTTTGAAATGAAAGTGTAATTAATATGTAAATGGAGATTTTAACTTTAAAATAGATTAAAATACATATAGACTAATTAAATTTTTGAAAAAATTATAATCTCTAATCTAAAATTTAACTCCAACTTAAACCACATTAGTTTAAGATTAATTGAATATAAAACTTCCTTTTCGTTAATCTCTTTTTCTCTTCCTCTCCATCTCATTTTCTAGAAAAAAACCCCATCAAAAATTGCAGAGAATCAACTCCTCTAAGGCAGAGGATAGGAACAAGAAGTAGTTGCTTAACGTTTGGGTAACGTGAAATGTATACCACGTGAAAGGTGTGGGTTAGATTGGCTGAGCTGAAAGGTCAACACTGCATACCCAACCTCTTGTGGTGGCGGTGTTACCGGAGGCGTTACACTGACGTGTAGTGGCGGCGTGGTTGTATTATCAGGAAGAGTCTTAGTTATAATATACAAATATGACGAGTTGTTAATTTAATAGTGATTGTCAAATTTAAAGATATTATTTTATTTTATATTATTATTAATAAAAATTGACAAATAAAACTTTTTATTTTGTAAAAATCACCAAATATAAATTTAATATATATATATAAATATATAAATAAATCACTATAAAATTATTTTTAAAAACTTTATTTTATAATATCACCCAAAAACATAGCCACTTTACACAACCACTATACTAATAACTAATTACAAAAATCTAAGGGGGCACTTGATTCCCCGCGCGCCCCATAGTGAATGGGGATCCACCCATGTCTAATCATCATGGTATTTTGAAATATTATCGCTTTAATTTGGCTCTCTTTAGCTTAAAAATATTTTTTTATCTGTTATAAAATTAAAGATAAGGTGAAAAAAGGATTAAATTTTTTTTTTACCATGTTGCAAGTAATTTTTTTGGTTGATCACGCCATTAGTAGTCCTTACTACTTACCAGTGTATTATTGTATCTTCTTTTTACAGCAATGTTGGGTTCATAAAAAAAATTCTGATCCACGAGCAACAAATGACAATCACTTTGTACTCACTACTCCTTCCGTTCCAAAATTGTAGATTAATTATCCTTTTTAATCTTTTCCAAAATTAGAGACATGTATTTGATTTTAAATTATGAAAATATATAGAATTCCTCATATGTCAAACTTTTGCCTTCAGGATCCAACAAATATTCCTAGTAAACATCCACGTCCAACAAGCTTTATGGCATGCAAATGTTAGCAAATATCACTCTGTCCCAAATTAATTGCTTAATTTTAGCTTTTTTTAAGTCAAATTGACTATTTTTAGAATTAATAATTAAGGATATATAAATATATTACTAAAATTATAAAAATTGGGATTAGTAATAAATTGTATATACTTTTTTTGGTTATAATCTCTTCACCTATATTTTAGCAAAAATAGTAAAAAGATTAGTTTTAAAAATAGTCAATTTAACTTTAAAAGGTCAAAATTGAACAACTAATTTGGAACAGAAGGAGTACTGTATTATGTTCAGTAGTTTTATTATTCGAGAAAATAATTTGCGTCTCTGGTTTCAGGATTGTCCTTGCATGAAAAAAATAAAATAAAATAATTCAAAGATATGAAGAAATATGGCAAATAAAACGACGAATAATAATATTAATTATTCTGAAACTAAAAGGAGCAAATGACAATATCTCGAGAAGAGACCTCAAGCATAGTAAAGAGGTAAACATTAACATGGTACAGATTTCAAAACAAACAAAAATGAAAACTCTATGTTACAAATTTCAGAAACACAAAGAAATATGAAAAACTCCATCCGGCTATAATCACGATCCAAACTCAGATTCAGCAGCCTATGCCTGCAGTTGTAAATACAAGAACTTTAGTATGAACAGCTACTGAAGTAAGATAAACTGGGGCGTGCAAGCGTAGCATTTTATTATGGAATGCGTTATCTGGAAAAACTTACCTTGTTTGCAATGTTGTTTGAGAGCCAGTCCAGCCCCTCATACAACCCTTCACCAGAAGTGGCACATGTGCTCTGGATATACCTGCAACACCATATATACAAATCTGTTGTTAGAGAGAGCGGATGAGAGGGAGAGAGAGGGGAGAGAAAATGATCCTGTAATTTATTTACCAGTGGCGCTGACGGAGAGAGTGAAGGCCAAGTTTATCAGTAATCTCAGCAGCATTCATTGCATTGGGAAGATCTTGCTTGTTTGCAAATACAAGTAGCACAGCATCCCTTAACTCATCCTGCACAGGTGCAACTAAATCTTATAACCAAACCATACCATGGGAAGGAGGTGAAACAAGAAAATTTTAAATGATGTAATAACATTTCTAAAGGGGTACAACAGCTCATTGCAAATAAAAGTGGGATGTCTGTTACCTCATTCAGCATTCTGTGAAGTTCATCCCTGGCTTCAACCACACGATCTCGATCATTGCTATCAACCACAAAGATGAGGCCCTGAGTGTTTTGGAAGTAATGTCTCCACAAAGGACGGATCTGCAAGAACATTTTAGGAGATCATCCACTTGATTTGTCATCTGAAGTGTAATGTAGATGATGCAATGATGTAATGTCAGGTTAATGCTATTTTTTCGTTAACTCCAGATCTAGTAGATACTCAACAATAACATGCCGAGTCAGTTAAATATGGAGAATCGAGATAAGAAAGCGAGAAACATATTTATTCCAAACTTTGCATGTACCAAGAACAACAAACAAAAAGCAAGAGTTTTGTTCAGACTTTCATGGTATTCTAAGAAAAACTACAAATGGAGCAATAGCTCTATTTCTATATATGTACACTATAAGTCTATAATAGTACTCCTAGCATTTTTAAAGCACATAGGGAACCAAACATTGTAAATCATGACATTCTCAACATTTGTTCAACCATGTTATGTTACTAACCAGATTGTTACTTAAGCAATCTCCTTCGACTTCCCAGTCTTAGTTGACTTGGTCTTTTTTTGCTTATTAGCTGTTATATTGACAAGATCAGTGATCTAAAGTTAAAAATGCATCTTCAAACAAAACATGAACTATGAATAGAATCACAAGTCCTCTAGATTTCTACTTGAATTGTAGTTTAAGGATCGTAATATGCTTCGACAGATAGTGAAAATGATAAATCCTTCACCACGTGCAATCAATCCATAAATCTCTGTGAATACACCTTAAACAACCGACTACTTAATCAACCCCAAAGGATCTTATGAAACTATGGTAAGCTTGGCCCAGCAGATAAAAAATCAAAAGGTGCACACTGATACAAAAAACTACGCTAACTGTTTCACGAGTTAATCACTTGTAGCCAAGATACTCCTCAAGGCAATAGAATAGCAAACAAAATAAAGATTTAGGAAACTACAATACTACATATCGACATATCGTGTAAAGTATGGACAAATCAGTTATGCATGCCTCATGGACTTAGGATCACTGATCAATCTAAGCAAGTGGCTATTAGATGTGAGTTTCTGTTCATTAATATTCATAAATCATTTGATAAACCAAAAGATTAAAGGCAAAGGAACGGGAACATTACCTAGCATAAACTATAAATAGAAATTTCACCCACATATTAAAATTTGTTTGGCTAAGCAATTAAACAACATACCTTGTCCTGGCCACCAACATCCCAAACAGTGAAGCTAATGTTCTTATATTCCACGGTCTCCACATTAAATCCTGAAAGACAAATATATCAGCTAGAAGGAAACAAGTCCTTGAATGCTTCTGAGTTCCGACATAGAAAGGTTTCAGCAAGTGAAAACAACAGAAACATCACTTGTATGCTCTTTCCAGATGGTTTGTAGGCTGTAGCCATTACAATATAAAACAACAAAAAACGTATTTTGTAAACAAATATATGGGTGTGAGTAGCTTCAAAGATAAAGCCCTCCAGGAAAACTGCTAATGTGCATTGATCTTACCAATAGTAGGAATTGTTGTAACTATCTCTCCCAGCTTGAGCTTGTAAAGAATGGTTGTTTTACCAGCTGCATCGAGACCCACCATCAGTATGCGCATCTCTTTCTTGGCAAACAGCCGACTAAAGAGCTTGGTGAAAGACAGCCCCATCTTAGCTACTCCTAATTCCAACAGATACAAGGTCAGAAAACTAACAAGTCTAAGTAGTACTTGATTCACAACCGAAAGACAGATAGTTGCAAGCTCACAACAATGGTGTTATTAAACATATATTATGAAAGATGAAATTTTTATTTTTATTACAGAAGCACCCAAATATTGAGCCCCTGCATTGAATTTGAGCACTAGAATCTTGAACAACTTCACTAGATTAATCCATAAAACAACACTGCACATGAAGATCTTATTTCTCTATATACAATAAATTCACTTCATGAAAGCATGGCAGTATACTATAAGCTGATACAGGTAAAGAAGAAAAAATAAAGAAGAAAGGCAGAAGCTTGAAAAAAAAAACATTGTGAAGTGACAGAAAGAAAGTTTGACTCTTTAAATTTAAATATTACTCCCGTCAATGATTAGAGAGGGTTTTTGAAAGAAACAGTAATAAAACATAAGAGTTTAGCCAGTCAAATTTTGAATTATTCGACCAACATTAAAGCGGATCAGTGCCACATGATCTTTGTATACAGTTTTATAATTACAAATCTGTAGAATCCAAGTATGATCCGTAATCCATACATAAAATTGGCATTAAACATAGATTTTAATCAGATCTAAAAACATCAAGTTGATCTCTAAGGTTATCTAAACAGCAAAAATAGCCTTGTAAAATTATTCGAGATCAGAATTAAGCATATAACCTAGATCGAAATCCAAATTCACGTAACAGAAAAAAGAAAAAAATAAAAAGAAAGAAAGGGATCTGAAGCAAAGTGATTTCCCAGACTAACAGATCCAGAATGCATATGAAAAGGTAAGATAGAACGCATAGATCAAACCTCAATCACTCAAATGATTCAAACTTTTAAGATATGTCACAGGGAAATGAGATCAATCCACATTTAGGTTAAAACGAGAGAATTGTTTATTTAAAATTAAGTACAAATACCTACAGAAGGAAGCGAATGAATTGGAAATACGATGAGAAAGAAACAGAGAGATCTTCCTTTTTTTTCTTTCTCTTGTTTCTCTCTCTATCTTCCTCCACGACAAACAATATAGCGGAGAATCGGGGTGGGGGACGGCTTATAAAATTAAAATCGAATATTACGGGTTTTCACTCACAGTTAAGCCGTAAATTGAACCAACCGATTCGGACTTAATTTGGATTCGTTTCAAAAAATACGAGTAAGATTCACATTCTAATAATATGATTTAAATTTAAACATAAAAAATAGTTCAGATAAAAATATAATTAGCATTTGAATAAAATTATACTTGATTTTTTTAAGATTTAAATCACTCAAATTTTTAATTATAACTTGATATATACTCGATTGATATATATTCGAGTAGATACACGATACATTCTTTTATAATATAATATGTACAAAGTTAAATAAAATTAGGATAATTAGTTATTATTTTTTATTTTATTTTTTATTTTTATTGTGATTTTATATTTCTAAAATATAATTATAAATTTATTTTATCATTCCTAAGTAAAATAATAAATTTAATTTATAATTATATGTATTATAAAACTAGTCACTATGTGAAAATTTGAGTTTGAATTTGAGCTTAAATTCGAAGTTTGCGAGTAATTTGTATATAATTCAATTCGAGTCAGATTTAATTTGAGTAATGAATATTCGAGTCGAGTCAATTTTGAGTAGAGTTTTTTAAAATACAATTCGAATTCGAGTCGAACTCAAATATCAATTTAATTTTTTGAGTCGAATCCGAACAACTCTCTATTCGGTTCAATTCGACTCGTTTACACCATTGCTCACCGTCACATCACCATTTCTTTCACATCATATATTTCATCTTTTCTTTTTCTTTATTTATAAGTTTACTATTTAATTAAAACTAAAGTGTAATTTGCACCCTAAATTTTGCACTAATACTGTGTTTGTAAGTTTTTTTTAAAGGAAAAGGAAGAAAAAAGGAAGATAAAATAATTAAAATCTCCCTAAATCTTATGTTTGTGAGTTTTTTTAGGGAGAAAGAGACGAGATTTGGAGGTAAAGTTAATATCATTTTTGGCTCAAAACTTTTTCCTCAAAAGTGGGCGATTTGGAGGGATGGGAAAAGATAGAAAAAATAGATATTTTATATTATCTAAAGTAACCTTTCAAAATAAATCATATCATTTATTACATTAATATGTAAGGGTAATATAGTAATAGTATAGTTTAAAAATAAAAATATTTTTCCTTCCATTCCCTCTTTTCAAACTCACAAATAAAAATATAATTAAAATTTTATCCCTTCTCTTCCTTTCTAAGGAGGGTGTATTCAATTAAGACTTTTAAAGACTTTTTTTAAGTGACAAACTTTTATAGAGTTTGTGGATTTAAATGACTTTTTAATGATTTTTAAAGACTCCATGAAATAAATGACAGACTTTTATAGACTTTTTACCAAGATTTTGATAGACTTTTGTATACTTCTAATAAATCTTGCAGTTTATATTAATTGTTAATTAGCCCATGTGTACAACATCTCCCTCTTTTTTCATGAACTATATATACTTTATGCATATGTGTTCGTTTTTGATAGGAATATCAAACTCTATTTTTCATAAAATAATATCACAATGAAAATCTATATGATCACATGTAAGTAAATTGCCACCAAGTTATAGAAATTTTACTAAAATCGAACTTTTGGTGGGTACCAAAATCACCCATCGTTGTAATCACCAAAATAAACTCATAATAATTCAAAAATTTTAAGAATTTTAAAACTATTACCCTTGTTATCGGTCATTGTTATTATTATGCTCGACATCTCTCCACATGTCAGAAGCTACCGGTCCTCCATTCATGAATCATTAAAACTTGGTATCTTTAAAACTGTTAGGTTATACTGTTCATGAATCATTAAAACTGATACAAATACTAAGGGTTAGATGTATGTCAATTATTAATTGATATATTAATTTTTTTGATAAAGGATACTTGGTATCTTTGATAGCAAATGTGTACTGCAATTTTGTGAATTTTTTTTTAGTTGTTAAGTCGGCTTTTGAGAATACCAAAATGTATAACCAGGAAAGTAGAAAATACATTTTGGGTTGTCTAGTCATCAATCTTGTATTGTTGAATTAAACTCGGGATTAAACTAATAAAATAATTTGGTGTTTGTCCTATTATATTTTGGTATTAGATAAACTAAAATGACTCGGTGTTTGCTTTATTATATTTTAGTACATATTAATTAATATTGATTGATTGATTGATTCTATCAATTCCATAACACATAATTAAAATAGAAAAAAATAAATTATTTTATAAAAAATAACTTAAATACATTAAAATGTACAAAATCTAGTTTGTTATCGAAAATATTAGGTTAGGTAGTAATTTATATAAAGAAAACGATTTTTTAATATATTATACTCCCTCGTCCGTCCCATAAATAAAATTCTAATTTTTGTGGAACAACTAACAAGGGGGCATGTTTATATCGTGAAAATAAATAAATAATAAATAAATATTGAAACAAATATTTGGATATGGGTTAAATAAATATTGAAACAAATATTCTCTTCTTTAATGTATGTGAAAGGTTTTCAGGTCTATTCATCTTTCTCCTTTTCTCAAATAATTTGAAGTCTTTGGAAGTCTTTAGAGATGAGGTCAGACTTTGGATATGGGTTTATATTTATACATCTTCTTCTAAAGTCTATCAAACTCTACCATTTGACAGAAATCTTTAAAATCTATGACTTTTTGAATTCCAAAATACTTTTATAGACTTTGTAAAAGTCTCAATTCAATACCACATAACTTTTAAAGATATTACAAAAGTTATAATTGAATACCAGTAAACTTTTATAAACTCTTTAAATGTCTTGATTGAATACAACCAAACTTTTAAAGTCTTTAAAAGTCTTTATAAGTCCTTAAAAATCCTAATTGAATACACCCTCCTAAAACTCACAAACATGACAAAGAAAAATTTTAATTTTTTTTCTATTCTTTCTTATTCTTTCGCCTCTTATTCTTTTTTTTTTCATCCCATCTCTCCAAACTCACAAGTGTAGAATAAGGGTTAGACTTGACCCTAAACTAATTTTCTTTGTAGAAGTCTAAAACACAGTAACAGATATGGATGAACATGTTTTGATTATTACTAACAAAATTTATTAAAATTAAATAATTACTATATTGGATGAAAATAGAAGAATTGTGTAACGAAGGAAGAGTTAAATTCAGCATGTATCCTTTTTACAACCTACATAATAACAAAAGTGAAACTCAATTTTATTTTATTTTTATGCTTTTTCATCAATCAAAGTGACCAACATAATTAGACAAAAAGCTAAAGAGAGGTGCTAAATTCACCGGTTAAAATATAATAATTTATGAATTCTGCGATGTATTGCGATAAATTTATGTCGAATTACAATTTTGATACTTATTAATACATGAAATTTATTAGAATTATAAGAGGATCATACTTATTACATATCTCTTCAAAAAAATTATCACTAATACTTATTTACGTAAATGACAATTAAAAAATTGATAACAACATTTAAAATATATATCATTTTCTTTAATTTACATACCGCACATTATTTTAAAATCCTAGTACTGTTCATGTATATGTACTAGGTGTCTGAACACTTTATTCTTTAAAATATTCATAATATTAGCCATAAATGAAAAAAGTAAAAAAAAAATGGGAAGAGATGAGTAACAAGTTAGAAATGCGGGAAAAAAAAGGCAAAAATAAAACATTTTCCTAATGTCTGTTAATTTAGACAAAGCGGGGATAGCTCAGTTGGGAGAGCGTCAGACTGAAGATCTGAAGGTCACGTGTTCGATCCACGTTCACCGCATGTTTAACTTATTTTTATTTTTTAATTATCCCGGGGGAAAGGAAGGATGCTCTGCTTTTTCTCTACTTATGTGTGCTGCGAATTCAGTTCAATGACTTACTGCTGCTGCTGCTGCGAATTCAGTTCAAAAACTTGCTACTTATGGCTGGTCTGAGTCAAATTATTTCAATTACTTCTAAATTTTGTAGCATTACTCTGTTTGTTTCCATACAAATAGACGGTTACGTATTATGAGTCAAGTCTAGTTAAAATATGTGCGTAAGTTGTTAGAGTAATCTAAAGATTGAGATTAAATTTTAAAAGTCAATGGATATGATTAACTTTCAGCTTTTTATATTGTTATTATATAAGTCTATTATTGTAATGAATTGAGTATTAATGAAAATATAACTTTGTTCTAAATCTATCTTCTTCTTCTCTCTAAATTCTTCTCTCTTCCCTCTATAATTTCTGGAGTTATTGCAAAAGACTCTAAAATCTTACTTCATAGACATATACCAAAATCGTTTCCTTTTCCGATTAACAGCTAAAAGGGGATATCTAGTCAAGAATATGCTTTCATATATTTCGTGATTATGCATTTTCAATTTCCTGTTGCTTTTATGTTTATCTAGTTTCAAATATGAGAAATTTTCCATAAATTCGGGCTACCAATTTAACTCTACACATCCTTTTAATTTCTTGTTTGATTCATATTTAGCCACCTAAATTTAATATGAGAAAGTGCATATATATATATTTGGTGTTTGGGAAGTCATATATTATATCAACTGGATTGTAGCTAGAAATGTCAAAGTTTTCCTTGTAATTTGGTATGTTCAAGTACTATATTGAGTATGATATAAAACCCTAGCTGTTCTTCAAGGCCGGTTTAGTTTCCATAGTATGAAAATTTGTTTCAACTAGCAAGGATGTTTTTTGTTCTTCATTCTATTTGTTTCTAAGTTTCGCACCCTATTTTTCACAAGGGGGGAGACCACCCCCCAAAAAAAGAAAAAAAGAACTATTTATCAATGTATTAAAGGAAAACAAAAAAAACAAAAACAAAAAATATCCTGTCCTGAGTGATTATTTTTTAGTTTTATTTCTTAAATAATTTGGATTCACAGGTAAGCTAATTTCCCATAATTATGAGTCATATTTTCAGTTCCATATATGTAAAAAAATTTGTACTTGGGTTGATGTATACATGATAAGCTTTTAATAAGTGGGGTTATAAATTCATTTACTTAAGTGCATTCAGTTACAAATCTAGTATTAATATGCATGGTCTAACAGTGTTTAAAGTGATTCCAATTCCAATAATGGGGGCGTTTAATTCTGCTGGATTTGGGGTCGTCATTCCGAATCCAGAGGGCCGTACCTTATGTCATAAACCATCCGGCCGATATTGCGATGGACGCCAACTACTTGATTTCCTGTGTCAGTCCTTTTTCACGTCTTCTTTTCTTTACATGATTTCACGTGTTTCTACTCAACTCAGTTACGTCTTTTATCCCAAACTAGTTGAGGTAGGCTGCAAAAAAATCCATATGAAAGGGAGAAATTTTGTTTTGGAGGTAAACTTTAACATTAGGAGTTATGAAGGGGTCTAAAGCAACGATAGAAAAAGTGCATGTTTGAATACAATATACATGTAAGAACTATGGTTAATGCATATCAATTTGATTTTACTTCTTTATCAACCTGGAATACCTTGTGCAGAGATTGGCTAAATGTAAAATATGGTACTTGACATAGCTTGGGGAATATATAGCATTCTTATCTTTGATGGATTATCTTGTTTTTGACAGGTGAAAGTTTGAATACAAGTTATTTGAGTCCTTACCTGGATTCTTTAAATCCAAATTTCACAAATGGAGCTAATTTTGCAGTCAGTACTGGTGCATTCCTCAACCCACCATTTAAGCCGTTTAACTTGGCTATTCAAGTTTCTCAATTCATTCATTTCCAAACTCGTTCCATGTAACTAACACGAAAAGGTACCTATTACATTGAAGAATATTGAAAATAGAAGACATTCCTGTAGAAAATAATCAACTAAACTATTGCGAAATTCATTTTATGAAATGGAATATCATCAGGTCTTGACAAAGATTTGGTTAGGGATCATGACTATAAGGATGCATTTTACATAATTGACATTGGAGAGAACGATGTTGCGGCTGCACTTGGTCGCTTTCAATATGAACAAGCTGTTTCAAAATTTCCTTCATTTATCTCTGAAATTGAAATTGCTATGTGGGTGAGTCTATGGCTTCGTGTTGCTTAGGTTTAATGGTCTTTTTATTTTCAAGTTGGATTGGTGATTGTTGGGATTGACTTATATTTCTATCCGTTCAACTAATGGCCACTACATACGACATGGTAGTCGGGGTCTCGCTCATGATTTTTACTAATGTATTGGGCCTCATAGGTTTGAGCTCATGTTATAACGGCTGGTTTTTTCTAGTTACTATAAAATATTGTTTGATGTGTGGATCATTGTATAGAGTGTTCTTATTTTTTCGTTCTTCATATAATATAGTGTGTTATTATTTGTTCTTAAATTCTAACAGTGATTTTTGTTTGATTTGAATGTAGCGACTCCATCAACATGGTGCGAGGAACTTCTGGGTAAATAATATCGGGCCAATGGGTTGTTAGCCTCAAAGACTTGCCACAAGCAACGCCAGTGGTGGTTATGATCAGTATGGATGTTTACGGTATTTTAATAATGGTGCAGAAGAATACAACCATAAATTAAGTACTCGCTTGGATGAACTGAGACATGAAATAGAGGGTGCTACAATTGTGTATGTTGATAGTTACACACCAAAGTATGAACTTGTTGCCAATGCTTCAACATATGGTAAGTGTCAAAATTTTCCTAACTTGAAACAACTTTTATTCTTTTTAATATTCCTGATATATATATATATATACATATACATATATATATATACACACATATATATATATATATATTCAGAATGATAATACTTGAGCTTTAAAATGAATGTTAAATCGCTATTTGTGTGAGATTTAGGTTTTGAGAATCCTTTGATGGCATGCTGTGGCTATGGCGGTCCGCCATACAACTATAATGACAAAATTTTATGTGGAGGTAAAGGTCACAACACCTGCAAAGAAGGTCCAAATTACATAATAAGTTGGGATGGAGTTCACTACACAGAAGCTGCAAATTACTCCACAATGTACTCTCAGCCCCGGGTTAACTTTGATTTCTTTTGTAATCCCCAAGTGCTCTCCAATTTCATTTAAATCACTATTTTGGTTCACTATGTTGGCCCAGGCCCAACAACCGTTTGGTCTGATCTGCTCAGTAGCTCAGGCGAAGCGTGTTTGGAGAAGCTTGGAGTGTCTGTTCAATCTGAATGGTCTCACATAGCCGTATCTCGAACGATAAAAAAGTCAGGTGATGAGACGCTGTCTGTAGGGTCTGCTATACCCATACCTTGGTACCTAATGGGACACCTCAAGTAGAACAAGATGTGTAAGACTATAAATAGAGATCAAAATGGATAAAGAGAGGTTAGATACTTTTTACACTAAACTCAAATTGATTACTTATATCTCTGTCCTATTCACTAATTTCCACACCCAAGATGTTCCGCGACAACCCGAGAGAACATTTGTCCAGATCTGGACGAACAAGGATCCGTAGCTAAAAATCCGATCCGAGAGTTATGTCGTAATCAACTAGCAATCTGCAACATTATTTTCACACTAATATCATGTTCTAATCGTTGATATTGTACCTACCAGAACATGCAAATATACTAATGAAATTAAACAATGATTTGTAACTTGAGATTAGTCTATCATTCTCTTGTATATCTGAAACAAAGTCATAGCTTTCTATGATTGTTTATGTTTTTCGATTGTTGTGATTTTAATGTCTTCTTCTTTCTGCTCATGTCTTGCAAAGATTTGTAGACTGGTACTGCTTTCATGTAATTATACTATTAGTGGATACTTATTCGTCCCAAAATTAGAGATGTGTTTTCGTTTTTAGTCATTTTTAAAATTAGAGATTTATTTCTAATTTAGATAACTCCCAAATGTAATTATCATCTATTTGAATTTTAGTTTTAAATGAAGTTTTAAAGTTGGGTTTTTAAGTTAGAATTTAAGTGAGTTATATTAATCATTTGAGATGAATCCACATATAAATGTATTCTACTCCATGAGTAGATTAAAATCAAGTATTAAGAAGTTCAAATCCATGAGATAATGAATGAGAAATTTACTCCCAAAGATCACCCGTTGAATATGATAAATAAATGCTTGTGGAAAGTAAGAGTCTCACATTGATTGAGACTAAACATTAAATGAGTATATATACAATTAGATTACTCTTGTGTTTAGGCATCAAGGGGCACTCCACTTTTGTGGAGAGTAGAGGACCTAGCTAAGGCTTAGTTTGGGTTCACTACACGCGTGTTGCCGCCCCGGACCGGGCGGGTCAAGCTTGGGGTCATGGGCCATTATATATATATATATCTTTTTGGGCAAAAATTTCTTTGAATTTTTTTTTGGTTTAGCTAATTTATTTATTACCATTGGGTGAATTATGGCAGAATGGCGCCGTAGTGCTGGAATTACCACTGAGGATGGCGCCACAGCGCTAGAGTGTTCCAAGGTTTCTAACCATATGTGTTTAGTCGGATCCAAAAGTCGTGTTCAATCATAAAGGGTCATTAATCACTTATAAATATCCTGCCAAATCAATGATTTGATCATCGAAAATTTTCACTAATTCAATCATATTCAGAGTTTATTTGAGAGAATTCAGAGTATTGATTGATTCGCTGAGTATGCTATTTGTAGTGCTGCTATAATATACATAGTCATTGTATCATGAGAGATAAACACTACTAACTCTAAGCATCAAAGGAGAACGTAATTGTCTTAAAAATTTAGTACAAAATATTAGCTTCAATTAATTACAATTTTTTTTTCTACATTTGCTTTATCTACCGATAGTGAAATATACATTTTCCTAACATCATCATCCAACCACTATTCCTTATCTTCGTCAAGTAGTATCTACCTTTCTTTTTCAAGGGGGAAAAACCCCACACGAAACTTCTTCACCATTACCTACCATTTTACGCATCCAATAAATTGATGGAGTAAACACTGTTCTTTCTGGTTAACAACCTGCCTACTTGTACATCAAAGTCTTATAGTTAATGAACATCACCAATTTGAGCTTCATTGGCTACGAACCACGAATAATATCTTTTGATTTTTTTATATTTGGCCCAAAATGTGAGGGTTGATGACAAAATTACACAACAAAATGACGTTTCTTCTATCATACAAAAAAAGTCTCATTTATAAAATTTACATATTATCAAGAAAATTCAAATATGTGGCCTCATTTCGTGTCTCGTATGTTATCCCAAAATAGTTGTAAAAAATATATAAGAATTTGATATCAATAATAAATAAAAATAATATAAAAAATGTAACAATAATATTAGACTCATTATCAAGCTTGTCCTTTATTCTCCGGTCATCATTAAATCTCATAAGTAATTAGTTAGGTATAGGAAGTAATTAAGAATCCACATATATCAAGGGCGGAGCTAGGAATTTTTTCCGCCCTAGGCTACCGCGCGGTCAAAAAACTTATGATCTTATAAATAATTTGACGGGGGTTCGGGGGCTGAACCCCCGAGACAATTTTTTTAAAATAATTTTATATTTTTCGGCCAGTTATATATGTAAATATGTATTTAATTACAATATTATTAATATTACAAGTAATAACATTATATATATATATATATATATATATATACACACTCCTTATTGACCCCTAATATTCTTTTCTAATCACAAATTTGTTAATAAATATTTAAATTCCTTATGTTATGAAAATAATCTAAATTACATATGACATATTAAATAAATTACAACAACAAAAAATCATTAAAAAAAACTCCTCTATTAGAATTGGTTTATGAAATTTTTGTTTTGCTCCCTCCAAATCTCTTCTATTAATCTGCTTCCTTCAGTTTATTAAGTTACATATTTTCCCCTAACTTTGGATGCAGTGGGTCTAGTGGCGGAGATCTAGAAACTAGAAGTAGAAGATGAATGAAAAGTTGAAGCAGAAGCTCTGCACCATACAGGGGAAATGTCAAATGAGCTTGTCTTGGATTTAGAATTAGTTTATGAAATTTTTGTTTTGCTCCCTCCAAGTATAGCTCCTCTATTAATCAGCCCCCTTAAGTTTATTAAGTTACATATTTGGCCCTAGCTTTAACCTATAAAAAAAAAAAAAAAAAATTCCACCTGGGCTACAGCCCACCCTAGCCCATGTGTACCTCCGTCCTTGACATATATTATTATTTTATATTATCTTTTAGAATTCCAGTTGCAATTCAACTTGTCCTAAGACATATATTTATACTACTAATGAAAGGTGAACTCTTTGAGCGTAAAGAAAATTGGAAAATCAGATTATTTTTGTGAAAATAAAAGAAAAAGAAGGTAGTGCAATTCCAGGAAAGTTCTTGAATAGATTAATTAAATTATTTCTCGGTTTCATAACAAACACGTTAATCATACAAGCGAAACTGAATTCAACCAAAATTAATGGATGAATCCAACAAAATACTAAGCCACCTTTAAGGTCTAAATTAATGGAGTACTTAATTAGATTTAAAGGGCGAGTTTAAGGTCTAACCCACCTTCATTTTCATTCTCCTTAGCTGCTGCTTTTTTATTAACAATAATATTATCACAATTAGGATTAGGAGGCTGCAGCTTCTTTCTAAACTCAATCATCCCCTGATCGGTAAAATCTTCCCATTGGAAAGACGGAACCCAAACGGATTCCCGGTCATCGGATTTCCTCTTTTTCGTCAGCTTGTTCGTCGTCATCTCCGTTTCATGATTGTGATTTAGCTCATTCCTCCGGCGGTTCCTTGCTTCATGGAAACCTCTGATCAAAGCGAAAAACATCTCCATCTTCTCTGATTCTTCCTCCTCTTCTTCTACCTCCGGTCCCTCCGTCACCGGAATAATTCTCTTCTCATTCTCCATCTCTCTCTTCATCATTATTGATAATTAGTGATGATTTGGTAACAAAGAAAATTCAGTCACGTGAATGAATAAAAATAAGTGAACAACTTCCTCAGTCTTTGTTCTTGTTCTGTTTTCTTCGGTTCTGTTAAGAATAATTTTATAGGAAATTGGGCTGTGTTCGGAAAGACTGAATTACCCTTCATGATTTACAATGACGTTGTTCACTAAGTTCTAACGTCATGGGAGTGAGGTCATCTGGCTGATGAAATAATAGCTTTTCATTAATTAATAGGTTCACAAAAGATAACGATACTCTTCCTGTCTAATTAAAATATCTTCTTTCTTCTTCTTTTTTTTTTAAATACTTTTCATCTATTTTAATAAAAATGCAATTATATATTATTCTAATAAAAATTTAAATAAAAGTTAAGGAAATAACAATGACACATTTTATCATGTCAAGAATATATTAAATAATTATTATATTTTTAATTATTTATAAATAATTTGTTTAATTATTGTGTATAAGTTTAAAACGTAACGTATATATGAATGGATGGAATAATATGCAGGTTCCACGAAATTTAAAAGAGAAGGGAACAAACTGTCTTTCACGAGAAACACAACTGTCTTTGGTGAGAAACACAACTTTCAAACCCATCTATAATTACCTCCGACATGTGCATCATAATCGTCAAACTCCTTTTATGAGTTATGACAGGACCTTCCCACTTCCAACTTTCTCTGATGCAAATGAAATAAATGTTTAAATCAATATAATGAAAAATTATAAAATTTATAGATGTAATATTTTTTATTCTTTTCGTCCCTTAATATAAGTCGTTTTAGAAAAGTGTTTTTGTCTCTTAATATATGACGTTTGAGAATTTCAAGTAACCATTAATTATTTAGTTTTTAATATTACCCCAAGTACTACTATTAAATATAACTTTGGTTCTTTCACTATTTTTTGCCCAATAAATAACATCCTCTTTTTCTAACACAAGGACAATATAGACAATTGATATTATATTTAATGTTATACAATCATTTCCTTAATATTTGTGCATAACTCTAAAGCGATTTATATAGGGACGGAGGGAGTATAATTTATACAATGAAAAGTTATAGAACTTTTTATGATGAAATTGGTACTAATTTCATCTTAACCGAATCCATTTAAAATCATATCAAGAAAATTTTAAACCGTTCCATGCACTTGTCAACTTTAATTAGCTTATTAGTCCCTGCATTTTACACCCCCCAAAAAAAATATTGGATAAAAAAATGTCATATTACCTTAAGAAGTCAATTCAAGAAATTTTAAATTCCTTAAATACTCATTAAACAAAACTATATTCGTAAAATCTTTAAGCTTTGCCAATGGACTCTTTTTATGAAAGAATTTAAAGAATGATATTAAATCTTAACCAATTTGATCATCTTAAAAAGCTAGGTATGTGAGGAAGGGAGAAGTAAAGCCTATATCTACCCACAAGAAGAAAGTTTCACAAGCGATGTGGCAGTATTTGTTACGGTTAAATTTGGAATTCCCATCAATACACTCACATTAGCAATTAAAGTCGACGACCTCGTTAGCTCGTCTACCTAGTTATGACAGCTCCACTCTAACAACGCAGACCCAATACCTTTTGGACCTATTTTTAATTTGACATATATCTAAGTAGTCCTTCTACTTGCAAGTATGGATTCTTAATAAAAAGCAGTAAAGTACAAAAATAGCGTGACATCAAAGAACCATTGATATGTAGATCAAAGGCCATTGCTCTCATTTGTTCATCTTCATTATGTTATATTCAAACAAATTATAAAACAACTATACACCAAAATTTCTTATAAACATAAGATCATATATATATTAGGGTTACAAAAACATGCAACCAACACATTGAATAGGTGAGAGCAAATAGAGATTAAAATCAATCCCACTTAAGTACAAGGGTAGATTGGTAGATAGTTAGAGGGTAAGTTTAAGGTCTAACCCACTTTCTCCATCTTCTTCTTTGTTGAAAATAACATTATTACAATTAAGACCACCAAGAGGGATAGGCTGCATAAAATCTTCCCATTCAAACGTCGGAACCCAACCGGATTCCCCATTATCAATGCACTTTCTCTTCTTCTTGTTATTGTTGTTATTCGTCGCTAATTCCTTAATCAGCTCATTCCTCCGGCGATCACGTGCTTCCCGAAAGCTCCGTATTAACTCGAAGAACTTGTCAATCTTCTGATCTTCCTCCATCTGATCATCTTCTTCTTCTCCAATTCCGGCAATATAATTATCCACCTTTCCTAATTCCTTTGGATGAGCATCATCTTCTTCTTTTCCAATAATTGAATTACCACTCTTCTCATTTTCCATATCAATTTTTTGCAGTGAACTATTATTATGAGTCGGTGAAGATGATGAAGATGACAAGATTAATTTATAGGAACTTCAAAAGATGATTTGGTGATCCACACGTGACGATGGTTTAGTGATGTCATGGGTTTACGTTCGCAAAGTCGACGTATTGGGTCCATATATAATTCAGATGGGGTCCCAGTTTGTACTTTATCGACTTTTAAATAATTTTGACCACAAAAATTGGCTAGTGAAAAATAGATACTAATATATAACCATAACTTCTAATTAAGAACAACGGGAACTCTTAATTGGAGTAGTGTTCAAAGTATTGTTGGAATTTGAGTATTTATGTTTGCTTGTTAAGCCCTTGAATCCAGATTAGGATCCCTCCCTCCGTTATATTCATTATCTATTTTTTCCTAATTAATACATATTTTACGATAGTACTATAAAATTCATTATAAACAATTAAAATATATCGCTAATAATATTGTTAGTACCGTCGCTAGAAAAATATTACTTCGCTAAATGTGTATTAAAACAATTAAAAAGATATATATAATAGTGAGGATCTTAATCTGTTGAATCCACAACATTAATTGAAAGAAGAAAAATAATATATCTTGCGATAAAATTATTGTGATTTTTATTGTATTTTTCAATAAACACATAAATAAATTATTTATTTGATTGTATTTTTTTTTTGAGCGCATGTCATCGTACTCGGTCATAATAAAATTTGTAATGGTTTATCCTAAAATATAGCATCCGGAACATTATAAATAAACAATAACCAAAATCAAGAAATATACCCACAAAAAAAATAAAAAAAATATACACTCTAAGAAGCAGCCTTGTTTGGCTTAGTAAACGGCGTACAGTTTTGATCAAAATTCAAAACATTTAGTTTCACTAATTACTAAGTCCTTATTTGTGAACTTTATACTACTAATTAGAGTGATCCACGTTTCATGATTTTCATGTAACTTTTTTAATAGTAATAATATTGAAAATAATGTTACACTTTAATGGGTTAACTGTAAAAGTATCCCTCAAGTTTTATAAAGGTTTATTTTTAGCATCAAAGTATCAACTTTCTCGATTTTGTTCCTTCAAGTTTAATTTTTGTACAAAATCGTTTCTTTTTAACATATTAGTGAATTATAGATCGGAACCCTTCACATACATGTTTGAAATCATTGATAATTATATTATTTATATTTCATATAACGTATATATTATTGTATGCATACATTTGGAATGGTTCAAATATGTATTCAACTATCTAAAACGTGAGTTTTGATCTATAATTTCACCAATATGTTAAAAAATAACAATTTTACAAAAAAATTAAAATTGAAGTAAGACTATTGAGAAAATTATTACTTTAAAACTAAGGTCATGTTTGTTTGCAAGAATTATAATCTCAAGACTATTAATCCTAGAATTAAATAGTCTTAATCGCATGTTTGTTATTTATGTGATTATTAATGGAATAACTTAAAATAATTCCATGTTATATTTGTTTTTTATAGGATTAATTAAATGATTGGATGAAAAAAAATATCATTTGGACTATTATACCCTTACTAATAATAATATATTTTAAACTATAATTTAAACTTATTTATACATCAAAAAATGATGACCAATAAGTTATTTACCAATACGTTGTTTACCAATAATAAATTGTTTAAATAATAAGTTGTTTATTAATAATAAACTATTTAAATAATAAGTTGTTTACCTATTAAACTGTTTAAATAATAAATTGTTTACCAATAAGCTGTTTAAATAAGTTGTTTACTAATAAGTTGTTTACCAATAAGCTATTTACCAATAAACTATTTAAATAAGTTGTTTACTAATAAGTTGTTTACCAATAAGCTATTTATTAATAATCTGTTTAAATAATATGCTGTTTACCAATAATAAGTTGTTTAAATAACAAGTTATTTATCAATAATAAGTTGTTTACCAATAAGCTGTTTAAATAATAAGATGTTTAGCAATAATAAGGACTAATAAGTTGTTTAATAAGTTGTTTACTAATAAGCTATTTAAATAAGTTGTTTACTAATAAGCTGTTTAAATAAGTTGCTTACCAATAAGCTGTTTATCAATAAGTTGTTTACTAATAAGCTGTTTACCAATAAGTTATTTATTAATAAACTGTTTACCAATAAGTTATTTACTAATAAGCTGTTTATCAATAAACTGTTTACTAATAAGTTGTTTACCAATAAGTTATTTACATAAGTTGTTTACCACTAAGCTATTTAAATAATAAGTTGTTTAAATAAGATGTTTATTAATAAGCTGTTTACCAATAAGCTGGTTAAATAATAAGTTATTTACCAATAAGCTGGTTAAATAATAAGTTATTTACTAATAAGGTGTTTAAATAATAAATTATTTACCAATAAACTGTTTACTAATAAGCTGTTTACCAATAATAAGTTATTTACAAATAATAAGTTGTTTACCAAAAAGTTGTTTAAATAATAAGCTGCTTACTAATAATAAGTTGTTTACCAATAAACTGTTTAAATAATAAGTTTTACCAATAATAAACTATTTACTAATAAGTTATTTACCAATAAGCTGTTTAAATTACAAATTGTTTATCAATAATAAAGACTAATAAGCTGTTTACCAATAAGTTATTTAAATAAACTTTCACAAACAAAAAGTCAATATTTAAACCAGTTTATAATGTAAATGACGTGATTATTTTTATCAATAAATTGTGTAAATAAGTTGTTCATAATGTAAATGGATATAATAGAATATTATAGTCATTTTAGAAAATGGTTGAGGATACTTTTGTCTAAAAATTTTTAGTCTCATATGGTGGGGATTATAATATCTGATTGAACATAAATTCTTATATTAAGTTATTTTATAATATCTGGACTAATAGTCTCAAGTCCAAATTTAAAAATAAATAAGACACTTGAGATTAATAATTTTATCTCAAATGTAATCGTTGTAAATAAACGTAACCTAAAAATAAAATTTTATATACCTTTGAAGGATACTTTTGCACCTACCCCACTTTAATCAAGTGGTTCCATCAATGAAGCATGTGGCCCCTTCAATGTGGTTGCATTACTTATTGAGTTGCAGGGGGCAAAACTTCATAATTTTAGGTAATTTGTTAATTAATAGTAATTTCTTGATATCAACATTATTAAAAACATATCCCTAACATTTTGTTTTTTTTTTGAAACATATCCTTAGTATTTATTAAACATGTAGAGTTAATTTACCTAAATATAAGTAATGACATTTTAGAAAGAAAAATGATTTGTATGTTGATTAATTTTATGTTGAATGCAGATTACGACATTCCTTCGTTATACCCTTTTGTATCCATATATATGTTGGTATTTACTTTCAACTAAATTTGTTATTATATATATATATATATATATATATATATATATATATATATATATAGCAGCACTCGTTTAGTATTTCATCTCCCTTTCTAGTTTTTTTATTTTATATTTTTTTAGTATTAAACAATCCAATCGCGCGACTGAAATATATTGAAACTGTAATTTGCTACACAGATGATACAATATAAGAAATTAAAACGGTCATCATTTCCAATAAAATAATAGATAATCAAAAAAAAATATCAATCGTATATAGCAACAATTAAGGGATAAATCATATTGAATCAGAACATGATTTGTTCTGATATAACTCATTGCTATAGTGAAAGTCGTCGTCACTTTTGTTTCATGGGGGTGGCTTTAGTCTTTAGAAGATGCTTACCCTAAAATCTGAATAAAAAGACCCAATAAGAATGGAAACAACTTAAGTCGAACCTCCACCAAAGCAAGAAAAGAAGAGTCTTTCCACAGCGACATTGTTAGTTGACATTGTCTAGCGACATTTTTTTTTACAACACTGTTTTGTATATGTATCCAAATCACACACAAATCACTGTTTTTTTTAAAAAAATTTTGTACCAATAAATCATATAAATTATTTGGGAGTCATACCAAAAAAAAAACCAAAAAAAAAAAAAAAAAAAAAATGTCGCTAGAATGTCAACAAAAAAATGTCCCCCTAGAATTTTCCAGAAAAGAATGGTACCATTTATTAAGTACAAGGAGAATGGTATTCTGTTCTTGGGAATCAGAATATATAATTAAGTTCAATGCGTTGATATATAAAACTTCATTATTTGACCAAATATAAGTAAATAATTCAGCAGCCTCACTTTAGTTGAAACAATATATTCTTATATACACGTGATTAATAGAACACATCGACCTCCTTTTAAAATCTTACCATCTTGTCCAATTAATTAGAGCTCGAAAGACTTTTATTGTTTTTTTTTATAGATTTTCTTGTGTTGACAAAAATTTGAATTTTCTTGCAAGGAGAATATGAGATAAATTTGAGTTTTCAGTCAAAGTTGACAATCTAATAGTAAGTTATTTCTTTTTTATTGTTCATGTTTGAAAGAATAATTCTCGAAGTGTTATATATATATATATATATATATATATATATATATATTATGTATTTTAGTAAAATTCACACGCATAATAGACTCGCTTTAAATCTTGAGAGATTGTTCAATAGTTATTGGTGACTGAAAATTTAATATAAAAATAAAATATAAAATTAATAATACGTATGATTGTTATTAATTACAATTATTAAACTCATTTATATATAATAAATTATCAAGAATTACAAGTTAATATTTGTTATATTCATATTTTGTAACCGCATCATTATTAGACGGTTGTATTTCTAATGAGAAATGCTCAACGCACGATTATTGGGTGGCCAACACGTGTATGATATCCAATGTTGATGTATTGAATTGTCAAAAATCAGTGAAACGTTATGGTTAAGTATCAATTTTCAAAGAATATGAGATGTTAGGTAGGAGTGGAAAATTTCAAACGCAAAACGAATGCGAGGACCATAGGTACGAATTTTTATTGTTCGTCATTAATACTATAGCTAGTCTACAGATATTTATCATCCTGAAAGGAAAAAATAACACTATATATATATATTATTGACTGACTTTACTATAATTTGATACAATGGTATATTATATAAATAAGTGCAAATAGATAGATAACAAAATTTGTAAATACATAGATAATTTTTCATACATAAACTTAGTCTTTTTTTTAATCAAACAGTTTAATCGACTGAAATATATTGAAACTATAAACAATTATAAATAATGAAAAAAATTATAATATAGAGAATTGAAATCATAATCCTTTAACATAATAGTAGATAATAAAAAAAATGGTCAATCATAGTAACAGTTATTAAATAACATATATATTCTTAAAAAATAATTATAATTCTAAAATCATAATGGAATAAATCTTAATTCGTCCTCCTCTTCTTCTTTCTCTCGTTCATCGGAATAACTCCCTTCTCATTTTCCATTTCTTTCTTCATCATTATTGATGATTAATGATGATTTGGTAACAAAGAAAATCCAATCACATGAATAAAAATAAGTGAACAACTTTTTGTTCCGTTAAGAATAATTTTATACTTCTTTTGTTTCATATTATTTGATCAATGATTATTTTTTGAAATTAACTTGAGAGATTTTTAAATTTAAATAAATTAACATAAATTTTTTTAATTTTAATTAAAACAATGATGAATATTGTAATTATAAATTATTTAAAAATATTATTCATTATAAGTTTATTTTTTTATAATTTTTAATGAATTATTTTAATTTTAAGTTTAAAAATATTTTAAATTAATTTTCAAAATGATCATATAAGGGAGAGAGAGTAGGAAATTGGGTTGTGTTCAGAAAGACTGAATTACCCTTCATGATTTTACAATGACATGGCGTGGGGGTCATCCGGCTGATGAAATGTTTTCCATAACCATGACGTCACGTGGTTTGGCCAAGTCGCCAACCTGCCTCCCTCAACTAACAATGGACGTGGACATGTGCATACGTGATACATAATTAATTAATAAGGTTCACAAATACGTGTCATTTGTTATATTTTTTCTGTCAAGAAAAATTATTAATATTATCAAGAAAAAATTTGATATCAGAGTTAATATATATTTAGTAATATTTTTATAATTATTTAAAGATACCTAATATTTAAAAGATAATTATTACTTTGATAATTTCAATAACAAATAAAATAAATCTCATATATAGTATGCAGTATATAATGTAATTTGACGCAATATTTTAAAATATTATTCCTTATTTTATTATCACTCCGTCCCAAATTAATTGCTTAATTTTAATTTTTTTTTAAGTCAAATTGACTATTTTTAGAATTAATAATTAAGCATATATAAATATATTTTTAAAATTATAAAAATTGGGGTTAGTAATAAATTGTATATACTTTCTTTTGGGTATAATCTCTTCATCTATATTTTAGCAAAAATAGTAAAAAGATTAATTTTAAAAATGGTTAATTTGACTTTAAAAAAATCAAAATTGAGCAATTAATTTGGGACGAAGGGAGTATAATATATCACTATCAAATCAGACATTCAATAAATTTATAAGTAAACATGAAATACAAATATATACTTAAAATTTGTAGATAATTTTTTTTATAAAACAAATGAAGTAATATTTTTGCCTTGTAAAAATTATCTTTGTTTTTATAAAAAGAATAATTTTATGTCCATTTAATTATATGCATTGGGAATTTTTGAAACTCTTGCTATTTTGATATTGAGCGGCTTTTCTTTAAATAAGGATGTGTGTACTAGAAAATTGGGATGCACAAGTGGCCTTGGTCCTGTCTGAGCCTAACATGGTCAAAGTCTAATCTGATCGGGTCTGACCTGTTAAGCTATAAAGAAGCCACTTTTTTTATTTATAGCTCGCTCCGGTCAGGCTTGGGGCTTGATCTGTAAATCCGGCCTTGGTCTGGCCCTTCTCATAGTCCACTGCACTACCCCACTTGACCATTTTCATGAGTCCATAGTCCATCTAGCTTCAAACTAATTAATTAGTTAGATAAGAGTCTATATTTGACTCGATCCAATTAAAAATAATAATAATAATAATAATAATAAGCCACCCGAACCATTAGTTTTAATTTGTAAGGTGTAATACATTAGTTTTAATTAATACATTAATAAATTTTAAAGTTCTAATTATTCACTCTTAAATTTCTTGTAAATACATTTAATTAATATCCTAGTTAGTTTATTTAATATTTAACATTAAAAGTTAGTTGATTAAATATTAATAATCAGTTAGTTTTTCTAAATACCAATATTTAACAATAAAATTTAATTAATATTTTTTGCTACTTTTAATGTTAAATATTAACACTAATTAATATATCAATAAACTAATTTTTAATGTTAAACATTAATAATAAGTTAGTTTCTTATAAATTCTTCATTAAAAATTTTATTTTTACAAAACTTTTTAGGAAATTGGGTTGTGTTCAGAAAGACTGAATTACCCTTCATGATTTACAATGACATGGCGTAATAAGGGTCATCCGGTTGATGAAATGTTTTCCATAACCATGACGTCACGTGGGTTGGCCAAGTCTTCAACCTGCCTCCGCCAACTAACAATGGATGTGGACCGTGGACGTGCATGTGATACATAATTAATTAATAAGGTTCACAAATACGTGTCATTTGTTGAATTTTCTGTCAAAAAAAGATATTAATATTGTTACGAGGAAAAAAATTGATATCAGAATAAATATATATTTAATAAAAAATTTATAATTATTTAAGGACACCTAATATTTAGAAGATAATTATTGATTTGACAATTTTAATAGCAAATAAAATAAATCTCATATAATATATGGTATATGGTGTAATTTGACGTAATATTCTAAAGTATTATTATTCTTTAATTCATTATAATGCAACACTATCAAACTAGACGTTCAACAAATTTATGACTAAATATGAAATACAAATATATATTTAAAATTTGTAAATCATTTTTTTATATAAAATAGGAGAAGTAATATTTTTGTCTTGTAAATATTATCTTCATTTTTTTAAAAAAAGAATATTTTATGTCCATTTAATTATATGCACTGTGAATTTGAAACTCTTTCTATTTTGATATTGATTGGTTTTTCTTTAAATAAGGATGCGTGTACTAGAAAAACAGAGTAGAGTCGACCAATTATTTATCTATACCTCCTATATTATAAAGTTTCGTGAGGCTTGCGATAAAAAATTGGTGTATTTGGGTTATATTTTTTTAATCTTCTTCTTTAACTTTTTTTTACTCTTTTGCTCCTATAATTTTAAATATATTACAATTTTATATTTTTTAATATTAAATTTTTATATCTTTTTATTTATTTTTTAAAATTTTATAAAATTTTTATTTTACTTCACATAATTTACACACGTAATGCATGTATATCGGTCACTTATTTATATAGAGATAAATTTTTGAAATTAATGCACATATAATGTCAAGTCTGATTGCACGACTAACTTGAATCAAGACGTAGACCACTAATTCTAGTATTTGTGCATATGTCATGTTCTATGTGAAGGCATCATCATCATCATCAATCTCTCTCCACATATAAAAGAATATGTATTAGGCACCACAAATTAAAAGACAAGGGGAAACACATGATGATGTAGAATCTCTCTCTGTCGTATTCTCCAATTAATCTTTTTAAAACCATTAGACAATGGACATGCGACAGACTGTACTGTCTTTCATGACAAACATAACTTTCAAACCCATCTCTAATTACCTCAGCCATAATCGTCAAACTCCTTGTATGAGTTAGGACAGGACCGTCCCATCCAACTATCTCTAATGCTTTACTTTATGCAATAAGTCTAGGGCGACCGGCAGATGCCAATCGGTTCAGCGATCGGTCTAATTTTTTTTTATTGACTTTAAAATAATTTATAAGATTTATTAAAATAATTTTTTTTAAAGAATTTAGTGTGTGTACAAATCTGTGCTTGATATCTATCCAAATTATACTTAAATCACTGAATTCTGTAAAAAATATTTATTTCAATAAATCTTATAAATTATTTGGGAGTCAACAAAAAAAAAACTAAATTTTTTTTGGACCGGTCGCTGTAAAAGGACTATACTTTATGTGGAATTATAAATTAAGGGCAAGACTAAGCAAGAATTATGTGGTTGCTTAAAATTAAGGGCTAATTAAAGCTGGAAAATTTTAAGCAATTCTATGCACTTTCCAGCTTTAATTAGCTTATTAGTCCCTCCATTTTACATCCAAAAAAAAAAGTGCCATATTGACTTAAGGAGTCAATTTCAAAAAATTTAAATTTAAAATTAATATGCATAAAGCTTTTGGAATTAACAAATTTTATAATCAGTACTGATTATTTCATAATTTATACTCCTTCCTGTCCACAAAAAGAAACTTACCTCAACCTTAAATAATTTTGGAATAAAACTATACTCTTTAAGATCTATGAATATTATAAACGGGACTCTTTATAGAAAAGATTTGAGGGGTGATTCAAACATTAACCAATTTGACCATTTTGACAAGTTAGCTATTTAAGGGGATGAGAGAAGTTAAGTCTATATCTACCCGTTACTGTGTCTGAGAGTTTTTTATGAGAAGAAAAGAAAAGAAAATTTCAGGGAAAAAAAAGTTTGAGAAATTGAAATAGTTTTCTTTTTAATTTCTCCTATAAAAAAACTCCAAGACACCCACCATATTTTATTTTCTTTAACTTTCCATTTCTTTCTCTCATTTTCTCAGCTCCCAGATATTATGTAGGTTACTTTTGCAATCGTTACAGTATTATCCCTTACGGTTTAGTTTAGAGTTCGCATTAGTGCACCCACCTTTGTAAAGACGATGGCCCATCTACCCAACTATGGTGGTGGCTCCATCCTATTAACACTGACCCGATACTCTTTACAACCCACCCTTTGTAGTATATATATATATATACTAACGATAATCCGTGCCTTAAGGCACTGTATAATTCAAAAAAAATAAAAAAAAATCATGGACACAAAAAAATGAAGCGCTGAATATGGACACACACTAAACTAAAAGCCTAAATTCATTCTTAACACACTCGCACTTTCCATACATACTCCACAAAGCATTTAAATGAAAATTCTTATGAAGACAAATTTCAATGAATAAATAAAGAATATCCAACTTTAATAGTCAAAGTCCCATAAATCTAGACCTTAACTACATTTTAAGATTTATTTTTTATTATTTATAAGCTTTTTTGATTGATTGTAACTTTTTAAATTGTAACTTGACACTTAAAAATTATTGTTTGCTCAGTAATGATTATATTTTTTTTCGATCTCTTTTAATATCGTAGATCAACCTCAATTCTAGATGAAGATAAGCTAGTCACTCATCTTAATAAAAGCATAAATTTGAAAAAATTGGAAGATCATATGCTTTAAAATAGAATCAAATCTACAAAAACCTATCTTTTCGGCATTTAAAAAATATCAACCTCAACAAAAGCTACACAACATAGTTCTGTGTCAGTAGAACCAAAATTAGAAGTACAACTCTAATAAGATGAAAAATTGAGATAGTCACAACAATTAAATAACAGAGCTATTGATTGAGAGGTTAGAATTTTGAAAAAAGAAGGGAGAGGAAAAAAGAAGAGATAATGAGGTGACTGAATATTGATTGAGAGGTTAGAATTTTGAAAAATATCGTGGGTGAAAAAAAATAATATTGGGGGGAAACGAAAGAAGAATTAGTGGTCGTTGGATGGATGAAATGATTTGAGACCGTTGGAAGTTGAAGCAACTCTGTTTTATATATATATATATATATATATATATATATATATATTGTGGGTGAAAAAAAATAATTTTGGGGGGAAACGAAAGAAGAATTAGTGGTCGTTGGATGAATGAAATGATTTGAGACCGTTGAATGTTGAAGCAGCTCTGTTATATATATATATATATATATATATATATTTGGGTTACAGAAACAACAAGAAGGCATTGAATAGGTGAAAGCAAATAGAGATTTAAATCAATCCCATTTAAGTACTCCTTCCGTCTTTTATTATTTATCTTTTTAGAAGTGAACACACATATTAACAAAAACAATTAATACTATATTTTTTAGTTAAAAATAACTTTAAATATCAATATTGTCCTTGCATTAAAATAAGAGAGTGTTACTTATTGGATAGAAAATAGTGAGAGAACTAAAATTATATTTAATAATTGAGGTAATATTAAAAACTAAACAATTAATACTTAATTGAAATTTTCAAACAATAAATATTAAGAGATAAAAATATTTTTTTAAAACGATATTTAAAACAGGTCGGAGGAAGTACAAGAGTAGATTGGTAGGTAGCTAGAGGGCAAGTTTAAGGTCTAACCCTGTTTCTCCATCTTCTTCTTTGTTGAAAATAACATTATTACAATTAAGACGACCAAGAGGGATAGGCTGCATAAAATCTTCCCATTCAAACGTCGGAACCCAACCGGATTCCCCATTATCAATGCACTTCCTCTTCTTCTTGTTATTGTTGTTATTCGTCGCTAATTCCTTAATCAGCTCATTCCTCCGGCGATCACGTGCTTCCCGGAAGCTCCGTATTAACTCGAAGAACTTGTCAATCTTCTGATCTTCCTCCATCTGATCATCATCATCATTTTCTCCGATACCTGCAATATTAATATTCTCCATATTTTCTAATTCCTCTTCATGATCATGATCATGATCATGATCATCATCTTCTTCTTTTTGAATAGCTGAATTAGCAGCAGTCTTCTCATTTTCCATTTTTCAGTGAATTATTATGATTCCTGAAGATGATGAAGCTGACAAGATAAATTTATAGGAGCTTAAAAGGATGTTTTGGTCATTCACACGTGGCTTGGTGATGTCATGGGCTTACGTTCACAAAGTTGATTTAATTAATTAATTAATTATTAGTATTATTATTATTGGAAAATGAGGTCAAAATTTGAACTAATAGATCTGAGTATGACGTATATTTCATGGCGTCATCTCATCCTCGTTTGTATTTTAATGGTTTTTCAGTAACTTTGACCTACACAATTCAAAATGTTTAGTTTAACTAATGAAGAAGTCCTTATATGTGAACTGTATATTTGTGATTAGAGTGCTCTACATTTCATGATTTTTATGCAACTTTTTAATAATAATAATAATAATCATAATTACGCTTAAATGAAGTGGTTCAATCAATGAAGCATGTGGCCCTTGAGTGTGTCCTCGACTCGGTGGATTCCCACAACCCAATTAACTAGCCTCGGGTATGAAACAAGAAATTATACTTTCGCAGTTGAATTTTATTTCTCTTAGTTTGAAAGTACATATTTATTAAAATAAAAAAATTTAATATTCAAATTACTCATCTTAATTATTATTTTCGTTCCATAATAATAATAGTTTTAGCTTCATACACATAAATTAAGAAAGTCATTTAATATTATCATTTAAGAACTAAAATTTGTGTGAAATTCTATCACTACTATTTATGGAAAGTTGAAAACTATTAATATTAGAGAAATAATTTTTTGAAACAATGAGAGAAGTTAGAGGTAATATAAAAAAGTAAATAATTAATTCTTCTAGAAAGCTATAAACGACAAATAAATTTGAACAAATTTTTTCTTCTAAAAAGTCTATTATTATAAAATGGAGGTAGTATTATATTATTATCTTTTTTTATTTAATCTTCCAACTTTTTCTTGGAATAATAAATAGATGAGAGAGGGGGGGTTCTGATTCTAATGTCAAAGCTAATAATGCTATTTTTTTTCAATATACGTCATATTATTTTAAATGATTTTTTTTTAAAGTTAAAAGAGGGTATTATTGAAAAAATTATGTTAAAAATAACATTAAAAAAGAAAAGGGACAAATATATTTAAACAAACTAAAAAAAATTAAGACAAGTAAACTTGGACAAATAAAATAATATTCTCTTCCTGTTAAATCAGGAACAATTTTTTCAATTATTGCTGATCAAAGAGTAAGGATTGCAAGAGATAGACGTTGAAAACCACCATACGGAGTACTAATTAGTGTTCATCGTCATTTCTTAAATCCTCTAACATTATCGTGTTTGGTATTCCTTTCATTCTTTTTTAAATGTCATTTTAGATAAGTGTTTTTATCTCTTAATATTTATCGTTTAAGAATTTTAAGTAAGCATTAATTGCTTAGTTTTCAATATTATCTCAAGTATTAAATATTTCATATAACTTTGGTTTTCTCATTATTTTCTGTCCAATAAATCAATACAAGGACAATATAGGTAATTGATATTATATTTAATGCTATACAATCATTTTTTTAATACTTATACACAACTTTAAAACGATATATATTAAGAGACGGAAGAGAGTAATAAAGAGCTTAACTATCTAGATCACACACCTTTTTCAAATCGTTTGGCAAAGAACAGGTGCAAAATTAAATGAAACTATGGGAAATTTAAACCAGTCTATAAAATGAGTGGCTAACTATAATTAAGCCAAATTTGATTGAGAAAGCATATAGTACGCGAGAAAAACTTGATTGTGGTTGCATTACTTATCGAGTTGCAGCGGGCAAAACTTCGTAGTTTTTTTAGGTATTTTATTAATTAATACTAATTTCTTCATATCACCATTACTAGAAGCATATCCCTAGCTAGAATTTATGAATTTAAACATATCCTTAGTGTTCATTAAAAATGTAGTAGCTGGTGCTATATATATATGAGATACCATTCAATTCAATTCACCTAAATATAAGTATTGACATTTTAGGAAGGAAAATAATTTATAAGTGGATTAATTTTATGTTGAATGTGGATTGCGATTAACGTAAAAATGTAAGTGATAAAATAAATAAAAAGAACATGTGTGTCCATTTTTTTAACAATCTATCTCACGTATCCCAAATGTCATTATTTAATATCGACATGAATTTGTTGTCACACATATATAACAATATATTTTAAAAAAAAATCATCTTATTTTCTAGTTAAACTTAAAATTGTATATCTAAAATTAGACAACAGATTAAAAAATATATATATCTCTAATTTTAAAAAGACTTCTCTAACAGCCTTATTTTTTTTTTTTTAGACAAATAGGATTATTTTTCCTTTCTGGTGGCCCATTTAGGGTTTTAAATAGTCAAACGTAAAAGCAACAGCAAGCGAACCGCAGTGGACCACCGGACGCCATCACATCAACAGTTCCGTAAATTATGGGTTGTGGCTTTATTCTTTAGAAGATGCTTATACCCTGTGCTGAATAAAAAGACCCAAATAATTTATGCTACGTTTGAATTGGAATAATGAAAGTGAGAATGAAATGACTCATTCTTATGAAATTAAAAAATTATGTTTGGTTGCGATTAGAATGAAAAAAATTATGTTTAGTTTTTTGAGAGAAGGAGGGCATATGAAATAACTCATTCCAATTAGAATGGAATAAATTATTCTATTTTTCATTCTATTTTTTCAATTCAAACGTGCCTATGTTGTGTAAATAATTAACAAAGTGGGGCTGCGGATTTGTTCTCATATACTCCCAAGGCAACAAAGCAATTGTACCATTTTATTAATTACAAGGACTATGGTATCTCTTTTTGGGATAGAGGAATGAGAATCATAAAGTACGATCGATTAATAAAACTTTATAACTTGACTAATTATAAGTAATTAATTAATTCAGCAGCCTCACTTTAAGTCTTTAATTGTACGTATCGATATATTCTCATTTTCACATGATTAACAGTAGAACACTAAGACCTCTTTCTAAATATTTTTTCGGTTCTAAAATATAGATTTATTATTGATTTTTTAAAATCAATTTAAAAATTTAAATTTAATATGAATTTTTTTAATTTAGAGAATATAATTTTAACTATGTAAAAAAATATTACTAATTACAAAATTTATTTTTTATCAAAAGTAAAAATGAATCACATTAATTTTTAATTTTAAAATATATCACAGTAACTTTGAAAAACCAAACTTATATTATATTTTAGAATAATTCGAGTAATATTAAAATGTATTTGTTATGTCTCAAAAATATACTCCTTCCGTCCCAAAAAGATGGTTTAAGTGATAAAAAAATTTGTCCTTAAAAACATGGTTAAAGTACATAAATTAACTAAATAAAATATCACATTGACTTATTTATTCTTGACCATACTATTGCCTACATTATATTATAACGGTCATTTTAGCTTATTTTGTATATTTTTAAATAATTGTGGTTTGCATATATTTAAGAGAATCTTAATTTCTCTTTCTTATAATACCCATATTTATATCCTCTTTTCAAAGATATTTAATACAATCAAATAACTACTTTTCATTCTCTTTTATTTTTTTAATAAAGGATAATTTTATCATTTTTCTCTTAAAACTAAGCTATTAATTATTATTCTTAATAAATGTGCATAGTGACAGATAACATAGAATGAAAGGAGTAAATCATAGGCAAAAATAACTTCACAAATTAATAGTTGAAATTAATTCACTGTCTTTCCATAAACTCAAGAAAGTAATTAAAATAATTAATACAAACAAATGAATATAAGGACAAAATAAAAAATAAATATATCCTCTCTCATCTTATTTAATTATTTTAATTCATGTGAAATTTGTGATTAAGCCATCGTTTTTAAGACGAAGGACGAAGAAGGGGGTAACTTCTTGTTTTCTTCGGAACGACAAATACTTCTCTTAAATTTGTCAAATAGGCTACAGGAGGATATGCTGTATCCCAGTTTTTCTTATGATAAATAGTTAATTAATAGTTAAAATACTTTCGGTGAGCACAATCAGTTTTTAATTACTTGTGAAAGGTTCTTGCATGTCACATACCATCATCATCTAGGGAATATGATCGATCATCAATCTTTGCTCATGCATACATCATCTAATAATGTAGATAGATACTCCCTCTGTCCGTCCCATAATATATGACATTTTAGAGTTGTGAACAAAAATTTAAAAAATAATTATATAACATTAAATATAGTATTAATTGTTTATAATACTTTTTACCATATATTTATCTCATACTATTTCTCTTTCATCTGTAACATTTTTTAATTTTAATAAAGAATAATTTTTAAAAAAATGTAGTTAATTCTAAAACGTCATATATAATGGGACGGAGGAAGTACTTGCTAGTTACTACTCCATTTTATTATTTGGTGAAAACTTATTTATGTTTACGTACAGGATGCAGGGCAAAACTTTTTTAGAAGCTCTTTACAAGTATTGAAAATATCTTTGTCGCTGGTAAGATTTGTAAATAAAAAATTTATCATCTGCTAAAGAAATGATTTAAAGGTTGACAATTAATTACCAAAGAATACTTTCAATGAAGTGTTGCTCATATTTTTCACAAGATTTGGACAAACACTTCAACAAATGTCAAAAAGGTTTTATCTGTTTGGTGGAATTGATTATCCAAATAAGTAGATATATAGGGGGGCTTCAAAGTTAATCTTGAATCCCAAATTTTTTCCGATCTTACTGGTAGGATGATGATATTCATACCCCGCATCGAATAGGGACGGCTTGCCCTACCCTGCCCCATTGTTATTCCTAACTACTGGCAACCATAATCGACACATCCCTATCTCGCCTGCCCTACCCTGCCCCGTTGCTATTCTTAACTACCGGCAACCAAAAGGTTGGTTGTTTAATAATAGAGTTACTTACGCAACAGGTTGCGTGGGATCAAATAATTAATTAAAACTTGAAAGACTTTTAGTAATTCAGGTTTGGTTTTCATTCGTTCATATTTAATATCAATATGAATTTGTCAAAATATATAATAACACTTAGTTGTTATTTAAAATTTTCTTGTGATGAGATAAATTTGAATTTTATTTTAATTAGATAAAATTGGGTTTTCAACCAAGTTGAACTACTTACTTTATTACGACACTTCATTATTTAGAACATAAAACTTAAGAGCCTCTTAAGAGCCTCGTTATATTCAAAGTGATTATTATAGTAAATTATTCTTGATTTGAGAGAGTTTTTTAGGTAAATCTTCATGGTTTATTTTCGGATACATCCTCTAAACTTTTAGTTGTGATTGATTATTTGTTGGGACTGAACAATTTATTGTTGGATTATGATATTTTTAGTCACCTAATCTACCAAGACCTTGTTGACTATTTGATGAACAAGTTAGAATTGTCTCAACTAAAATTTATGGAATTGGGCCTAAAAAGCTATTCAGAATCGTTATCGATTAGGTATCAATGAAAACATAAAGATAAAAGAATTAAATAAGTATCAGAAATGTGTATTATAATAGTCAAAATTAAAGTTTAAATGTTATATATACACCCTCCATTATTTTAGTTTTTTTGTGTATGTTTCAAAATAATTGTCGTTTGCATGGATATCCACGAGAATCTTGAATTCTCTTTCCTATAATACTCATTTTTATCTCCTTATTTAACTAAATCTAACAACTATTCCTCTTTTCTCTCCTTTTTTTAATCAAAAACTCTACGACGACATGATAATTTGATATGATAATTGAACATGAACTCTTTACAATTTTACCTATTTGTATTTTGACTTCCATTATAAAAAATGAGAGGTCAAAATACAAATAGGTGAAATTGTAAATAACTCATGTCTAATTATCATTTCCACATAAAAGAGCTTTTTCCCAATTCAGTTTTCCTTTTTTCTCTCTCATTTTCTTACTCTCTCCGTTCTATGATAAAAATACTTATTATTATTTTAAGTAGTCTCAAGTTAATTGTCTACTTATCTTAAATAATTTATTTTTACAACAATAAGCCTATAGTACCCTTACTATTAATTCTCATATTTCTATTCTCAATGCATATTTATGGAACATCCTTAGTCATGTACAAAAAATTATGTAATTAAATAAAAATTTAAATATAAATAATTTTATCATTTTATCCTAATGAAAAATACTTAACACGACCTGATTTTGGTACATTAGGATCATGTATCAATTTTCAAAGTTAAGAAAGAATATTATGAGTTAGGTAGGAGTATAATTTTCAAATTAAAAAAAATGAATTATTAAAGATAGATTATTCAGATTTGGACGTGGCGTTTTCATGATAGCTTGTTTTTTTATTTTTCGTGCTGAAGAATGGTCCAGATCTAAATATTTTACTATTATTTTTGGAATAGACTGTATTACAGAAATTTATATGGTGTCCATTATAGCGTTGTTGCTACAATTGACTTTTTCTTTATTATCTATTATTTTGTTTAAAAGAATAACTATTTCAATTCTTTTATATTAATTATTTCATCTTCTGTAACATATTACAATTTTAATATATTTCAACTTTTAGACTGTTTGATAAAAAAGAAAAAGAAGTCAAGAAAGAATATGAAAAGTTAGGCAGGAGAATAATTTTCAAACTAAAAAAGAATGAGATGATAATATGTACTCCCTCCGTCACTTAATATATCGTTTTAGAATTATGCACAAGTATTAAAGAAATGATTGTATAGCATTAAATATAATATTAATTGTCTGTATTGTCTTTGTATTAAAAAAAGATGGTGTTATTTATTAGGCAAAAAATAGTGAGAGAACCAAAGTTATATTTAATACTTTGGGTAATATTGAAAATTAAATAATTAATACTTAATTAAAATTTTCAAACGATAAATATTAAGAGACAAAAATATTTCTCTAAAAAGATATTTAAAAAAGAACAAAGGGAGTACGAATTTAATCTTCATTTCCAACACTATTGACATCTATCATGGTCAAAGAAATGAAAAACACTATATTGGTTTTCATACAAGTTCCAAGGGAGACCCAACTCCAGTTACCAAAATCTAACCCAACATACAACTGATCGGTTTAGTGACTTAAAAAAGTATTTTCCTTATACTTCAAATTTAAACTTTAACAAAGAGATCTAACTATATAGTCTATATGGCATAATTAAAAGGCAATATCAAAACGACGAAACCATAAATTTAATTACCAAAGTTTTAGTTGAATATATGGGAATTTATGTTTCTGCCCCATGTTTAAGACTACATATTTCAGACTTTTTCTGACCTTTTTTATTTTTGTGTTGTTGGACATTGCTAGAGGTCCTCAAAAGTCAAATTATTTTATGTTCTTGCATTGTCACACATTGGCTTCTCCTTCGCAGTCATCACTCATTGAAATAATTGTAGAAGGTATATATATATATATGAAAAATCTGTTCAGCGAACTGGTTCGTTAACGAACTTGCTATGGCGACGGTTTGAACCGTCACCATAGTTATGTATGGTTATGGCGACGATTTAAACTGTCGTCATAGCCGATTCGCTGGAGAGACTTTTCTATATATGTATATTTGTACTGCTAATTACAACTTTTGTTAATTTTAAAACTTAAATAAAATGCTTAATTTTAATTTTATGATTTCGTAAATTAATTTTTTAAAGCCAATATGAAACTCTTTTATGGTATGAATAATTATATGACCCAAACTTCTTTTTCTTTTTTTCTTTCTTTAGGGGTTGGAAATTACATACTTCTTCTACTTTATGGAAGGTACCTCAATTCCGGAAAGGGATGGATAATAATCATCGAATCCATCACTGAGGTTGTGGATACTGTAGTAAGTACATTTTGAGCCTAACCTAATAAATTATATGGTGTGTCAGACGATGTGGCTTTCCATTGATTCCAAAACAAAGACCCAGTTCTCAATTTTTTATAATTTAGTTTTGATTTTGTAACTGTGACTAAAAATTAGCTCTAATCTCAATGCCCAAATTACAAAGTGAGTCGAGAATTGGCAAACCCTGTATTGTGTTCGGAGAAGCATTTTGGGCTCCTTTCCAATTAGGGCCTCTAATCTGCATTGTATAATACCCAGATATATTAGATACATAAAAATCTGTTTTGCAACACTATGTTACACTTCGAATTTTTCGTTTCCATTTTCACTAGTGAAAAAAATATATATACTCCTATATAAAACAAGAAACACAAAGTAAAAAGCATAGTAAACTTAACTTTTTTTCTGTTGAACTAGATTTATATTTAAATTTAAAAATTGACAAAAGAATGGTAAGATCAAAAGATGTGATAGATGTTGAGTTCGAATCTTTTATTCTACGTATTTTTTTTGAAATGAATTCTTAGATCAGATGAACATACTTATAGTGAATTGTCACCTTATAACTACTTTTAAGTATGATAAACGCCCTAAAATTCAAATAATAACTCTGACTTGTGAATTGCAATGTTCCTGAGTTATCAACTGAAAATAAAAAACTTTCAAATTTATATAAAAACCACTATTTAATTTTATTTTACATCAACAATCTTTTTTACAACTCTAACAAAAGTGGTTCTTCTCATTTTTCACTACCTAAACAAACACTTAACTGGTACTACTCAAGGTGGAAGGTTAAGGTCTAAACCTAAACCTAAACCACCTATCTTTTCTTCTTTCTTAATTTCCTCGTTGTTTTGAGATGATCCTGCTACTAAAGTCGTAGGACCAGAACTAAACTTGTTAAGCTGCTTGATTTCTTCCAAAAAATCTTCCGGTTGGAATGATGGATTCCAAGCGATAGCCACCGGCTTCTTCTCCTCAATCTTTCTCCTCTTGTTCTGATTTCCATTCAATTCATCCGAGCCGACCTTTATGATATAATCACGATCTTTTCGAATATCTCTGACAAGGGCAAAGAATTTCTCCATCTTTTCTTGATCATCATCGTCATGATCTTGATCATGATCATGGGAAACCTTCTCTTTCCCACTTTCTCTTCGAATGTCCATGTTTTATGGCTGCTTACAGCCAAATGAAGAACAAAGGACTCATTTAGAGAGAGTTTAGGCATTGGATTTAGTGAAATTAAGAAATTTCCCGGTTGCTTCTATGTTATTTGTATAAGATAGATCACAATATACTAGAGTGCCACGGACCCCATGGGGCATGCAGTAGTCATGGTCAATGTACCCGTACAATGATTTGAGTTTTTTCTCCACATGTTTCTGCATGTCTCATTCATATTCTTTTATTAAAAAATTTAAAAAATTGATTACATATATAATTAGCGAAGCTCTCTCTTTATCATCTCGTGCCAGATGCAACAAAGGATTCATTCAACGGAGATTCTTCGTCCTTTTTCTCTCCTTGACAATCCAACAAGCTTTTAGTTGGCCTGCATGAAGGTTGTTTAATTTGTATAGTCAGATTGCACTCTGCAGGAAGTAGAAGAAGAAAACCATTTTTGAATGATGGAGGAGGTTATTATTACTCTCTCTGTCTCATGATAAAAGTTTTCTATTAACTTTTATGATTAAATTGACTATTTTTTAAATTAATATATCTTATTATTCTTTTATTTACATGCAAAAAGTCTATAAACGTCATAAACTACGTACAATTTAATACTAATATCAATGTTTGTTTTTTTGAAAATCTAAATATATATTTTTAATTATTAATTTTAAAAATGGTAAATTTGACTATAAAAAGATAAAGGGAGTATATGATAACTGGGGTCCAATATTTGATTTTCTGACATTACTTTGACCATAACACTTACTTGACGTCTTCCAACTACGGAAATTAAGCCAATCGAATTGGGTTGAATAGAGTTTTTGTCTTTCCCATTTCTGTATTTTCTCCAGCTCCACTGAAGATGGAAATTTAGTCATACTTACGTGAGTAGTTTTTCCACCTTTAAAGAAAAAAGTATTGGTATGATTATTACTTTTTTTTTATTAATAAATTACTCATTCAGTCCCTTGTTTTTCTACATTATTTTTTAGTACTCCTATAGAGTCCGGTTAGGGTGAAGTTGACACTAACTTCACCGTAGTAAGTTCATGTAGCTTTTATTGCATTGGTTATATAATAAAAAGCTATAGAACTTATCAATGTAGTATTTTCTACAACCAATGTAATAAAAGGTTATCGAACTTAACTTCACCCTAACCGAATCAGAAATATCGAAAATAATTAGATCTCAACTCTCAGATGTATGAAAAAGAAGAGTGTGTCACGGTTATGTCTGTTTCTGAAAGCATCATCTTCATTTTCCACAACTTGGCGTCGTTACTAGCGGAGGCACCGCCTAATTATGTACTTGAGTTTAATTTTCTATTTCAGTCAAAAAAGAGTCGATAGTGATATGTGCACTCTCTTTATTTATAGTTGCACACTCAAAGTTAGTAAAACAGACAAGTGCCCTATTCTTGCCGTACACCTATGGTCTATTCTAAGTCGGAAACCAGTTCAATGACACCGGGAAGAACCATAAGCAAACTGATACGTACTTAGACGAGCCTCTTCAATCAATTTTAATGTTTGAGAGAAGGGTGATAATAGGGGTCGGGTCTCAAAAAGTTGATTAGATGCGTTAAAAATAAAGCAATAACGAGTCTAGCTAATAGTTGATTAGAATGGAGTAGAAGAGGAGACGACATGGTGGATAATCTCCAAATAACACGAAAAAAACAAAATTGATTTATTCAGTATACTAACAAAAATAGTAGATAAGGAGAGTTCTAATGATATTTGATACATTTGATTTTGAAACTGGTAACCATGCACAAAGACTAGCCAAAAAGAGAACCAAACATTCAGAAAGCTGTTCATTTGAGCACAAAGAGCTACTAGAAATAGTATTACTTCATAATCGAGACGTAAGGCAAGTAACATGCAGCTTGTAAAACAAAACAAATAAACCTTTGCATATCAATAACGGTTACAATCTGTCATTAACTAGACACAAGGGTCAGCATACCCACTTGATGGTATGGGAGAATATTGAGCACATCCTTTTTGTTCTTGCTACTACAAACAACAAAGATAAATACAAATAGAAGAAACAAAGGAACAAATAGACAGAGAAATAAATAGATCCCGGGTGTTGTTACTTAAGACAATGCCTATAACTCATCATCTTCTGCAGTAAGCGAGCAATTTCTGCAGAAAACAGATGGCTAATAATGCAGAAAGCATCACGAACTGAAGAATGCACTTTGCTTTCTCGCATGCTCTGGAATCAGCTTCCCCAGCATCTCGGTTGGCACCTTTTTCAGCTCTGAACAACAGGTGCAATAATCAATATCAAATGTGCAAAGAGAAAGAAAGCAGCACAAAGAAACCTTTGACTTGAGGACTCCTTACCATGTGACTTAAAGTTGAAAAGTGGCGGAAGAAATCGTCCGTTTGGTAGGCGGGTGTTAGGATCACGTAGCTCATCGAAAAAGGGATGCATCAAAGCATCCAACTGTATAAATAACCATTTAAATTAAGCAAGATGGCCACATATAAAGACAGGGTTTTCGAGATTTTTCATACAAGACATCACTATGATCCACCAAAATTTTGTTTACTCACAGCTGTGCTTCTAAGATTTGGAGAATACTGCAGCAGCCTTGATACGAGATCCACAGCTTCTGGTGGCAGGCGCTTGTGGAATATCTGAGAACAAAAATTTCTCAATGAAAACCATGCATGATAGGAAATCAAGAATGCATCCACGAACTAGATCCCCATACCTTGTGCCATGGATGAGCTTTAATCTGAGGAAACTTGAACTCCGTATAGTTTGGATTCATGCACTTAATTTCTTCTCTTGTTGGGGTACCTAAAACCTGCATAAACAAGCATCTCTACTCTCAGACCCCTTCCAAGGAAACAACTTCTTTGCGAAGGAAACAACTTCTTTTCGAAGTTTATTTTTAAGTTGATATCAATCATAAGTGGACAACATCACCACCATATAAACAAGCCACAATTATTATTGGTCTCCCATCAACGAAGGTCATAAAACACTTTGGTATCTACAGACTAAAATCACAAGGGGCTGACGGCTATACATATGCTCATATTTATCCTATAACCAACAAGAGAAGCATGTAATGACTGAGCTAGAACTAATGATAGATACTCACCTTTATGATTTCCACAAGCTGGTCCACTCCACTCTCACCAGGAAAGAGGGGCTGAAAATCACCAAGAATGCACTCCTTTTAGCAACTATAGATATAAGACCTCCAATAGTAGTAAAAAAAACAATACATAATATTGATTACCTACCTGTCCAAGCAGCAATTCAGCCAAAACACACCCAGCAGACCAGATATCTATGGCTGTAGTGTACTCTGTAGCACCGAATATAAGTTCAGGGGCTCGATAGTACCTAGAACAGATGTAAGAAATGTTTGGCTCTCCTTTTACCTGTCCAATTTGAAGCACAATACATGATTAGATGATATCTCAAGTAAAAAAAAAACATATTGATAACAGGAAGATAACACTAACCAAGACTTTTGCACTTCCAAAGTCGCATAATTTAACTTGGTGAGTATGTGGGTTGACCTGTGAAGAAAGGAATCTCATCAGAAGATGGTAATTTAAGTTTTGGAAGTCCATCATAAAATGAAAAATATTTCTCGTCATCCCACTGCAACAATAATTTCTAAAAGCAGGGCAATTGTCACTACCAAGCATTATAAGACGACATACATTTGCGAAAGCATATTCGTAAACTTACCAATAAATTTTGAGGTTTGATGTCCCTATGGCATACTCCAATGCTACCATGAATGTAAGCCAGGGCTCTTAAAATCTTCAGAGAATTGAAAATATAGAAAAGGTAATCAATTAAAAGATCTAACAAATCATAATAGTATCTATCAAAAGCACCCCCACCCCCCAAAAAAAAAAGAGCACCGCAACAAAACACAACAAAAAAAAGAATGAGAACTAATCAACTGTCACTTGAATAAAGCATACCTGGTAACTATAAAGTTTCACATAAATCATGGGCATTCTTTGACTCATCTTATTGTAGTGTCTGATCACCCGATGAACTGTCTCCGGAACAAACTCCAATACAAGGTTTAGATAGAGCTCCTCCTTTTCCGTTGTCGAAAAGAAACAATGTTTAAGAGAGACCACATTTGGGTGATCTAGAACACGCATGGTTTGCAGCTCCCTATTTTTGTACCTCTTGTCTTGAAGAACTTTTTTTATTGCAACAGCTTCACCAGTCTCTAAGCACTTTGCCTAAAACAACCATATGTAGTGGAACCAAGTACAAATGAAATTCACAAATTATATATCTCTATATTAAACCACAAGTACGATATTTTATTACATCACTACTTTAAAATCATAAAAGAATAAAAGTACAAACCTGGAACACTACTCCAAATGATCCTTGCCCAACAACACGCTCTGCCATATAGCTAATTGTCTGGATCATAGAATGGTATAGTCAAATCGCAATCCAATACAAGTTTATGAAAGCTAGTAATCCAATTGAAAACTTAGGATGTCAAGATATACCTGCTTTGGCTGGCCGTTTCTACCACCAATAGTTGTCACAATTATATGACCCGTCTCTGTTCCATTACCGTCAACAATGGTTGCTTCCATTTCCTAAAATAACAACAATATAAACAAGTTATTAGTAAAGCGCCCCAGACAAAAGAACGATTACAGGAAATGGAACAAACATATAAACCAGTCACCTACCTTATCATCCCTAATTTTCATGTCATTCATCTCTTCAGGCAACCTATCAACACCAACACTGTTTCCACTAGGTTCTCTTAATCCTGACGTCGGAACTACACTAAGTGAAGCCATTCGCTATACTGCAGAAAGTAAGAAAAAAGTTGGCCAAATTCCAGATTCTGTCTCAACTTAAGAAGCGAAGCCAACGTGTTACCTATAAAAGTATGTGTTAGTTCAACAATGCTATCCAGCGAGAAAATCAAGGCAAACAGAATTCAGAAAAGATGATTTACTGAAGAAAAAAATTATAAAAGAAGAATATATATATATAGTGAGATATATTTCATGCTGCGAATCATCATCTGATTATAAATTTAATTTCTAAAGACTGTCAAAGAGTCATGGTTAAAACCTACTAAGGAAGAAGTTAACAAACCCAAGTTAACACTATAATTATAAACTTCTTTACCTCAAGCTATGACAAAAGTAACATGGAAAAGTTGATTATCATTCTTAGTTTATAACACTATGGTGTTTCTGTAACAATAAACCATATATAGGTATAATTTACCAGTTTTTACTGATCTAACACCAATTAAAAACAAGCAACTCAGACCAGAGATTTATGCACAAATTTCTGCTTCAAAATTTTCCACTCATGCCCAAAACAACAAACGAAGAACAATCAGACAAACCATCTCTTCTTACAAAAATATTTATCAAGGAAAGTGGTTGATTTCAGGTGAAGAATTCCTCCTCAAAGGAAATTAGAGATCAGATGCTTTTCCCCAAGTTTCACATGAAACCCACCAGCAGAAACAAACTCAAAGAAAAAGAGAAAACAAAAGTACAACTTACAAATAGATCTGGAAGACTACAAAAAAAAACTTAAGAAAAGTTTATCTTTATAAATTATTATCACCTCAGATATTCACAATAGCAAAAAAAAACAAGTAAATGAAGTGTACAGCTACATCTATACAAACCATAAATCTTAGCCCACAATGAATAGAACTAAAAAGTATAACAGATCAAACCAAAACCCTAACAGAAAGATCTAAAGAACCACAATTCAACGACCAGAAAGGATCGAAGCCAAAAAGTCTCAGTCGATCCAAATACCCAAATCAAAAAATAGAGTTTAAAACTTGATTAACTAAAAACAAGCAAATATAAGCAAAGAAATCAAAATGATTGAGAAAAAGAGGAAAAACATACCAATCAGGTGAAAAAGATTAGGGCTTTATACGTAGAAATTGACACAGACGGCCTCGATCGATTCATAATCAAATCGGAAACACAAGTCTTGTGATGTGCCAACAGATCAATTCAAATGGGTATTCAAGAACTTCTTTTGATTGGGGGTTTAGTTTTTCTGGAGAGAAAAGAAGAGGAGAGAGAAAAGGAGAAATGTATAGAGTTGGGGACAAATTTGGTTTGGATTTTTTAGCTTTTTGGTTTGTTTGGAGGAGTTTGATGACAGTCAACAGAAAGAAAGAGCCCAAACATTTATGTATTTTTAATTCTTTATCAGTCTCTTCTTTTTGACCGTTCAACTCTGCTTTCAATTTCCTACTATTATTATATACGAACATAGCTAGACCAGGTAGATGCTTCAACCAGAAACACCTAATTTGCCATCTCATAACTCGTCAAATAACACTTCAATCCTCTCCTTCTTCTTCTTTTTTTTTTTGTATTATTTTTTTTGAACTGTTTTTATTTATTTTGTAGCCTGGATGAATCTGAATGTTGAAAGATAAACTTAAATATGTGACCATGCAAGATAAAATATGAGACTTTTACCAATCTCCTTTCCTGTCTTATGGTTCATCTCTAATTAAGATCGTAAAATAAACTAAACAGTTTGAACTTGACTCGTACATGTTCGACTAAACGGTCGATTTGAACTTGACTCAAAATATAAAGTATTCAAATATGAGCAGATTTTAAAATTCAATAAAGTACTTGAATTTTTTTCGAGTTGTAGTTTTCTATTGATATTCAGATCATATTAACTCAAAAAGTTCAAACTGTCCGAACTCAATTTAAGATCGTGCTCAACTCGGTATCTAAACAAGTCTCAATCAAACTTTATTTTAGACTCGATAAATTTTATGAATCAAATCTATGCAACTCAATATTCGCCTCCACTCGATTCATTTACACTCCAATAATATGCATCTCACCACATAAATTCTATTTGCTTCATTTTTTTCTTTTCTAATAAAATCTTATCTTGTTAGTTACGTAGATTAATACATTTCATTTTAGAACCATAATTATCGTTTTATCATAAATAACATCACATTTTCATACAATTTTTTTTATTTAACTAGTGTTATATTAGAAAACTCTTAATAATTTGTATTTTTACAACAAGATCGCATATTTTGCACACCATTGTGAACTTGTGTAAATAATGGATGAAGTTGGGCAACTTGAGATTTCTTCGAATTAGCTAGATTAATGATTACTGTAACTATTCGTATATCCGCTTCATTAACTAATCAAATTCTATTTGCTTCATGTTTTTTTTATCTAATAAAGTCTTATCTCATTAGTTATGTAGATTAATACATTTCATTTTAGTATCATAATTATCATTTTACCATAAATAACATCACATTTTCATACAATTTTTCGTTTAATTAGTGTTATATTAGAAAACCCTTAATAATTTATATATGTACAGCAAGATCTCATATTTTGCACATAATTGTGAACTTGTGTAAATAATTGATGAAGCTGGGCAACTATGAGATTTCGTGTGTTGTCATTTTGCATTCTAGTCTATGAAACAAGTTTGAATATTTTTTATTTTAATATGTTAATCGTACACAAATTTATTATTTTCAGGTCTACCAAACACAACTTGTATCAACACGTTAATCATGCATTTACACAAAGCTTATTTTACATTATTATTTTTTTAAAATAAGAAATTCATGTATGGTACAGGCAGAGATAGAAGTAAGTTATTATAAAGTAGTAGCAGTATAAACTTATATCTAACCGGTTAAATTATACAAATATAAAGAGACATCATATTTTTGTCTCCTTTTCTTTTATTTTTTTTTGGACAAAGTCCTAAAATAAGAACGTAAAATAATTCTCATTGATAAGTGAATTAAATCAAAAAAAATATTGGAATCGAGGTGATACCTCTTCACATCTCCAATTGAAACTTAAAACTCGAAAACATAAATATTTCAAAAGAATAGATAAAAATATATATATTTGTGTAGTTCTTTAACACAAACAACAAAAAGTAAGCCGTCGTGAAAACTTCACACCTAAATTTAAATAGATTTGTCTTCACCAATTAATGTTAATCAAACTTCCTTCGCAAAGAGATCATGAAAAAAAGCTTTATAGAATGAGAAAATCTCAAAGTAGGAGAAGAAATGTTCTATAGACTAAAAAAATCCAAACTAAGAGCAATAAAATTCTATAAAAGGTAAAAACAATTAAACGAAAGAACGTAAGAAAAAAACTTAAAGAGAGTCTCTTTAGTGTAGATCAAATGAGAGACCATCCCTATATATATCTAAAAATATAGAGGTTAAGGTTTTTTTAGAGAGATATTTTTGTCCCCTTATTTGACTCTAAATATTATAATTTCTTGTTCACATCATAGATGAACCCCTCCTCTGGTTTGTATATATCATCTACATGTGATTCTTAAGTCATGTTTTTCGAAATAATTTGATTATCTTACAATTTCTAGGCATTTTACAAAAGTCTAAACAAGACAAGTTGATAAAATGATGGAGGTCTCCACTCTCCAGTCTATTCTTGATAAAGATTATTGTAAAAAAAATTAAAAAAATAAGTGGAGAAGAAAAAAAATGGAAAAAGAGGAATAGCCAAATGATTAATTCTATGGGAGTTGATAAAGTGTCTTAATCAAAGCCTTGAATATCTTTATTTTTCAGCAGCTAAAAACTGTTAAACTGATCTTTCAACCTAATTAATGACCTACTCCTACATATTGATAGGGCAGTAGTTTCCTGAATAATAATAATAATAATAATAATAATAATGGAATATTCCCATTGCCCCTCTGGATTATAGGTGTGTTTGTATCTTATTCAATGATTGTATTATAAAAATATCATTGAGCGTGATTATAATAGGCCTCTTAGCATCATGTTACTCTTGTTCAATCTGCCTTCAATAATTTTTGGCCTTTTGGAAAATTGCAAACTCTATAAGGAATAATTGTTGCAAAATGCAGCATGCGAAACTTTTAATTTCACTCTTTTACGGGACATATTCGATTAGGAATAATGATATATATTACGATTTTATATATTATTTTTTTTATTACGAGTTATTTGAATAGATTTAATTGGTAATATTTTACGATATATTTGATACAGTGAACCAACTTTATAATTCTATGTAATCTTATATATTGATATAAATTATAATCGTAAAATTCTTTTGTAATATATAACAGGACTCGTCGAGTAGGTAATCCTTTTCTTAATATACTTAGAGATTATATTTTAATTAGTGGCTGAATTTTCTCAAGATAACTTAAAATTAAACTTGTTTACGACTTGAATGGTAAACATTAATAAAATAAATGACGTCTTTAGTGCTGTTTTTTTACAAACAAATGAATAAAAATTAAAATAAAAGAGAGTAGTATTACGAGGAAAGGATTTTAGTTAGTACTTTGAGAATAAAATAGTATTTTATACAATATTTTAAATTTAAATCATGTATTTTAAATATTTTTTTGGTGACAATTTTGCTTTATATATACTTTAGACATCATTTATAGAGCATATGACTAAAATTTTTGAAGAGGAATAAAAAGGTGAAGTGACGAGGATAATTGAGCATGACTAAAGAGTTAGTAGTAGTAATAAATAAGAGATCCATCCATCCATCCATCATTTTGACTTTCAACAATTTAATTGGGGGGTGATTTAGAAAATGACTACCAGTATAATTAATGATTATAATCTCATCAGCAGCACGCATTGTCTGACGGTCTCAAACTCAAAACTTGATTACTCATTCCAATTTTCATTGACCACGGAATTATTACTAAGTAGTACTCCATGTGTCCACACAAACACACACACACACACAAAAAAAGGGTTTTTTTTTATAGGAAAAACTTAATTTCTTATCATGATAACACAATTATTGTCATCTCTATTATACTTAGACATTCAGTAAATTTTAAAAATAATATTTGTTGTGTAATTTTTACAAGTTCTAGTGAACTGTACAATTTTTAATACATATAATATGACCGTAAAATGCTGAAATGGCAAAAATTAGAATAAAAATACTAGGTCTTTGAATTTTTAAAGTAAATATGAAATAAAAGTTAAGTTTTTGTGTAAATAGAAACTGTCTTCATTGATGGCTTTATTGGCGTGCAAGTCCGTCCATTTTGTAGACTAAACTGTTGAACAAGCAAGCAATCAATCAATCTAAGGAATTAGGAATATCCCATCCCATCCGGCGGTTCTCTGTCATCTTCTCACTAATAATTCATCATCTTGTGTTTTGCCATTTGTGAACTCATAATACCCTTTACGTACCCTATATGCGCCTCTTTTCAAATGGATGATACACGTCTTTAATTTTCTTTTATCCGCTATACGTTAAAATAAAGCAATAATATTAAAGAAAAGTTATATGGTTTCCGATTAACATTTATTTCAATTTCAATATTAATACTCACTAACTTCCATAAATAGAATAGTCTTGTTTGTCAAAAAAGTTGGTTGCATAAATAAGCTTCTTTTTATTGGTATTATTGTAGTATAAAATGACACATTATATTCAAATTTGTCATTCAAATATCATTATATAATGCCGCCATTATTAAAATAATAGCTTATTATCTTGGGATAAATAATGCAAACTCCATATTAGATCATAATGAATAGTCTCACATCAGTTGCAAATGTAACTTGATGTGTGTTGATATAAACCTTAACTTCTTCCTTTGTGTGGCTAGCTTTTTAAGATAAGTCAAAAGAGTTGAGATTTATATCATTAGTGTGTTTCGTTTCATTATAAACAGGTCAACTAAACGAAAATATATCTTTACTTTTAAAATTTGGGATGCAAAAGGATGAAAAAAAAAAACTCAGTTTCGGAGGGTCAAATCAATTGAAGTACAAGTCAAATGCACTCTTCTTTGAAAAATATAGTTGCAAGTAAGCTGCAACCGTAAAGCGTTGTAATTTTGGACTTTGCCAATGCAGTAATATGTGGTGTAAGAATTTTCTTTTCTTTTTTAAATGGCTATGCGGAATTTTTTTTTTTTTTTAAAAGGGTAATGTTAGGGGGTGGGGGTGGGGGGGGGGGGTCTGTTTTGCGTTTATTTTTGGTAGGTGACGGTTCTAAAAGTTGACAGTTTCACATTAATTAAGGCACACATTACTGTTACAAGTGTTTGAAAAAAAACCTCTTATTATAAGAGGTTTTTTTTTAACCTCAAATTAATAAGAGCGTGAGATGAAAATAAAGTATGAGAGTGAGGATAAAAAGATGGAATCGGCATTTACTAACCACAAACAAGGAGGATCTTGCGATAAAAATTTTAAAATTAAAGATATAATTTTTATTTTAATTTAAAATTAGAGATGTATTTTTAGATTTAAATTATAAAAAAATTTAAACATGTTATTAGATATACTCTCATTAGATTAAGTGCGATTAGATCCGACAATATAAGTAATGACTTGTTGAGTCAATTTAAATTAATTAGAATTTTTTAAATTAATTAAATATTTTTTGTTACCTGGGTTAGATAAAATTTAGATCTATATTTCAAAAAATAAAATAAAAATAAACCTAAACTGATTATCTATTTTTCAACCCACTTTATTAGTTATCCGTTACTTTGTAAGTTGTGGCGTTGCCTGCTTGCATTCCAACAGCTTCTGCCATATTTCAGCAGCTTACTTCTGCTTCCAAATTTCAACAGGTTTCATTTTTTTTATTTTTTATTTTTTATTTTTTAAAAAACAAAAACTTGTTCCTTATTATCTTACCCTCTTATTACTAAATTTTAAAAGTCAAAATGAAACGCTTTCTAATTTAAAATTAATAAGATTCATTGAACGTTATGAAATAATAAATTTTAATGTTAATAGTATTTTTTTAAAATAATTTTTAATACTTCTTATTGTATTATTTTGAATTTGAAAACATTTCAAGTTAATTTTAAAAAATGACTAATGATATTATATTTTACAACAGAGTAAATATTTTATTTTTTTCAATTTATAAAAAGAGTTAGTATTTCATAAGTAATGGTATTAGTCAGATAATTTACAATATTAATTATTATTTAGTTGGTTCCCCGTTAAGTATTTTTTTTAATGTGTTTTTAATAGTTTTGTAAAGACTTTTTGTGATATAATATAATTCATTCTTGTAAAGACTTTCTGTTATATAATATAATTCCTTTGTTGCAAATATATATATATATATATATATATATATATATATAATCACAAGAAACAATGGTGGCTCTGTTTCTTTTCCTTTTCTTTTTTCTCAGCAACAACCAATTTTTTTTAATTTGGGTCTTCAGGTAGATTCCAGAACCCAAATCATAAAATCAATTTATTTGGGTATTTGATCTTCGTTCGGAACCCAAACCGAAGCTTCTTCAGGTGATGCATAAAATCAAATTAAATATTTTTTAATTGGGTTTTTGATCTTAGTAAATCGATTTTGACTTTTTTAGAGAGAGTGTTATAAATTTTTTAGAGTGGGGGAGAGAGTAAAAATTATAGAGAGAGAAAGTGTAAAAAAATAGGTGTATAAATATTTTTATAGAGAGAGAGCATGTATATAAAAAAATGAGAGAGATTAATTAAATAAAGATAAAAAAAATTAATATATTAATTAATTAATTTTATTGGGCCATAATAATAATAAGCTTGAAATATGAAAAATAAGTTGACTTATATTGAACTCATAACCATTTGGTTTCAACTCACATTACGTAAATTAAAATCAGGTTATATGATTTTAATTCTTAATTAATGGAACCATAACTATTTTTTGTAATTCATAACCAAACCAAATTCATTTTTTGCCAGGTCTAAGTGCAATAATGCCATCACTATTATATTATTATTATTATTATTATCTAATTTATGGATATATTTTATAAATAAAAAATTCTTAAGTTGTAATTTTACAAATATATTTATAATTTTGGACGGTGGGAGTATATCCATCCTCTAAAGTACAAGCCCAAGCCTTTATAGTCATCTGGCATTGGACTGGAGGGCAAAGCCCAAGTTGGTTGTAGATAATAGCAAAAGGTGGGTTTATACTTTATACCAATAAGAAGTCCAAAGGCATGTTGTGAACTAACCTTATGAGACTTCGCTTTATATCAAGTTAAAATTTGTTGTAATAAATAACTTTTGATCTTTACCTTTCATTGTGGTTAAAGTCAAATATTCTTTATATTTAACTTTAAATAATTTTATTATATCAAATCTTGCTCATTATACTTAAAAAAAAAATTTAATTGTAAATATTGTTATAATGTTAAAGTTGGAATTTTTTTTTATAAACTACTCCATCCGCTCCAAAATTAAAAATATATTTTGACTTTTTTGAATCAATTCGCGAAATCCTAAAATTCAAAATTAATATGAAGTTATTTAATTTTAATACAAACAAATATAACAATTATAAATTAACTATAAAATACTATTAATCATCATCTTAGTTGTTTTCAAAACTTGAACCAAATTATATTAATGTTAAATTTTAGATTTCACGAATTGACTTTAAGAAGTCAAAATTTATTTTTAATTTTGAAACAGAAATAATATAATTTATAAATAGACACTTTAATTTTTGTATGAAAGGAATACCATCAAACCATGTGTTAAAGGAATTAGGAGTCTTTAGAGGCAGAGATAATGAGGGTAAATAAAATATTGACTAAACAAAGTAACGAGGCTCATAAACTTATCTCTCTAGTATAATATCAGTGACCTATTAGGCCTGTCATCGTGTATACACCTTCGTCAACTGATCGGGATAACCGATCCGAATTTTCGAGAGTCGACTTTGAATATTGTAAGTAAAAACTCGGGTTAAATTTCAAGTTCGAATCAATTCATAGCATTATAAGGCTCATCACGTTGTCTCAATAATATTTTTTTGAGTAATCTTAACCCACCACATGTTCATTTAAAATGTCATAATTAAATATATTAATAACCCTCATCGATAACCATATTTTATTAGTTCTCTATTTAAGACAAAGTAGTAAATATGTTTTGGTGAAAATTATTGGCACCTTCTTGATCATAATCGCAGGTAAAACGTGGATTTAAAATATAAATGCTTTTAAAAATATTAAACACCAAAATATGCTTTAAGCATAAGATCATGCATGCATAGGTTACTACTCTCTCTTTTCATCAAAAGATTAAAAATCAGTTAATTAAAAGATGACACAATTATAAAATTCATGTGTTAAAAATGTGCTAAGAAAAATTTGTTTTCTCTGAGTTGTACTTGCATAAGGTCCCTAATTTAATAAACAAAAACTCATTATTGTTCTTGAATTACGTGCACTAATAGACATACGATTTGATTTTTGAGATTAAATGACAGTACATTAAATTTCAAAATTTGTATAACTTAGAAAAAATTTAGAATAAAATTAAATTTTTGACTAATGATTTTTATTATATACTATGTAATTATATTAATTAAAATTAAATAAATTTATGTTAATTTAAAATTTAATATGTTAATATTTGATTTTAAAAATTAAATTATATTTTTAATTTAAAAACGGAGGATGATTGTTAAAGTATTTTGTTTGCAACGAAAATAAAGTGAAAAGCATGCTAGGAACCCTCACGTACCCGGCTGCAAATTTAAGGGGTCCGGTTAATATGAAGTGAACTTCATGATAAGTTCACTTCATGTTTAATACTGCGCTGACACGTGGTGAGAGATGATACATGTCAGCACAATATTAGACATGAAGTGACTTCATACTAACCGGATCCAAATCTAAGGAAACCACCAATTATAACTAGACTAGACTAGACTAGAGCCTACAAATTTCTGACTAATTTGTTCTTGGTACGTGGCACTATTACTACTCCTATTATTAGTGGTTATTAGGCAACAGTACAATGCTAAAGTCTTCTTTATCAAAGGGGTTGATGTGTCTCCTGATTATTGGATGTTAGGTTGATGTCAAGTTGTCAACATGACTCATATACCGGCCTGCCAGTTGTACCCTTCCTAATAAGGTCGGACCGTGGTCGTCCGTCTCCGATTTGCCGGTCGATAAAATTTTTGAAATTGATCAGTCAGCTGGGTTAGTTTGGCTATTCTTTTCTATTGAAAAGGAGTCATCTATTTGCGCGAGTCACTTTCTTCTAGATTCGGCTCAACGACATTATAGTTTGTTTTATAAAATTTAAAAGATTAAACAAAAAAAATTAAAAAAAAGTTATATAGTTAAGTTTACAAGGATAAAAGAGAAAAAAAAATAACGTGAGACAATTATATCACTGACGTCAATGATTTCGAAGAACCGTTTTATTAAGAATAATTAATTCTCACTCCCAAATAAAAATCTTATTTCCATTCTTGAACTATCAAGATTTATCAACCACACATTAATTATGATATTGTGTTTATTAATAAAAAAAAATAGTTGCAAATTTTTATCTAGCTTATGTTTAATTACTTATGACAACAATTTTGATGAAAAGTGTTTTCTCTTTTTAATAAACTTTAAATTTTTTTTTTTTATCAAAGGGCTTGTTTGGAAGGAGGGACCCAACCAGCGGATCAATCAAATACAATTGCATTTGGGAGAAATCAACCTCATAAATTTAGTGGGTTTGAGTTTGACGAGTCGGAACATTCAACATACCTTTTAATTTCATTACGAATCCATATGTTCTCGCAAAGTATATGGACCACACCATGAGACCAACCTTTATTCAACACGCTAAATTAATAAAGGTTGACAAACGCGGCCTTAAAAATAAAGGCAGCCACAATTATTACTGGAAAAGAAGCTTATAAACATTAGGATAAAGAATTAATCAAGTTGTAAATGTGCAGAAGGGTGAATGGCGAGACAGTGGTCAACCATAGATCATTATTTGATGGTTGTTATTTTCTTCAAAGGTCAATAGAGGAGTCTAAATCCATGGTTCCGTATCCATAGATTTAGACTTCGGTAGCATCAGTTTTGTTCCACAATATTAATTGCCTTATTTTATGCTATATATTGTTACTACTATATATACTTTAATTACAATTAATTTCGCAAATAAAAAAATTATGTGATGCTAATACATAAAATGAGAAAGTGAATTCTATCAAGGTTGATGGTTCAAATCTTGCTGATAATTTATTATGAAGATAGGTCCAGAAGGCCATAGAGCGATAAAGACGATAAGTTATCCCTTCTCCCACCTAAACTTTTTTTCCTAAGTTAGGATAAATTATTGTAATAAATTAAGACATTCAATAAAAGAGATCTCAAATCTTGTTGACAACACGTTACTCTAGAAAGCGATAAAGACAGTAAGTTATCTCCTCTCTCATCTAAACCCTTCTCCCTAGGTTACGATAAATTATTGTAATAAATTAGGATCATCAAATCTTATTGACAACAAGTTATTATGAAGATAGGTCTAGAAAGGAATAAAGCGATAAAAACAGTAAGTTATTCCTTTTCCCACCTAAACTCTTTTCTCTAAATTAGAATAAATTAGGACATTCAAGAAAAGAGATCTAAATTCATCAATGTTCAGGAGCCCATGGGCATAGTCTTTTGATTCAGTGCAGTGACAAGGGCCACAAGATCCAGACCTATAGGTCGGCAACAAGGAGAGCGATTAGATCTAGATGGGATCTATAAATAGCCAAACAATGCTTTAACTAACACAATGGTACACTCTGTGTTTTTTTTTGAATTTAAAAAAAAATAAAAATAAAAATTAGACAGATGGTAGGAGTACTCTCTCTTAAATAGATGTTCTACTGGACATTTTCTTTTGCTTTATTTATTTATTTATTTAAATATATGCTAGAACGAGGGAGGGGATATGGTTCACAAACTACACTTTAAATTTAGAACTTGAAACCTACCATATTCCATTGAAATTTTGACACCTATACTGACTTGTTTCTGTTCAATAATGGGGTAACCAATCTATATATGGAGTAAGTGCTCAATTCTTCTGTATCCTTAAGACAGCTCAATAAAGCTATGCTATATTAGGTTGGTTTGATTTGATCCACTCATATAATAAAATAAGTTACATTCATATGAACTAGATTCAATTATATCTCACCAACTATAATGGATCAGTTTGGGCTTTGGGGGTTGGGGGGATGACCGAACAACGGGACAAGAATAACGATTTTCTTAGCTTAACAAATAAAAATTATGCTTAATGATAATCTAATGGTAAATATTTACTCCTTCAATTCTAAATTAAATGTTCAATTTTAATTTTTTAAAATCAAACCGACTATTTTTGATTCTTTCTAACTAACAGAAAATATATACAATTTACAATTAATCCCAATTTTTATGATTTTTTTTAAAAAATATATTTTTATATGCTTAATTATTAATTCTAAAAAAGTTAAAATTGAACATTTAATTTAGGACGGAAGGAATATTTTTAGTATACAAAGTGTTTGAGTTTATCCTTAACTAAAAAGTCAAAATCAGTCGAATTGAAGGTAAGTTTTCCTAAATTTCTCTCTAGCAACAATATTTTTGGTGACAAAAGGTGAATACAAAATGATGTATATAATTGTAATTGGTTCTTATCACTAGACTCACTCATTAAAAGTGAATTATCAATTAATTATATTTTGTCACATCTTTTTATAAATAATTTTTTATAAAATATTTTTATCACCGTAACAATACTCCTCAGTCCTCTCCCCTGGTTCTTTACCGGATTGCCGATTCCCTCACAGAATTCTCTTAAACCCCCCTAAGATAAAACGTATATCTAGAATTAAAATTATAATATTTTAAGTTTTTAAAAGTAAAATTAAATAAATTTACTATTCATATGAATCTCTTGCATAAAATTTATGAACTGAATGATAGAATCCGAATTTTTAAAGACTTACCATGAAATCAATTCAAACTTCTATGACTTTCATAATTAAAAAAATCTTAAATTTAATAATGATGGAAAAACAAATTTTATACGGTCAATTAAAAAGCGGAGGGTATGGAGTATGTATGTACTACTGTACTAGTTTTTGGGGCAGAAAAGGACTGTATATTATTAGTCCTTTTGTAAAAAGTCAACTATGACAGAGGGGCGATTACGTCATTTAATATGAAAAATAGCCCTCCGGGCTCGTCAGAAGTCACGCGGTATTTCCCGAAAACATTCACGTGTTCTGAAAGTGAATCCACCCCAATATATTGCGTGGTTGTTTGTTCGTTGATGGGACCGACACGTGTCGGTCGCCAAACCAGCTTCCACTGGCTGCTGCCGGTTTCCACTCTTTCCCCATCCTCAAACTATAAAATCCCAGTTCAACGGCCAGTGACTTCCATTTCGATTTCTTTTTCGCCCACTTTCCATAAAATCAAAGAAACTCCCAGAAAACAAGCTCCAATTTTAACTAAAACCAGATAAAATAAATTCCCAGAAAATTATTGAACTAAAAGAGATTAGAGAGAATTGTATTTGTAATTTTGTTGTTTTTTGTGGTATATCTGAAGAAGAAGAAGAAGAAGATGGGAGCTGAAGCTGAGGTAATCATACAACAGAGCATCATCCCAGCGGCATTGGATGTTCAGTTTCATCGATCTCGAACTGCTAATCTTCAGGAGATTGAAGATATCGTCGTCTCTAACATTTCGCCTCCGATTTATGAGCCGATTGTCCAATCTGGGCCCGATTCATCTCTCTCCCAACCGGTGAGTTGAGCTCCGGTTCTTGCTGTTAACGATTCCAGCTTGTTATTTGATTTTATTGTTCTTAGTTCTAGATGGGTCTGTTGGTTATGACTTGTGATTTACTTTTTGTGCTGTTTTTACCAGTATTTTGTCTTTTTTATTTTATTTTATGTTTATGCGTAGAATTGGGTGCTTAGATCTTAATTATGCACGGTAATATCGCTTGTTCTAGCTAAAAGGTTTAATTTTTTTATTTCCAGGGGACTGAATTCGAACCTAGTTTCAAAGGGTTTTCTAATTCTTAGTGATTAATTTGATTTTTTTTACTTTTTTCAATGTTTTACCCGGTATATAGTAGTTGTGATGATTGGGACCATGAACTGTTGACGTGTTTTATTGGTTATATAAATTTTGCTATGAGTAAACTGAATTTGACGAAAATGAGGTAATGAGTTAGATCTAATTGATGGATCTTAATGGGTTTCCTAACTATTAATTGTGGTTGCGTTCTTGCTAAGTTCATCAACTTTTTACTCTGTTTTAAAGTAGCTATACATTGTTTAGTAATTGACCATCATATGCTAGTGTTCTTTAATAATAACAAATTATCAGATTTCTGGTCAAGAACATGCACTTAAGCCATGCCAAACACAATTGTACTCTAAATAATGCTAGCAATTACATGACCAGTCTCCTTATTTGGGTTTTTGATATGGATACTTGGATATCATGCTGCCATCGATACTTTGGCTATGTTTGCTTGTAAGGACTATAGTCAAGGGATTATAGTCCCATGGATTACAGATTATTAATCATATGTGTATAATTTTATCCTACAAAAAATGGTGACATGCTTTTTTAGAGAAGGATTATACATGGGATAGTTGAAAATAGGGATATTTTGTGTTTAAGTTCTTAATTTCTAGTAATGGGGGATTGTATAATACCTAGTGGATATAATATTAGATATAGCCCATATTGGGGGTATAGTGTTATCTTGGGACTATATTGTCCAGATTATGGGCCTGAAAGTCTTAACAGAGGGAGTTCCGATGATCGTCTACCTTCGTTTGAGGTCTACTGTCCATTCCTGTTTAATAATGCTCATCTCATTGGGTGAAGGAGTAAAATCCAAGTATGTGAAATTTAACCCCTTAATATGTTGCTTACCTAAGAAATGTAATAATGTATAGTTACTTCATAGGGAATGGCCTAATTTTATGATGAGAAATTACTCTTGCCAGATTTAAAAGGTTCGCTTGAGGTTGGATTTCTGCTGACATATGGTAGCTCCAAGCTTGGCTCAGTGATAATTAACTGCTTGGGTCTTTAATACTAATGGTTTTCCTCATGTAGAGGTCCTTTAGTCAGACAGTTTGCATGTTTTCTTATTAGGAGTATGAACTGCAGTTTATGAAACTGTGTGACTGAGAAAATGCTGGCTGGAGTGTGATTCATATTATGCGAGTCGAACTTGCTGATTCATTTTTGTCAACTATTTCGTCATCCTTGTTAGTGGTCTGTCTTCTTTATTTTGAAAGAATACTTTGTAAGCGATGTACATATTTATGTGGTTAACATGACAAAAGACCTTTGTTTTTAGGATATGAAATCTCCAGAATCTGCAATTATGCAATATTTTCCTAGCATCCGCTCTGGTAGCTTTGCAGATATTGGGCCTCGGAGGTACATGGAAGATCAACATATAAGGATAGATGATCTGTCAATGCATTTGGGGTCACACCTCAGGTTTCCTAAGCCGAATGCTTTCTATGGGGTAAGTACTTTAGCAGTCTTTAAGTTCTATTGCTCTAATCTGATTCCTGTGTTGCTATGAAACTGATTGGGTTGATTGTGGTACAGGTATTTGATGGTCATGGAGGACCTGAGGCAGCAGCTTATGTCCGGAAAAATGTAAACCGGTTCTTTTTCGAAGATGTCAACTTTCCGCAGTCTGCTGAAGTTAATGATGCATTTCTAGAAGAGGTTGGGAGCTCTCTTCGTAAAGCATTTCTTCTGGCTGATGCAGCGTTGGCTGACGAATGTAGTGTGAGCAGTTCTTCTGGGACAACGGCATTGACAGCTCTTGTATTGGGAAGGTACATACATGCTAGTTAGCATTTTATTTTTGTTGGTTCCTCTGTTACAGCGTTTGTGTCTCTAGGCTCATTCCTCCTGATAGCTCTTTTCGCTCATTGTTTTGAATGATTTGTATTGTATATGCATGTATCTGTCTATCTGCATATACGTTGGTCTATGTTTTCCTGGACAAAAAGATTCTCCAATACTGTGATCTTTCTCACTATAGTTTGATGGCATAGATAGTAGGGCATTGTGATTTTGACTTTCGTAGCACCTGTAGTGAGTCATAAAACCAGCAAATATATGCACATTTGAAACAAAACTTGCTTGGTTTTCCTTCTTTATCAATTGACTCAGCATTATTGGTATTTTGGACGTTGACTGATCCTCTTCTTATTTTCTTTTTTGTCCTTTGCAGTCTTCTAATGGTAGCCAATGCGGGAGATTGTCGAGCAGTTCTATGCCGGAAAGGGGAGGCTATTGATATGTCTCAAGACCATAGACCAAGTCATACATCAGAAAGGAGGCGTGTTGAAGAACTGGGTGGGTTTATTGATGATGGCTATCTTAATGGCGTTTTATCAGTAACTCGGGCTTTGGGAGATTGGGACATGAAGTTTCCTCGGGGCTCCCCCTCACCTCTCATTGCAGACCCCGATGTCCGGCAGATTGTTCTAACCGAGGATGATGAATTCCTCATAATTGGTTGTGATGGGATTTGGGATGTGATGTCAAGTCAACAGGCAGTCAGCCTTGTTCGCCGTGGGCTAAGGCGGCATGACGATCCCGGGCAGTGTGCTCGGGACCTTGTAATGGAGGCTTTGCGTCTCAACACGTTTGACAATCTCACTGTCATCATTGTTTGTTTCGCCTCCCTTGATAACCGGGAAGCATCACCAGCACCACAACAACGAAGATTGAGATGCTGTAGCCTCTCTGCAGAGGCCCTTTGTAGCTTGAGGAGCTTGCTGGACCGCAGTGGCGGCCATTGAACGTACAGCCGGATTCTTTGTGTGAGCATGTAATGTATTCTGTTTTTGGTTGCTTCAGTTATTAGCAGAAAAAGCAGCCAGCAGTTTTGTAGGGATTGCCGACTTTTAGCTGTATTAGAGTGGGTGGTTGTACATAGATTGGCAAGTGTAATGTAGTGGTGTAGTTCATTGGAATAGAGCCATTTGTTATTGTTATTCACTGTTCAGACTCTTAATTCCATCTCAGTTTAGCTAGTAAATGTTGACGGCTGTAGCCTCTTCACTATTGCCAGTTGGAAGTAGTCGAAATTCAATTATTTTCTCTGTATTATAAGCAAGATTGAATTTCTCTGTATTATAAGCAAGTTGCATTATTAGACTTGTATTCCTTTGACTTTTCATTTGCCCTTATATAGCTGTCTATAAGAAAAAAATATAATTTTAAAGTATAATTTTTTTACGAGATTCTTTTTATGAATCAGAAAAAATATTATTTTAACATTAGGGTGTCCCCTTTCTTGTGTATGACAGAAAGGTCAAAGATTGTTAAATGGAGCAACTTCCAACTACACTTTTACGTGTCAAAAGTAGGTGATCTAACTAGTATATCGATAACAATTTTAACCAGCTGAGTCCACCTGTTGCAGCAAATGAAAGGCAATAAAAATCCACTTGTTGCCATTACAAATTCAAGCACCTTTCCTTTCCACGATCTGAGTTTATGAAAAAGGAAAACAAAAATCTATGTTGGTCTCTTTAACATTTAAAATGGAGAATGATGAAGATTTTATTTCCAATAGGTTCAGCTTTGCCAAACTTTTATCTAGACTTCAAAAGAATGACAAAAGAAAGAGAAAATGGATGAGGTACACAAGATTTTGCTCAATATTGGCGCTTCCCCCTCAGCTTTAACACATTGCAGGACCATCGGCATTAAACCAGGAATGCCCTATATACAAGATACATATATATGTTTAATTTATTAAAAAGTAGGGGGTTCTGATTTGTTTCTGTTTTTACATAACAAAAATGCATCAAAAGTGATAATTGTCCGACCATTTTTCAGTGAGAGTGTTTGATACAGAAAAGATTGGTAAAAGTCATCAGTAGTAATGAGTTCAGTTACCTGGTTCAGAAATCATGAGGTCGATTCTACTGGGTAGGTTTTTACGAACTCTGCAAACCTTTCCAAACCACGTACAAGTATGCCTTCGGAAAAAGGTTGCAGGGCCTGAATGATTAAAGCATAAAAGAATTAATGCTGGATAATGTCATGCCAGTTTAAGCATATATTAAGACTGTTATACGAAAAATAATTGTCTCTATCTCTATTGCAAATGTCTTCTAGTTACCGAAAAGATAGAGATAAAGCAATTTAATGTGGGGATTTTGTGGCAGCCAGTTGCAACTTTGTTCATTTGTCTTTGTGGCAGCCAGTTGCAAATTTGTTCATTTGTTTTTATGGCAATCAAACAATGGATTGTGTTGTATTGTTTTTCTTATATTTTCTAGGAACAAAACCCTTCAAAGTTAAACAAATAAAATGTCTGAAAAAACATGGATAAAAGTCTTACTGATGCCACTGGAAGTAATATTTGCGGAACTTCGCATGAAACAGTAAGCTGAAAAAGGACGATAACTTGTAAGGGACAACTAGTTGAACATGATGCTGAAGAAGTGATAAAATGGTAGTCCAATCGAAGTGTACTGAAGCAATATAGTAACAATAAATGCAAGGTAAACTGAAATTGTATGAATGACCCTTACTTCTACCACACATGACGAATCACCTTTTGGGAAAAATCGAACAGCTCCTCTGCAAGATGAGAAGCAGTATCAAGGTTCCGATAACAATGGCAAGGCCAGTGACATAGCAGTTTTCTTTTCATTAATTGATGATGAAAGTAATATAATCTACAGCATTTACTTGGGATAGAAAAGTAGAGAAATATAAATGTTGCAAGTATTTTTCTACTGTATAGGGAGAATAGTAATAAACCAAATGGAGTGACCCATAAAATATCTAAACCAGTGTCCAGCAGTTGTGCTACATTTGTATTTGTAGCACAAAATAAAATTCTATATCTTGATCAATTGGCAAAAAGAACATATGACTATATAATAAAAATCATTTTTGTTTAGTCTTCTAGTTTACTAATTTAATAATACTAGCATAATCAGTTGATGTTACATCATTGATATGATTGCTTGCTTGCTATGCTATTCTTGGTACCTGTTAGGAAGACCTTCCACAGATCTCCAGTGGATTTTTTGATTTTGGATAGGCTGCAAGAAGTTAAACATAGGAACTCAAAGGGAATATAAAAAATGCATCAACGTAGTAGAACATAATATGATGACATTGATTATCCGGACCTGCATATTTCGAGCAAGCCAAGAGAATTCGATATCATGCCCCAATGCATTATATTTCATTGACCATCGCGATAGGTCAGGCTTATCCTCCAAAATCTGTGAAACGAAATACATTATTTAGTTTGCTACATTTAGAAATCCAAAGCAGCCATGAGCTAAGTTAGACTGAAGAATTTAAAGGTGATATAACATACATGAGGAATTTAAATTGTTGAAAACTCAGTTGGAAATCGACAAATCGTAGACATGTCAATGGGACATTCCAATCCTAAAATTTTATTCTTTAGAGCCACATCAGAACTGCAAGTGAAAGCTAGTGGTATAAGATCTTGATCTTGGAGAATACACTATGCCTGTTAAACTTTTTTTTTAGCAGCCCAAAGAAGGTTAAAATTTATTAAGCCTAAGCATCTGTTAGAATGAAAGGGAGAATACAATCATGAATCTCTCCTAATCAGTAAACAGGAAAATAAAAATTAGGAGAATTAGCCAACTCAGCTAATCAATGTGCAACACGGTTCCCACTATGATTCATATGAGAAAAGCTATTCAAATGAGCTCCTAAGCTGCTGGCAGCCTTCAATCAACTTGCCAAAATAAGATAAATCCTATAAAGGGCCTGACAGTCTAGAAATAACCTGAAGACTGTCACTTTCTACAAGGATCTTTGGATAGCCCAAGTCTTTGCCTTTTGATGAACCTCATAGCAGCCGTAATATCTAAGGATATTAATGTTAAGGTACTGTTACATACACGTATGTACTTTTACTTACAGAAGATGCCATCAGAAAGCTTCCTCTTTTTGCACTAATATTCCCTTGACTTTTGAAAGAGTGATTATGATTTGAGAGAAAAATAAAACTAAATTATGAAAATCTATGCGCGATGGAGGGAGTATCAAAATCATATAGCAAAGCAAGGAAGTAACGAAATTTTGAATCAGATTGCTCCTAGAAACAACCTGAGGTAAAAGATAAACCTGAAAGAATATTTTAAGAAAATGCTAAAGAAACAACTATAAACATGTTCACGGAGGACCAAATTTAACCCACTGATGGCAGGTGAGGAGACTTGGGTGAGAAGACGATCCTATTTCAGTACAATTCATGCTTCAAAGACTCTTTTATTTTATTTTATTTTTTCTTTTAAAAAAAGTTAAGAAAAAGAATTCTTCTAATCATTTAAAGAAGTGCACGTGCAAAATGAATGACCTATTGTATAATTAGAATTCTATGTGAAGTCCAGAGATCAAAAGAACAATTTCAGACATTTTTCTGGAGTGATTTATAATGTAGAGACCTAAGATGCTGTTCTCAATGGGTTCATAGAAAGAGAATTGTTTGAATTAGAGGAAATCCTGAAGGACCTAAACAGATCCCCTCTTTCAGGAATATGGCATACAGTTTTACAGGTCATTTTTTTATGCATGCTGGCTTATGGTTAAATACAAGAGCAGTGGTCCAATGGTTAGTATCAAGGCACCAAAAACTTATACAAGGTTTGGTCTTTGTATGAACAACCTAGAATTTATGGTACAAAATTAATAGTCTTAAACTGGACCATTATCCTGAAAACTGAAAGGGAGCAGAACAATTCTGTCAACTTACAAGTGAAAAGCAATTGGACCTGTAGAAACAGAAGGAAATTAGTAAAATATATACCCAATCGGTCCTTCCCCTATGACTAACTTGCAGAAAGTGGAAACAAATCACAAGGGAGACTTGTTCGAAATTTACAGGATGTCAAGGGTGACCCAGAAAACTAAGCTTTAATGCATGGAGATAGATTACAAATAATCAATAGCAGCAAGACAAATATATAATCAATGCATGTTCTTACACACCGTCACAGATGATATGATAGGCATCCACTGAGGAATGGCTTCCCGATCAGAATAACAATTATAAGCTACTGAAACGGGCACATCAATTTCAATTTTAACCCTGCATTACAATTTTTTTTTCAAGTTAATGCATCTAGGGAGCTTAAGTATGCAAATGAAATCCCACATTCAGATATTAGATTGATCCAATATTATTTAGTCCAATTAAGTACATGATAATTAACAGTAAAACAGCAGCTTCCTTTTAATTTGGAAGATTTATTTTTTCTATAAGAAAGAAATTAGTACAAGTAAATTAAATAAAGAAATAATAACTTCATCCTAATTCCATCAAGATAGGGGTATCTAGAATCCAACCAAAAAATGTAATCACAGAACAAGGAGATAGGCTCTCCCAGTGGATGAATTAATTATAGAGAAATGTTACCGAAGGTCTTCTTCTACTCATAATAGACAGAATGATTATTTTATAACTTTGAAATTTGAAACTTGAAACCCTCAATAGAGATCATATACTCATCTACATGAATCTATAAGTAGTGATTTAGAGAGCAAAAGGGTAATTTGCTCTTGCTCATTAATTGAAAGGGAAGAAAATTTTAAGATACAACAAATTCTCAAGCAAACTTGATTGGTTCAAAGATATTCAAATTTTGATCTGGACCTTCATCAAAATTTCATCTTTACATGTTTTTACAAACCAATAGATTCCAACTTATAATTGCAATGTATTTTTTTATTTCTTTTTTTTTTTTTCACATAATTGAAATAAAAGCATGAAAACATGGGGTAAAGGCAAACAAATTAATATGTGACAATACATGAAAGAAATACAAGAGTTATTAAAGATTACTTGTAATCCTGCCATTCCATGACTGGAGAAAAGGGTTTGACGTATGAAGAATTTCTTTTATTAGTGGGTCTTCTTCTAAATGGGCATTTGATGAAGATAGCTGATGATGATGATAATGGTGATTCTCTGTAACCAGCTGAAATAATTGTAGCTTTATTAAGGAAGACGGCGCCATTTCTACTCCTTTTCTCTACGTAATTGCGGTCAAGAGGATTTGGGGTTGTTGGGAATACTGCTGCAGCAGCAGCTGTTGCAGCCATTTTAGCTCTGCAAACCAATATTCGAAAGCTAAGCTAAAGATCTGTTGAGGCCGGGGTATGTTTTTGGTGTTTGCTCATGGTTCTCAGATCCTCTACAGTTACCTAAAGTCAAAGCCGTGAAACCGGTCGTTTTCGGACAAACATAAGGTAATTTTGACTTGGTAATTAAACATTTTGCTTTATATTCTACACAAAAAAAAGTCTCATTAATTAATTTTTTATTCTACAAAAAAAAATCCTATTTCTATTAATGGTACTATAAATAACATAACATTCTCAACTGGAGCACTTTTTTTTTAATTATCATTTATTATTAATAAACTATAATTTATTATATTTAAGGGTAAACAATAAACCAAAATATTGCAATAACGGTGAGAAGGAAAAACAAAAAATGCTCCCCCCCTCCGACTCTAATTCTAGTGAAAACGATGAAAATATAGCTGTGCTCCGGTAGGTTGAATGGGTAAAAGCTCTACAGTGAAGAAGAGCCCGGTCGCCTTGACCGTGACAGTATGATCGGTCTGGCAAAGCATGATCAATTAAACATATCATCATCACCCATGAATGTTCAGCCCATCCAGCATCATTGCCAAAGCTGTATTAACAACAGAAGCACCCCCATCAACTACTAAATTATGCCCACTCATACAGCTAGATTCATCACTAGCAAGAAACAGAGCAGCTTCTGCTACATTTTTTGCCTTCAAAATAATCCCCTTCAACCTAGACATTGAAGCACTGACCATTTCAACTTCACTCGGTTCTTGATTATGCACATTACACGCCAATGGCGTCGCTACACCAAATGGGGAAACACAATTGACCCTTATTCCATGCTTCCCAAGTTCACTAGCAGCTGATCTAACAAGGCCTAATAGAGCATGCTTACACATTGTATATGGGACAGGACCATTGGCACCAAAATTGGACGCTACGCTCCCCGTGCAAATTATTGAGCCTCGGGCTTTTTTTGCCACCATGGCTCGAGCAGCATACTTCACTGACAAAGCTGAACCGCGTAAATTAATGGCTATGGTTTCATCGAAACTGTTCATGTCCATCTCTAATAGGCTATTTATAGAGCCCATAATTCCGGCATTACTGTACATGATATCAAGAGTGCCATATTTTTGTATGGTGTAGTCAATTGTTTCTTGGACTTGGTTTTCGTCGCTTATGTTACAATGCTTGTAGGTAGCTTTATCTGAGCCTATTGAAGCAACTACTTGCTGTCCCAATTCATCTTGAATGTCTGCTATAACCACAAAGGCCCCTTGATCTGCAAATAACTTGGCGGTCGCCTCGCCTATGCCGCTTGCTGCTCCGGTGATTATTGCAACCTTACCTTCTAACCTGTAAAAATAAAACCAATGGCAATTTTTCAGACAATTCACTTGAAATTAGCTTATGTATGAGAATTGGGAGTTCATCTATATAAGTGTCACGTACTTGTTACCTACTCACAATATAGTGTTTAAAAGTAACAGTAAATAAATGGATAAGGAATATGCGACAATTATACGAATGAAACAGAAGATTTGGATCCGAGAGAGATTCACCTTAGCTTAGACATTGAGAGAGGTTTGCGACGGCCGACGAGATTTTAGTTAGATTAAGGATAGGCTCAATAGATGAGGAAATCTTGCAGTTGCCCAATTATATAAGCTTGATAGCCTATTTGTTACACATTAAATCATTAATGTGGTGCTACATGGTATGATTGTTTATTATGAAAATAAATTGACATATTGTCTAGTGTTGTATGTTTTATAGGAACTAGGGATGCCTTTAATTGGTTAGGCGTGATTAACATAGGAAAGCCAAAAAAATGAAATTAAGCCGATTGAACAAATCAAATAATGGAAACAAACTTGCCGTTTGTGAAGGGAGTGTAGAATAGACATTGATACACCGTTGGGTTGTAGTTCCCATAAAAAATAACTACATGTCTTCATCCCTTTTGTTTATTTGTTCAATGGACTATTGACCAACAACGGCTCAATTTCCTTTCCTTTTTTAATTTCTCTTCAGCTAACCATTATTATATTTTTATTTGCAATTTGATATGCAGATTTTACTGTAAACTAAAAAAGAACATAGAAGAAGGGGTTGAAAGGTGCAAATTTTTTCAATACACTACAAGAAACCAGAGCTAGCGAGGGCTTCCGGCCGCAGGTATAATAACTGTCGCTATAGGTATTATTAACCCACACGTTTGGTTGTGCTTTTAGCTACGGTTTTTGTGTTACACCGACGGATTCTCTTGCCATCAGTCGTAAAATCTCTTGCTATTGTCAGGACCATGCTATAATCTCCTACAGCGACAGTAGTAACTCTAAGAGTTGTGTTTACTGACCCCTATAGCTACAGTTTCCGTAACCATAGCTAATCCCTTCTAGTTGTGGATTTTAATTTTATTTTTGTGTCCACATATTACTTCTTTTTCTCTAGTTATGCGTAATTGTGTGTACATAGTTTGTACACATAAAACTACTCATATAAAAACATGATATGAAAATAATTTGTGCACAAATGTGTCGTGTATACATGATATATATACCCACACATACACACGGCACATTTTTGAAGGTAATGTCATTTTGATCAGAAAGGTGTGATTGAAGAGTCTGAAACCAACTAAACATTTGACAGTCAGAAACACATATATACATCTTGCAAATTCGCAATAATGTGTTTATAAAATAGCATATAAAGCAATCTCTATACTAGGCAATTTAGCCCACTAGTGACCCCCATAAAATATATGATCTCGACACCCATAGCACCGGATTTCAAAGACAAATGTAACTTTTATTACAAAATTAAAACAAATAAATCATCATTATACAATTAGCAAACGATTCACACTTAAAATTTGGTAATTACCATTACGAGGAAAAAGAATATGAAAAAAAATGCAAAATTACAAAAACCTTCAAAATAACCACATGAGATCTTAATTAATTTGCTTAGTTCACAAAACGGCAATCCTTCCTAATCTCACCGTTTGTGCCTGTGAGGACCTCAATGGAGCCCATGCGGACCATAGCAGCGGCAAACTTAGCCGCCCAGGCTGAACCATACTTAGCATTGTTCACCACAATCTTAGCCGTTAAGGGGCTGCTAAATAATGTTTGATCAGAAGTTAATAACCCGTTGCGGTTCGTCAATCCCGTATAGTATTTGTTGTCCAAATAGTTTGGCGTTAGAACATCAAGATTCACTGTCGGATTAGGGCCAGAATTACCATTGTTTGGGTTGGGACACTTGTTCTTCAAGAATGCAGCATATTTTTGGTCTATAGAGGGGTCTTGTGGGTGTGTTTTGTTAAAGGCGTAAAGACGGTTTGAGAAGGAAGAGCAATGGGAGATACCAATGGAGTGTGCACCCGAAAGAGTTACCATCTCATCTAGTGACAACCCTTTTCGGGCAAAGTTTTGTTGTAGTTGATTAGCATTGAAGGAAGGTGGAGGGAGATTTTGTGCAACTTCACTGCTCAAAGAAACACGCCCATCGCGACGTCCAGCTGGAACATCATAGTTTATTCTTCCTACCTTGAGAGCACTGTCGCGAGCTGCGAATGCAAGTATGTCTGAGCACGACACGGTATTAGGGCATATAAGCTCTAGTAGGGCTTTGGCCTCATTAATCACCTCAAAACCTCGAAGGCTAGGGTTGTTGGCTGGATGAGTTTTCTCAGGAGCTGGTTTTCCTTGTACCGAATCTAATAGAACAGAAGCATCACAACCCTAAAACATTATTAAGAAGAAAAAAACAGAAGTTAATTATAATTTAAGTAGTTTTAGTAGATCAATCATGGTCGGGATAAAATTATAAAAATGGGAAAATAATATTTTCAGTGCAGTAATATAATTTTTAATGCACGTGTGTATCGTATCATTAATTTGCGCTAGAAAGAAAATTATGCTGGAAATATTTGTTCACTAAAAATGAGCATTTAATTACTTTATTCGTACCCTCACAAAGCAATCATGGAAATGCATTCGAATGAGGCCTGCAGCAATGCCTGGATTCATTGACACTGCTTTGTTCACAGCAATCCTCACAATAGTCTCAGCAGCTGGACAACTTCTACCATAATATCCGATCTTTAGCTTCGGTGAGGCTCCCATAGTAGCTACACTATAAGAGAAAATCAAACAAGAGAGTAACGCAAGTACCCGGAACTTTGAGCTGCTTGAATTCATTGTATGAAATAGAAAAATGCGTCACTAGCAGATTTGTTATAGCTAGCTCTATAGTGTATACTACTCGAGTAAAAACTATTTTTTTTAGTAACTTGTGCATATCAGTAATGAGAAATTAGTATTTATAGGCCAAGAAATGCGAAAGGATATCAAAGGTGGATTGGCTCTCTTTATTTTTATTTTTTTTCAAAAAAGGAAAAAAGAAAAAAAAAAGAATCGAAACGTGTGAAGCTGTAACCAGAACTTAATTCATGCAAGTTGAGGTTGTTAGGTTTTGAATAGTATTAATTAGTAGCACCAGTGAGAAGAGATAGCTACATTCTGTCCTTCCGTTGCTCATTCCACGGACTCATTTTTCTTTCCTTTAATATGGGAGTATATGTATGTTTAGCATTATTTGCCATTAATTACTAAATTAGGGAAGTTATTTCTGTATATGTCCTTTGACATTCATCAAATGTCAGGTTTGTACGAAGGGGTTTAGAACTTTTCAGTTTTGAAGAAATCTATTGACAGTCAAAATGTGTTTCTTTTATGATAGGACGAGACCACTAAGTTTAAACAAATAAAATTAATTGTACCCTGATTAAGTCGTGGAATGGCACTTCTTTATCAAAAGAATGTTGTACAATAATTTAGAATGTTATGACACAATCATTTATTTTTATGCAAGTTGCTTTCTAAATGTATGCAAAAAATTTATTAAAATAAAGTGCTACTGTGTGCTAGAGTATATATCAAAACTTCTGTCCCAAATACATATATAGTTTTCTCATTTCTGATACTGTGTATTCAAAAGCTATCTGACAACAAAGAAAGTTCAATAATGGTGAAAAACCTTCAATAACTTTCGCACGATATGGACAAAGGCTTTCGTAACAAATTTCTGTTTGAGTATTCAACAAATTGTCATATATATGTATATAGTTTGTTAAAACTTTTTCTATTTTGTTTTGTAATATTAAGTTTTTCAAATAATATATATATATATATATATGTTTAACTTTTATCTATAATCTTTATTGGCTTTATCAATAATAAGAATTACTATTAAAAATTATCAAGAAAAAGAACATGTCGATATATGATGTGCAAACCAATCGTATTTTCTAAAAATTTTGAAATAAAAAAAAATTTTGTTAGCCCATTAGCATGTGGTTCTACTCCACCGAGATCTTGCTACACATCAAAAAACTATATATTTATTATTTCCATCGGATAAGAGAGACACATTTTTCTATTTAGTTTGTGAATGCGTTATGGATAATAACGCAACATATCATTGCATAATATTTTTTATTTATTTGTTTTGGGAACAGTCGGTACAACCGCAACTTATTTAAGAAATATACGGGACATTATAAGGGGAGGGACTAGAAATTTTCAATTGCTCCTAACTATGCAATTATAATTGTAATTGCTTCATTATACTTTTATCTAATTTATGATGATGATATGTTCCCAAAATTATTATTGCGATATTAATTATTAATCAGTTTTTCATATATATATATATATATATATAATTTCTATTGATAATCCTTATCGGTTTTATCAATAATTAGAATATTATTAGAAAATTATCAAGAAATTAAGATCATATCGAGATATATGTGTCATGTGCAAATCAATCGTAATTTCTAAAAGTTTCAAAATAAAAATAAAAAATTGTTAGCTCATTAGCATGTGGTTCTACCCTCCCAAGATCTTGCTACACATCATTTATTTAATTTTGGGTGATATTTTAGGAGTTTTAAATTTTTAATTTCAAAAAGTGTCTTAAATGATGGGTGAATCTTATATGATTGATTATGCCATAAATTATCATTAAAATATTTAATACCATTTTATTTGAAACCTAAAATTTGAGACACTTAATATTATTCTTTAATTTTATTAGGACTGTTATTTGATAAGAGAGACACGCATGAGTATTCATCTATGGTAGGAGCGAGATCGAGAAAAATATATATATATATATATATATATATATATATATAATATACGGTCCATATCTTAAACTCACTCCTTATCCGATTCACCTAAGCTTACCCCCATTTAGCGACAGTTGTATGACCGAACCGTCGCCATGTCCGTCGCTAAAGGGGGGTGAGCTTGGGTGAGTCGGATAAGGGGTGAGCTTGGGTGAGTCGGATAAGGGGTGAACTTAAGATCCGTACCGTGTGTGTGTATATATATATAGTGCATTTTAAGAGCATATCCATTTAAATGACATACCAAGCATACCCCTTTTAGCGACGGATCGGGCGACGGTTTGGTCCATCGCCATAGGTCCGGTCCGTCGCTATAGCTTTTAGCGACGGGTCTGTCGCTTAAGGCTTTAACGACGGGTCCGTCGCTTAAGGCTTTAGCGACGAGTCCGTCGCTAAACCAGACCTATGGCGATGGACCAAATCGTCGTCCTGTCCGTCGTTAAAGGGGATATACTTGGTATGTCATTTAAGAGGGTATGCTCTTGATACACACATTTCTCTATTTAATTTGTTAGTGCGTTATGGATAGTGATGTAATATACTGTTGCGTAAAATATTTTCTTGTTTGTTAACGGTCCACAACTTTAGCGAAAAAAGTATATGATCATTCTAAGGGAAGGGACTAGAAAATTTTAATTGCTCCTAACTATACAACTATATATAATTGTAGTTGCTTCATTCTTGTATAAATCTTGCTAATTAGGGTGCAAGTTTAGGTGGATATGGTTTTTTGGGCGAGATGCTTGGATCCAGAGTTGTTGGGTATTGAGTTCACTTAAGTTTATTGCAGGATTGGAAGGCCTTTGATATCATTTGTTGTTCTAATTTTAGCTTGATGCTCCGTCGTATCTCTGTTTTTGTTGGGGCTTTGGTATGTTTATCAAGATATGGTTTTTTATCTGGCACGAGTTAATTCCATATTTTGAAGCTCATTAGTGTGTTCGCTGAGAATTGGGGATGCTGTTGTTTAGTGCTGGTTTTTGGTGTAATTGTCGATCGATGTTGAAAACAGATTGACGTTTGGTGGTTTGATGGGCTCGCTCGCTCCGGTGTTTCTATTTATTGATTCTTGTATGTCGTCGATGTCAACTTCGAATTGGACTGGTTGGTATTCTTCAAGTTCTTTTTGTGAGTCTATATATGCAGCTGCCATGCGATTGTTATTGGCTAGGTAGCTAGTTTAAGTCTTCATTTTGCATTCAGAGTGTGGTGATACTTTTAGTGATGGTTTGATTATTGCATAATTTCGGTTTGGAAACTGATATTTCCATAACATTTTTTTGATACTTTCACATGAAAAGTGTCGCTATAGATGTAACCGTCGCTACAGTATAAGATCTATAGCGACACTTTTCATGTGAAAATATCATTTTTCTTTTGATTTTCTTTTTCTGATGTAATTATGCTTCTGTGACATTGTATTTCCTCAATCCAAGTCTTTTGAATTGAGTCTTGTTTTATACTCCCTCCGTCCCAAATTAATTGCCCTGTTTTGACTTTTTAAAGTTAAATTGACCATTTTTAAAACTAATCTTTTTACTATTTTTGCTAAAATATAGGTGAAGAGATTATAACCAAAAGAAAGTATATACAATTTATTACTAACCCCAATTTTTATGATTTTAGAAATATATTTATATATGCTTAATTATTAATTCTAAAAATAGTCAATTTGACTTAAAAAAGTCAAAATTGAGCAATTAATTTGGGACGGAGAGAGTAATATATTTAATTTCTTATATATATATATATATATATAAAGTGATAATGAATGTTCCCATTTTGTTTATTATTGTGATATTAATTAATTAATCATGTTGATTATTTGAGCATTAGATTGTAATTCAATTGTAATTCTTTATTATGTATATTTCGTCCATGTGTAAATGAGAGCTCTGTTTAACTTGCTGACATTAGATTATATTAAGGTTTATCTAGCTAGGGCACTTGAATATTATACTTTTACAATACATTTTATTTCCAATAAAAAACTTTAGTCTTAAAATCGAATGTTAATTTTATTTGTTTATGTATTTAATTTATTTACCAAGTATATATGTCCTTCATAAACCTTTTTATAAGAACTTCATATGTGTGACGAAAAGTAGAAAAAATGAAAGGCATATATTAGGAGATTAGAGAAGCTGTGATTTGTAGGAGTCTGGAACTAAATAAACAATAGGCAGAAAGGAACTAATACAAATATTGCCACTCGAAGCGATTACAAAGACAAAGGTAACTTTTGTTACAAAAATAATCAACAAACAAATCAATCATCATTTTACAATTATTAAAATGATTAGACAAATACCATAATCAAAAGGGAAAAAAATGAAGCAATTTAAAATATCAAACACCTTGAGAAAAATCAAATGCATGAGATCTTAATTAGTTTGCTTAGTTCACAAAACGGCAATCCTTCCTAATCTCACCGTTTGTGCCTGTGAGGACCTCAATGGAGCCCATGTGCACCATAGCAGCCGCAAACTTAGCCGCCCAGGCTGAACCATAGTTAGCATTGTCCAACACGATCTTAGCCGTTAAGGAGCTGCTCAATAGTGTTTGATCAGAAGTTAATAACCCATAGCGGTAAGTCAATCCGGTATAGTATTTGTTGTCCAAATAGTTAGGCGTTAGAGCATCAAGATTTACTGTCGGATTTGAGCCAGAAGTACCATTGTTTGTGTTAGGACACTTGTTCTTTAGGAATGCAGCATATTTTGGATCCATAGAAGGATCTTGAGGGTATGTTTTGTTAAAAGAGTAGAGACGGTTTGAGAATGAACTGCAATGGGAGATACCAATGGAGTGTGCACCCGAAAGAGTTACCATCTCATCTAGTGACAACCCTTTTCGGGCAAAGTTTTGTTGTAGTTGGCTGGCATTGAAAGAAGGTGGAGGGAGATTTTGTGCAACTTCAGAGCTCAAAGAAATACGGCCATCACGACGTCCAGCTGGAACATCATAGTTTATCCCTCCTGCTTTGAGAGCACTGTCGCGAGCAGCAAACGCAAGTATGTCTGAACAAGACACAGTTTTAGGGCATAGAACCTCGAGTAGAGCTTTGGCCTCATTAATCACCTCAAAACCTCGAAGGCTAGGGTTATTGGCTGGACTAGTTTTCTCGGGAGCTGGTTTTCCTGATACTGAATCTAATAGAACAGAAGCATCACAACCCTGAAACAATATCAAGAATAAAAAAACACATTAGTTCTAATTTAAGTTATTTTAGTTGATCAATCGTGCGGGATAAAATTACTAGAATGAAGAAAATGATAATATTTTCAGCACAAAACTTTCAGTTACAACACAAATGTAAACTTTTTAATAAACATGGTACATTTGTGTATTGCATTATTTGCGCTGAATATATCGACCAACTCTCTAAATATATATGAGCATTTAGTTTAATTTATTCATACCCTCACAAAGCAGTCATGGAAATGCATTCGAATGAGGCCTGCTGCAATGCCTGGATTCCTTGACACTGCTTTGCTCACAGCAATCTTCACAATTGTCTCAGCCAACGGACAACTTCGCCCATAATATCCGATCTTTAACGGTGGTGAGGCGGCCATAGTAGACACAGTACTATAAGAGAAAATCAAACAAGAGAGCAACACGAGTGCCCGAAACTTTGAGCTGCTTGAATCCATCGTATGAGATAGAATAAGCAGATTTCTTATAGTTTGCTCTCAAGCTAGTACCGAAGAAAAAACTATGTTTTGTGTATATTTGTAAAGGAAATTGAGTATTTATAGGCCAAGAAACGCGGGAGAATAATGATAATGATTTCCCTTAATCTTTTATTTTTTATTTTTTCTTAGGGCTGTGGAAATCTAGACGTGTGAAGCTGTAATCCCTTCCAGCAAAGTTTAGCTTGTTCAGCTTTGAACGTTTTTGCAACCATACTACGGACGACGACATATCTTGTGACTTTATAAGTTAATTTTTTATTTATCACCTTAATTATAATAGGTAATATTTTAAAGTTGTATTTGATATAGTGAACCAATTTTATAATTCTATCTATATAATATACGTCACAATAATTCGGTAAAAAAACTTTCGCAATACATAACATGACTCATTACCAAATTAAGATTATTAAAACCTACCCTCTCTATTTCCTTTGAACCTTTCTATTCTATAAGCTTAGAATTATTTACTACTAAATTAGGAAAGTGATTTCATCGAATGTCAGCTTCTTGCGAAGAGATTAATTCACACAAACTTAATTTCTTATTGTGTGAAAGTCATCCTTTTGAAAGAAAATTAAGATATGTTTCTTTATTATATGAGACGCGAGCGAGAGCCCCGGCCTGCATTATTGTACACTGCTGATTAAGTCGTGCAAAGGCACTTCTTTATCAAAACAATGTTGGACAACCATTGTGAATATATATATATATATATATATATATATATATATATATATATATATTGTTACATAAACAATATTTTAATGCAATTTGTTATTTTAAAGGTATAATTAAGCCAAAAATTCATCAAAATAAAGTAAGCAAAATCTATTCAAAATTATTTGTCTGACCTAGTATGTAGTAAAAGGTTAACAACGGTGAAAAACCTTGAGCTCATATTCACACTTTGGTTTTTACGTGTGTGTCTATATATATATATATATATATATATATATATATATATATATATATATATAAACACACATGGAGGTGCATGACATTTCACCAATATGAAACTATGTAATTTTCATATGACTTGGAGATGTGTGTCAACAATATTATAGTAATTGAAAAGAGAGATTGAAAATTATACTTATTTATATTTTACATGATTATAATAAATAGTATTCCGCAAGATCAAATTAATATAATTATAAAAATAGTAATTATAACTATGAAAACTTGTGAAGAATTATGCGGATCCATCATCCTACTGAAGCGAGGGGTTAAGAATTTCATTGTTCTCCCGGCTAGCCTACTACTATTAATTGCTTCTTCATTTTACTTTTGTCTGATCCATCACGGTGATCATGATATGCTCACATTTTGCATGATTTTGTCATTCATGATCTAATCTTAATGTATAACTTCATGTTGAGCATTAGAGTTTGTGAATTTAGACTTGGCAAACGGGCGCCTGAACCGGGCCAAAATGACCCAGACTTTCACTAGCATGAAATAAGAGATGTGAGGCCTAAGGAGTGACGAGTCGGGTAGCTTGTGATTTTTTTTTTAAATTTTTTGACATTAACATGCATAGCCATTCAATTCATTCTTCCCACGTTTATATATTAACTATTATAAAAGTTATAAATAAATTAAAATATTGTGTGTAAAATAAAAATAATCTTACAAATAATAATTGTTTAAGTGTCTGATAACACTATTACATACATCAATTAAAATCTCAAAATATCACAATTTTAACAAATTCATAGGTTAAAACGTCGAGTCATCATTAGAAATATGGGTTAGACCTTGAACAGTTGAAGTAAATTGAATTTCCTGAACAGGCCGAGTTACCCGCGAGCAGGACCACAGCAGGCCAAAATTAGGCTGCGCTACTAAAATATATAAGCTCAAAGTCAATTTTTTGGTAGGTGAGCTGGCCCGACACACGGGCTTGGACTTGTGTTGCTAGGTCTATTTGTGATTTAATTATAATTCTTTATTATGTATAATTTTCAGTCTAAAAAATGAGAGTTATGTGTTTTACTTGTTGACTTTAGATCGATTAAAGTTGTCATATAATCTTATTAATCTATCCAACAGTGTAGTACCATCTTACGTTCCAAAATATGGTAATTTTGTGTACGATACTCTATATTTAGAATATTAAAATATATATATATTTTTTACTATTTTATTTATATTATTTACACAAATATTAATATTTTAACTTAGTGTAGGATGCTCCAACATCCCATTTGTATTAAATTAATTATATGACAATCAATTAGGAAATTAATGTATGATTGTATGGCACTCAAAGAAATGGATTACAAAGAAAAAGGTAACTTTTAGTACAAAAATTACAACAAGAAACAAATGAATCATCATTAGATAATTAGTAAATTGATTCACACTTAAATTTGACATGCAATCATCATTAATTCCCAGACGGAAAATAAAAATAAAAATGAAGCAATGCAAAATTTCAAACACCTTCAGAATAATCACTTGAGATCTTTGCTTAGTTCACGAAACGGCAATCCTTCCTAATCTCACCATTTGTGCCGGTGAGGACATCAATGGAGCCCATACGCACCATAGCAGCCGCAAACTTAGCAGCCCAGGCTGAATCATATTTAGCATTGTTCACTACCAACCTAGCTGTTAAAGGGCTGGTAAATAGTGTTTGATCAGAAGTTAATAATCCGTTGCGGTATGTCAATCCCGTATAATATTTGTTGTCCAAATAGTTGGGCGTTAGAACATCAAGATTCACTGTCGGATCTCGGCCACCAGCACCATTTTGCCGGGGACATTTGTTCTTCAAGAATGCAGCATATTTTGAATCCATAGAGGGATCTTGAGGGTGTGTTTTATTAAAAGAGTAGAGACGGTTTGAGAACGAGCTGCAACGGGAGATACCAATGGAGTGTGCACCCGAAAGAGTTACCATTTCATCTAGTGACAATCCTTTTCGTGCGAAGTTCTGTTGTAGTTGGTTGGCATTGAAGAAAGGCGGAGGGAGATTTTGTGCAACTTCAGAGCTCAAAGAAACACGCCCATCGCGACGTCCAGCTGGAACAGCATACTTTATCCCTCCTGCTTTGAGAGCACTGTCGCTAGCAGCGAAGGCAAGTATGTCTGAACAAGACACGGTGTTAGGGCATAGAAACTCGAGTATAGCTTTGGCCTCGTTAATCACCTCAAAACCTTTGAGGCTAGGGTTATTTGGCCGGATGAGTTTTCTCAACGGCTGGTTTCCCTGGTATTGTATCCAATAGAACAGAGAAGCATCACAACCCTGAAAAATTATCAATAATAAAAACATGTTAATTCTAATTTAATTAGTTTTAGTTGATTGATCAAATGGGATAAAAAGGGGAATATGATATATATTTTTTTAGCGCAGAACTTCCGGTTCCAACACAAATGTACAATTTTTATATAATTGTGTATTGCATCTGAAAATATCAGCTCTGTAAGTATGAGCATATATTAAATTTCTTCTTACCCTAACAAAGCAGTCATGGAAATGCATTCTAATTAATAAGGCCTGCAGCAATGCCTGGATTCATCGACACTGCTTTGCTGACAGCAATTTTCACAATAGCCTCAGCAGGTGGACAAGTACTTCTACCATAATATCCAATCTTTAGTGGTGGTGAGGCCCCCGTAATAGCTACACTAGAAGAGAAAATCAAACAAGACAGCTAGTGCTAAAGAAAAAAATTAAGGTGGTGTTTGTTTACCTCTTAACAGTTTCATATTTGATTGAATAAAAGGGTAAAGTTGTTTTGTATATAAAATTTTGTTTGTTTTTTATCGTCTTTTAATCGGTAAGAAGAAGATATAAATCTAAATCATTAAGAGATGTCTCTTAATGAAAAATTTAAATTTATGGAGCCTCTATAAATATTGTACTCTCTCCATTCCAAATTTTAAGATTGTTATTGATTTTTGAAAAGTCAATTTGAAATTTTTTAAATTTAAATTGATATTTTTAAATTTAAAAGTCATTCAGATATTTTATATTTTTGAATTACCAAACAATTTTTTAAGTTTAGATGTTATTTCACTCGGATAATCTAATTTATTAAAGATACATTAATCATTCAAATCTTAATTACTCAGTTTTATCAAACATCACCTAACTTTAATTGCAACCGCGATTTGGCTGAAGTTTTTTTTTAATTGAAAGCAAGACGTGTACAGATGTCATTACAACTTCCTGCAAAGTTGAGGTAGTTCGGGTTCGAACATTTCTGGCACCATTGAGCAAAGATTATTAAAACTTAACACACTCTCATTCCTTGCACGAACAGTAAAAAATTAGCTTTGTATTTTTTTACTTCAGCAGTTTTACAAAAAGAATCTGATTTATAAAATTTGTTAATATTAATGATATATTTTAATTTTTTATGTATACTTTTAAAATAATACGTTGTTAGTTTAATAAAGTGTTATACCACTATTATTAAAAAATAAACTCTGTTTTTGTGGAATAATTTTTTCTTTCAGATTAGACTTTTTTGTGTGTGGGTGGGAGGGAGTACTAAATTAGGGAAAGGGGTTTTTGTATATGCCCTTTGACATTCACCAAATGTCAGTTTTTTGTGAAGAGATTCAGGAACTTTCCACTTCTGAACTAGAAATCTATTGAAACAAAGAGGATATGTTTCTTTTATGCCATGACAAGATCAACCATATCAATAAAAAAAATTGCACGATTTTTAATTAAGCCGTGCAATTGCTCTTCTTAACCAAAAGAATGTTGGACTATAATTAATACTCTCCTGTTCCAAAATTAGAGATATAATTTAATTTTTGAAATTAAACGACGATATATTAAACTTTAAATTAATGTGAATTTATTTAATTTTAGTTAGTAAAATTATTATAATTGTATAGTATATAACAAAAACTATTAATCACAAAATATATTTCATTCTAAATTTTTATGAGTCATACCAATTTTAAAATTTAATTATATCTCTAATTTTGAAATGAGAGGAGTAATATTGAAACGTAATCATGTATTTTGATGCAAGTTGATTTTTGATGGTAAGCGATAAATTATTTAAACAAGTGTTAAGTGTGTTATAATATATATTCAACCATTGGAGAATGATTTTTTTATTGAGCTAAAATAAATAAAATCATTTTAATTTCACTTAACTATTCCCAACTTGTTATATATGTATAAGAAATAGTAGTAAGTCAGACGATCTCAATCGTAGTTTATTTTTAATTTTTGGAGAAATTTAATTCAAAAGACTTAAGTTATTCAAGACACGTTTAATATTTTAATTTTCAGGGAAAAAAAAACACTGCTGACCTCAATTTTATAGCAAACACCAAAAGGACTAAACACACATATATTTACCAGCTTCCCCCCCCCCCCACCCCCAATAAACCTGGTAAATGGTAGAAGATTAGTACTCTTTGCGTTCTAAAATTAGGAATATAATTTAACTTTTGAAATCAAATAACGACATATTAAATTTTAAATTAATGTGAATTTATTTAATTTTAATTAATACAATAATTATAATTATATAGTATATAACAAAAGCTATTAATCACAAAATTTATTTCATTCTAAACTTTTAAGAGTCATACTAATTTTAAAATTTAATAGGAGGTACTCTGAAAGTCAAATTGTATCTCTAATTTTGAAATAAATAATACTCCCACCACTATCTTCAAAAGGATTAGTAAAGTACAATTTGTACACATATTAAAAAAATAAAAATAAAGGAAAGAGAGAAAAAAAAATTCAAATTTATTCTTAGTGACCCTACAAGATTATATAAATTGATGAATATTTTTTTTATATAATGAATCCCACTAAAGGATATATTTATCCTTTAGAGTAAAAAAAATAATATAACAATTGTAAACTAACTATAAAGTATTACCAATTATCACCTTAGTTGTTTTTAAAATTTGAACGAAATTATATCAATTTTAAGTTTTAAAATTTTATAAATTAATTCTAAAAAGTTAAAACGTATCTTTAATTTTAGAACAGATGTCGTATTATATTTTCATTTAAAACATATTGAGAAATTAATGTAGAAATGTGTCGTATGCAAAGTAAATAAAAAGTAAAATACTTCCCTCTGTCCCAAATTAATTGTTCAGTTTTGACTTTTTTAAGTCAAATTGACTATTTTTAGAATTAATAATTAAACATATATAAATATATTTCTAAAATTATAAAAATTGGGATTAATAATAAATTATATATACTTTCTTTTGGTTATAATCTCTTCACCTATATTTTAGTAAAAATAGTAAAAAGATTAGTTTTAAAAATGGTCAATTTAATATTAAAAAGTTAAAACTGAGCAATTAATTTAAGACGGACGGAGCAGTGATTTACAAAAAGGGGAAGGAAAAAAATAAACAAAAAAACTCTGAGCTTGGGAGTTCTGGACTGGTGCACAACTTGAACCTTATAGGGTTTGAGCGCCAGAGGAGCCTCAACGAAAGGTAGAATGGGAAGTCAGTGCAAGTTCTGGCTCCCAAAGAAGAAGAGATTTTGTGCAAATATCCCTCTCGGCACTTCCCCGTAAGATTTCTTCCCCTTTCTCTCTCTTCTCACGCAATCGACAGAACTAATTATGATATTTCGATTTCTAATCGAATGCATTTTAGGTTTTGCGGGAATCACACAACGAGGTCGAATGACCAGTGGATTACATGCCCAATTGACCCTTCTCAGTAAAGTTTCTTCCTTCAGTTAATCAATCAATTAATCAGTATTTTACTTTTTTTTTTATTTTCTTATTAAGATGAATTCTGTTCTTGTTTTTACTCATTTTGATAGCTCTGTACTTCAAGAAAATCTTGAGGGTCACCTTAAAAAATGCCCATTACTGAAACATGTTCAGTCCCTGTCACTCCATCCTTTTTACCAAAAGGGGATCAATGGCGGCAAAGAAGATGAAGTTGTAGTAGTAGAGGAAGAGGATAAGTCTTCTTCATGTTCATTAGATAATCTTATCACCTCGGAAATGAAGAGGAAGGCTGTGTATGCTATGGGTGTACCTCAATTGTCCGAATTACTCAGTAAAATCAAGTCCATTCATGCATCAATTTGTAATGACATTCAAGACTCACATAAGATTCCTGAAAGTTGTGGTGTTTGGATCAGTCACGAAGTTGACAGGTATTTATTATACATTTTGGATTAGAATTCTTCTGTACTTCTGTTACATTTTTTGTACTGTTCCTATATGTATTGTTTTTCAAATTGTTGTGTTGTTTTTAGGAAGTTGCCATTTCAAGAAAAACATGTATTGCAGCAGGCCTCAATTCTTGGAAACTTGGAAGAATTTGGTGTTTTGAAGTCTTCTGGTGCGGGTACAGTAAAAGAACAATTGGACAATAACGGGTCATCTGTGGATGATAATGATATCCCTGCGGTTGTTGAATTTGGTGCTGGAAGGGGATACTTAACACAAATGCTTGCAGACTGTTATGGGATCAATAAAGTGATTTTGGTCGAGAGAAAGTCATACAAACTTAAGGTTTGTGGATCTTAACTCAAAATTATTGTACATCATGTTCGAATATTCTTGTGGTTGTTATATTTTGTGGTTTTATTTTGATATCTTCAAAGATTGAGTTTTTGTTGTTGGTCTGTTAAACCATAGCTTTTAATAATCTAAGAGGATCCAGTATATGACATATGAACTAAAGTAGCTCACTCAACTTAATGATCTGTGCTTGATTTAATGTTCATGACCTGATAATGTGACTTTTAGGCTGATCGGAGCTTGCGGCAGAAAGACAGCTTGACACTAGAGCGGTTGAGAATTGATAGTAAGGTTTTCCAAAATCCTGTTGTTCAGAAAACTAATTTAATTGTTCTGTTATATATCTTCCATCTTTCTTTTATAATCCACACCTCTTCCCATGCCTGTTAACTACACTGGGGACAGGGACAGGGACAGGGACAGGGACAGGGGCAGAGTTGCTAAGGGGCCGATGGTTTGGGTATCCCATAAATTTTTGGATTTCTTCAAAGCTTGTAAAAATATTATTACTTCAGCCCCCAAAGATTTATGAAAAAGGTAAAGTTTGTGTGAGTGTGTACTCTGTGTGCATCAGAAAAATGAGAACTGCTATTCCAAACTTTAAAGAGTACATGTCTTAAGATTCATCATTTAGTATGTGTGTGGTTGTCTGTCTCAAATCAACTGTCCATCCTAGGAAAGAAGAAAGGATAAGTGCTTAGTACGGTTGGTGAGAATGACGGTTGGTGAGAATGAAGCAATATAGCTGTTTACTTGGTTTATTATTGGTTAGGGTTAGCTGTACTCTTGTTTCGATTCTAGTAATGAATAAGTCAACCTTTATTTGTGAACTCAATCATTCAAGTTCATTCACCAACCAAATAAGAGCTTCAGCAAGAGATTATACATGTCAAATTTTCTGCCCGTTACTGTGGACCTTTAGTAGGTGCAAGTATTCAGCCTAAATAATCTCAGCGGGCAGTCCAATGGAAAGGTTGATCTTGCTTTAATAGCTAATGTAAGAACACGTATACTGAAAAGTTTGCTGGTGCTACTTCCATGTTTTCTACCACTGCCTATATAAGTATATAGTTACATCATAAATCATGAATACCTTACAACTTTACTCCATTGTGACACCCTCAGTAAGGAACTTATCTTTATGTGCTTTGATTAATGTTTCTTCTTCAAAGATGTTTTATAATGAGGTGAACTTTTTTGCCCCTATGTTACTTGAATACTTCCTATAAGCTGAGCGTGGAATCAAATTCACACTGCCTTTGAATTTATACTCATAGTCATACTTGGTTTCCCTTAGTTTGTAACCTTTTATTTTATCAGCTGCTTTATTACGCTGTATTAACTTTTGCAGTTGAGGATTTAAACTTAAATGCTGTTGAGTCTCTTAAAGGAATTCCTTATTTGGCAATTGGTAAACATCTTTGTGGGCCTGCAACAGGTAATCAAAATATTGCTTTATTTTATCTTGCTCCTAAACATTGATCTTGAATTTTCGTAATAATTTTACTCCCAACAGTTTATTATAATTTATAAAACTTTTCTTCAGATATGACCTTAAGATGTTGTCTTGGGGAACAATGTAATCACGGTAATGTTGCTGAGTGTGGTGCCAGTTGTTACCTGAGAGGCTTAGCATTAGCAACATGCTGCCATCATCTTTGCCAGTGGAAGCATTACATAAGTAATCTCTTTGTCCTACCCCTAACAAACAAATGACAATAGAGGCAATCTATTATTGTTTGAATTTCAAGTGTCCTTATATAGTTACTTACTAAATTTGGCTGATCTGTAGATGAGTGATATATGCCTCTTATTTAACCAGTGACAATTGAGGCAATTTGTTCTTGTTTGAATTTTAATTTCCTCGTATTGTAACTTGCGCTGAATTTGGCTGACCTGTAGATCAGCGATATATGTCAACTCTGGGGATTGCCAAGGAAGATTTCCATGCAATTACATGGTTTACCAGCTGGGCGGTAGATGCAGATCATGGTTCGGGCCTATCTGGTGTTGTTGACAGCACATCACATCTGGGGATAATGTAATCATTTTACAACTGTTTTGAAGTGAATTCTATTTATGCCAAAATTTGACAAATATTTTGTTTCAAATTTCCAAACAACGCAGATACCAGTGGCATCTTTATTTCTTTTTCTTTCCCTTTTTATTATTTATTCTGGACAGATGGAGTGTTAAATTATTTGTGTGACATCTTTTCCTTTGTTTTAGCAGTGGGAAGGAAGAATGTGGCAGGGATTTTGATATATGTGGTGTTGAAGGAATTTTGAGGAACATGAGTGCTGTAGAGAGAGCAGTACTTGGCTTCATGTGCAAAGATATAATCGACATGGGGAGATTTATGTGGCTCAAGGAACATGGTTTAGAATCCCAACTTGTAAAGTATGTCCCAGCTAACATCTCTCCCGAAAATCATTTGCTGATTGCAAGGTACAAGACTGTATACTATAAGCCGCTGGAGGCTCTTCCATATGTTCGTTTATCGGTAGGTGATACGAATTAAAAAAATTCTTAGAAATTTTGTTAGACTAATGTGGCAAAATTTGCAAAAACTAGATGATGATTGAAGATAGCCTATGAGATTACAAATTTTGCTAATTACTTGTATACGTTGTCTTCTTATTTGGAATAGACTTGGCTCAGTCATTGAATATATACACATCAACTAAAAGTGTTTCTAAGTTAATTGTAAACTAAAAGTGTTTCAAGTCCACCAGATTCATTTGCACTCTATTGTGAGCGTAAATTGCGTGCGTGTTGGTTTTCAGTTATGGCAGAGTGCATTTATTGCTTCCTCATCATAAATTTACGCTAGGTTCTTTTAAGTACTTCTTTTTAAAAGAATTTAACGGTTTTTTATCCTTTATGTATAGATATAGCTACCATCCAACTCAATATACTCCGTCGGATCCATATTATTTGATTAATTTTTTGAAGGCAACCAAAGAGATTTTTAAACTTAAAATTAACATAGATTGGTTAAATTTAATCAATACAACGATGAATATATTGTGAAATATTTAAAAAGTATTATAGTCATTGAGATCTTTTAGTTGAATGAATGCAGGCCAACCCCATTAGACCTTTCGAAGCACCAAACCAGGTAGTGCCTGCAATAGAATATTTATGAAGTATAAATGCAAATCTAATCACATAACCAAAAAAGGTTGGTAACAACAGAATATTTATTTAGTATAAATGCAAATCTAATCACATAACCAAAAAAGGTTGGTAAAAAAATAAAATAAAAACAGAGACATAAGCTTTTAATGTTTATTATCGCACCAGCTATATCTAGCTCCTGAAATTAGTTTCTGCTTTTGCAGTTTTGCTATAGAGAATCCATTGTCAAGAGAAAGTACAAAAATTATACACTAAAAGTAACTGTAATTTTCCATGCTATATATTATGGCGTACAGACCTAAAAATAATAATAATAAAAAATAAAGATGAAATCTAGCAAATTCCATTGAAAAAGCAAAAAATAATAGACAATCAAGTACCTTTATTTTGCGTATGTTTCTGATTAATTTGGTTTCAGTTTTTGAGAAAGAGTGAAATTCACGGAATCTGCAAACACAAGAAACAGGGAGAGGTTGCAGTCTCTATTGAGATTATTGCCTTTTGGATATAGAGCCAGATCTTCCTGAATAATAAAAAAAATTATATTCTTCTTACTTGACAAGAACAGGAACAGGATCCTCTCCGTTTCATTTGAAATGGAGAGTCTTCATTTCACTCTATTTCACAAATTATTGCATCATAATAATTTGATTAGTTATGATCCAAATATGTTAATAGATAGTTTATGATATTAAGATCAATCTTTAAAAAAAAAATAATAAATCCGACATTTTTTCACCGTTAAAAGTCTAAAAGATTTTTCACCGTTGAATTATTTATTTTTCAACGGTGAAAAATATTTTAGACTTTTAACGGTGAAAAAATGTCGGATTACCTTTTTTGTTTTTTAGGATTGATCTTAATATCATAAACTATCTATTAACATATTTGGATCATTATTAACCAAATTATTATGATGTAATAATTGGTGAAATAAAGTGAAATGGAGACTCTCCATTTCATTTGAAATGGAGAGGATCCTATTCCACAAGAACAGAGGTATGAGTAGGCATGAAATATAAGATAAGATAAGATTGAACAAGTATGGTACATACCATTTGTAACCTCCTACAGTGAATACATCAGAGTAGGAATAGCAACTCTCTCCCAGCTTCATGTTTATACAATATATATGTTATATTCTGACAACGAAAGAGATTCACCAGAACCCGAGCTCTTAATGACAAAAACCTCCGCCCCCAAAGAAGCAAGTGTCACTAACTAAATATCCATTAGAATCTTCTCCGAAAATTTTCAACTTAGCATTTGTTCCAACTCTCTTTAAAGTTGGCACAAGATACATGGTTTAGATAATCAATCAATTAATACACGACAATGTTTATATATTATATAATACTTGTATCTTGAACGGTTAAATACTTTTCACATATTTGATCAAATTAAATAAAAAGAACCTGAAAATAGCATTGACCTCACTCACTGCCAGCAGGCAGACTACATGCAGTTACCATTGCTAGGTATATGAAGATTTGATCTTGTCCATTTCTGCTACTGTTTCCATTCGAAAAAAAAATATGATTTTCCTGTGCACAGAGATTCAAATCAAGCACAATCTTCAAAGAAATATATGTTGGTAAACTATGCCTTGTCATGCATACCATATTTTCTTGACAGGACATAATTCTGGTACTAATTTAATTCCTATGAAAAAGAAAATTTCTCGTTCCCATGCAGTTACGTCGTTTCTATGTTTGTTGAAAGCTATGGACATACAGATTATATATTTGCAGCGTTTAGTTGTTAAGGCCTTAAGGGTAATTAGTAGTTACATCAAAACATATTGTTTTACTGTGCATGATCATAGATTCGATCGACTCTATCTAACAACAAAGATAGCTACGGAGATGCATAGGTCAGTTTCCCTAGGTTCCCCTAGTTCCAACCATCCCCTACACCTGGGCATCTCTTAAAAGTCTATTTTCTGATTATTGAACCGTTTAAGTTTCTCCTTTGAATACAATTGTTAGTAGAACAATGGTTAGTGTGTCACAAATATATATATATATATATATATATATATATATATACACACACACACACACACACACACACACACACACGACTAATTATATTTTTGGTCCATGTTGCTCAAAAAAAAATAAAAAAACAAATAAAAAAATAAATTACTTGGGTTTATGAAGTCAACAATCCTTGAATATATGATTTTGCTTTGGGAGTTTTATTTTGTTCATACATTACTGTATATTTTAATATGAGAATTGATGATATCAGCTTAAAATTATTATATTTCAGCACATATGAAGTTACACATGTTTGTACTATGTGCTAAATAAATTGTAAATTTTTGTAGTGATAAGTAAAATTTGAGTTGGAGATATCAATTCTCTTTTTTATTTGTACAATTATAAATGCACAAAAAATTGTGAGCACACGAAATTTTGAATCCAAGGACACCAGAAACATGCACGAGTGGAATTTTGAGAGTCCAAAGACACCATAAAGGTATAAACCGATAAACATAGCGGAATTTTGATCTATAGTGAGTATAATTATAAAAATTGTATTAATTTTATATTTTTTAAAAAATTAAATTAATTTTAAAAAGTCACTTAAGTTTATTCCTTGTGAGGGAGAAAGTGATATAAGCACTTACCATTTGTAATAACCTCCTGCAGAAAATATACGGCACGCAACACTCCGCCAACTTTAAAAATTAATTTTTTTTAAATTTATTTATATTATAAAGCCGGAGAGAAAATTCGATATCGGAAGTCAATATCTCCAATATTGATAAAGACTTACCAAGACCCCAACTCTTAATGACAAAAGCTTCCACTCCAATATTTTTGCGGATTGTAATTTTTCTTAGAATTTTTTTATTAAGACTAATTAATGTGTCAAAATTTGCGAAAACTAGATGATGGTTGGAGATGGCCTATGAAATTATAATTTAACGATTCCTTGTATACCGTTTCTAGTCACTGAACATGCATGAGGGCTACAAATTCCTGTGATGAGGCTACAAATTTCTTCATTTATTAAGTATTTTTGTCATGTCCAAATTCAGACATTTTTTTAAACACAAGTCCAGATTAAATTTAAATTTAAAACTTGTTTGGTAAATAAATAAATAAAATCAAAATTTCGTTAATCTGACTCGCAAGAAATTGAAAAATGACTTGTACGTGAAAACAGAATTGCATTCAATCGTAAAATCATTTTAAATTTATAATTATTTACCGCTTATGTAGGCACATTCTGTTTTAGTTTTTTTCACATAGAACAAATTTTTCCTACACAATCTCCTATTCGGAGAACAAATTTGAATCTCACCAACTAAAAAATGTAGCAGCTTTTCATTCTTTCTTAAGATTAACTATTAAGTAGAGTACACAATTTCTCAAGATCAAGAAGTAAAAAAATGAAAGAGAAGTAATAAATTTCACATATGTTTAGATGTAATAATTAGGTAATAAACATCACGTACAGTGAAACCAACAATTTAGACGATAATTCAAGAAACACTAATAGTAAATCATGGAGAAAACAAATCAACAAATTATAAGGTATCTTGAATAATTTCAGCCAGCACCTTAACTTCTGCTTCAACTACCCAATAATCATAGTCATTGAAATCTTTTAGTGGAATGAAGGTAGACCAACCCCAATCTGGGGTCGAAGCACCAAACCATTTAGTGGCTGCAACAGAAATTTTAGTATTAATATAAATCAATCGCATTAGCCAAAAAGTACTATTTAAAAAATAATAATAATAATAATAAAATAAAAATGCAACCCAGACAGATAAGCTTCTAATGTTTTTTTTATCACATCAACTATTACGTGCTGGAGTTTTGCAGTTGATTTAATTAAGCGTAGAGCGCTTAGATGGGGGATTATCTCAGACTCTATATGATGGTGCTAGTTAACTCTCATAAATTTTGTCATTGATAATTTTTATTATATACAATATAATTGTAATTATTGTGTCAACTAAAATTAAATAAATTCACATTAATTTAAAATTTAATATTTCGTTGTTTGACTTCAAAAATTTAATTGTATCTCTAATTTTAGAACGGAAGGAAAGAGTATTTGTTATCACATCAACTATCTAGTTTTTGAAAGTGGAGTACTTCTATTTTTGGCATTTTGCTATAAAAAATCTAGTAATTATTTGTCGGAATGGCAACCGGACGGGACGAGGCTGGTGGGGTGAGAGTTTTGCATACTCCGACCAATTAACTGTGTATATATATATATATATATATATATAGACCTAAACAAAATAACCCTGTAGCAATTTTCATTGAAAAAGCAAATCGAGTACCTTTCTTTTGCACATGTTTCTGATTAATCCAGCCCTCAAGGGTGATCGTAAATTCTGCTTTCACTTTATGAGCAAGAGTGAAATTCTGGGAATCCGCAAACACAAGATAGAGGGAAAGGTTGCAACCTCTATTGAGATTATTGCCTTTTGGATAGAGCAAGAGCTTCCTGTATAAGAGTGAAGAAAATATTTCTTTTTTCTTACTTAACAAAAACAGAGAAATGATTAGGTATAGTAGATGTAGATACCATTTGTAACCTCCTACAACGAATACATCTGAGTACCAACTCTCTTCCAACTTTGAAAATTGAGAAATCTTCCATTCATATTTATAAGATATGTTAGTTGCTAACAATGACAGAGAGTGGCCAGAACCCAAGCTCTTAATGTTAATGACAAAAACCTCCACCCCAAAGAAGCAAGTGTCACTAATTAAATATCCATTAGAATGTTCTTTAAAAATTTCAAGAGGAATGAACTTGGAAAAACCCCATTTAGATTTTACTATGTCAAAACGTCTCGCACTCCCTGCATACAGTGCATAATTAATGTAAGTACCTGGACAGATCCCTCAAGTATATATAATGACACTTAAAATAGTTACATAGGATATTGTGGAATACTGAAGAAACACTGAATGCACTGTTAGGCCACATGAATAGGGGAGGACCCTAGCTCAAATGTATGTTGATTGTTGAAGAATCCACTTAAAACAATTACTGGTAAGTGGAGACTATATTATAATGATCAATTTTTGGATCAAATTTTAATCAATGTCGGACTTTAACCCAATAACTTGAATGAAAATTAAGATTTGTTTCAATTCTTTAAGAGTTGACACAAGGTTATTAAGATAATTAATTAGTACAAGACAATGCATGTTTCTATCAAACTAGTATAATACTTGATGCAAGTACCTGGACAGATCCCTCAAGTATATATAATGACACTTAAAATAGTTACATAGGATATTGTGGAATACTAAAGAAACACTGAATGCACTGTTAGGCCACATGAATAAGGGAGGACCCTAGCTCAAATGTATGTTGATTGTTGAAGAATCCACTTAAAACAATTACTGGCAAGTGGAGACTATATTATAATGATCAATTTTTGGATCAAATTTTAATCAATGTCGGACTTTAACCCAATAACTTGAATGAAAATTAAGATTTGTTTCAATTCTTTAAGAGTTGACACAAGGTAGTTAAGATACTTAATTAGTACAAGACAATGCATGTTTCTATCAAACTAGTATAATACTTGTACCTTGAACTGTTAGATACTTTCCACGTATTTGATCAAACAAAAAGAACTTAAAAACAGCATTGACCTCACTACCAACCGGTAGACTGCTCTCCATTGCCAAGTATATGGAGATATGATCTTGAATATTTGCGCTATTGTTTCCATTCGGAAAGATAATGATTTTCCTGTGCACGTGGATTCAAATTAATCAAGCACAACCTTCAAAGGAAAAATATGTTGGTAAATTATGCCTTGTAATGAAAATTTTCTTGACACGACATAATTTAGGTATTAATTTGCTACTAGGCATATATACCCGTTCAAAGCACGTAATTCTTAAATTTTATACTTATTTTTTAGTAATGTTTTTTATATAATATTTTGAATAGAATAAGTAATATTACTTTTAACTTAACATGTTATTTTGTTTTTACATGTTAATAGTTTGGACTTTTTCCAAAAATGATCAATAATAATAATAATAATAATAATAATAATAATAATAATAATAATAATAATAATTTAACATTAGGTAAAAGAATTCTTAAAAAAATAGTTTGCTTCTAAAATTGTATTATTTAAGTAATAATAATATTCTACTTATACTTAAAATATAATTATATTTATAATTTAATATTACTAACAAATTTAAGTTAGGTAATATGATTTTTGTGAAAAATTATTTTCTTCTCAACTAATATTATATAAGTAGTAATAAAATCGTATTAATAATGCTAACTAATTAATATTAGGTAAGATGATATTACAAATGTTTACTTGTAAAAATATATTATTAATTCTTCTTTTGAACTCAATTGAACCGAATGAAGGGTATTATTGAAAAATTATGATGTTGATATTTTTAATTTTATTGTTAGACATTCTTATTCAATAGAGTAATTAATTTTTATTTTACTATTTAATAATTGAATCATATAGTTGGTTAATATATATTATTTATACTTGTATTTGAATAATAGTGATAAATTATTATCTGGTAAGGTAATCCTAAAAAAACTGTTTTCTTATCAATATATAATCTTAGTAGTAATAAATCTTACTTATACTCATATTATACGTAAACTCATATTTAATCTAAGGCATAATAAAACATAGTTTTGTATAAAATTTAAATTAAGTTTTTTAAATAAATTTAAAAATAAAAAATTTAACCCTAAAGGTAAAACTACGTCATTTTATTAAGTAACCTTAGTCAAGTTTAACTAGGACATTACCTTAATTAGATATTATTTTCTCATATACACACACATATATATATTTCAATAATATTAATAAATTGATATTTTATAAGATCACTTACGATTAATATCAATATATATGTTTTGTGTGTGTGTGTGTATATATATATTAATATTATTTTATCGGAAAACTTGAATATGTATGTTTCTAATTGTCTTATTGTACAATCATAATTTTGTTAACTATTTACTATATTTTTACGAATATATTATTCAATATATTTTAAAGAAATTTTATCGTTTCCATGCAGTTATGTCATTTTAAGTTTGTTGCATGGAATCCTTCTACGCGGACATATTTTTTGGGACATGAAACTGGACATTTCCCATTTGGCTTGTTTTTTTTTTTTTTGGGTATTGATTCCAAGCCTATTTTTTTTTTGGATTTTATATAAATTGGTTTTAAAATCCACAGTATAAATATGTTTGAAATCTATACTAAAAAAAAACCAAGTCAAATGGGAAATGTCCAATTTCCATGTCCCAAAAAACATGTCCGCCTAGACTTATTCTTGTTGCATGTTGTTACGGATTTTAGAGTTTTCGTACGAACTCAAGAATTTGTTACGGATTTTAGAGTCTCCGTACGAACTCAAGAAATATTGAGGGAGAAATAGAAAGAATTTGGGAAGAGAAGATTTTAATTTTTGATATTCGATACTCAGTTCAGTACATAGTTACCATTATATAGACTTCATTGAATAATTAATCCTAACCATCCATTTTAGTCTAATCTCCACCCTCCATTTATTTATATATGTTAGACTATATTTGTTACGCATGTCATTTGGTATTTTAAAGCCTTGAGGGTAATTAGTAGTTACATGATCAAATCTTACTGTTAGATCGAAAGTCACGTTATGGAAACTACATTTTAATTAAGATAGTCGGAGCCATTGTGATAATAACTTGCGGGAAAATCTCTCGTTCTATCCAACAACAAAGTAAGCACATGTGATATATAAGCGCGGCAAGTTTTTCTATAATCTTCCTAATACAAAAACATACCATTTGTAACCTCCGACTTCAAAGTGGCCTGATTCAAACTTTTCTATGCCATCTTCTTCTGAAAACAGTGAGAAGGACTCGACTTTGAGCAAGTAATGTGATGGAGGAGCGTCCCTGGTTTCTCTAAGAATCCCTTCTGCACGATCATTTGTATTTAACCATGAGAAATTAAGCCAACTAAGTTTTGTCAATTTTAAAGGTCAATTGACGATGAATTAATATAATCTCAAGTAAAAATATGGTTATCAAATGACTTTAAAAATGGCAATAAATTGTAAATAGATTAAATAACGGGTTAATCACAAAATTAAATAATCTCTGATAGTATTAAATTACAAATAGTCTTATTCTTTATATTTGTCATATGGGTAAATTTAACAAAGGAATTCAAAATTTATAAGAATTTAATTTAGCAACGATAACATGATAATGTAATTGTAATGATAAACTAGAGGTTCATTATATAGAACTATCAATAGTAAATCTTTTTATGGAGCAAGAAAAAATGAAAAATAGGGGACTCTCTTCTGAACAAATCTTAACAAATTAAAGTTGTAAGAACCAAAATTGAAGAACAAAATCTTAACAAAGTTGTGAAAAACAAACCATCGTCGTTCTTAGTCAAAGCCATGTCACAGACCGCATACAAATAAACCAAAGACTGTTGACGGAAATCCTAAAGATAAAACATCTATTTATAGAGAGAGCTGCGGGCCGAATATTGAATTCCCATAACACTAGCTAAGACGGCTTTCCTGAAGAAAAAAGGTGCCAACACGTAAGTGAGATTCTAGGGATACCAAACCAAATAAAACGATTTACATCTGAACAAGTAACTGAGATTCTAGGTACTAATTAATTTGCTATGAAGAATAAATTTTATCTTTTCCATGCAGTTATGTCATTTTTAACTTTGTTAATTGTATGTCATTTGGTATTTTAAGGCCTTTGAGGGTATTCAGTAGTTACATCAAATATTATTGTTGGTTCTAAAGCCACGTTACAAGTATTATCTAAATTTGTAATAAATAAATGCTATCTAAATTTGTAAAGTATTTAAAAGAAATCCCAACCTGTTATAAAAAAAGAATCTTTTTTATATCTCTAAAAAGAAAAATAACTTCTAAAAGAATTTTTATTTTTGATTATACCAATTTTATTACAAGTTTTTTTTATCACAAATTTATGCAAGATAATATATCTTGAAATTTTTTCTGTAGGATAATTCTATTATTATAAATTTATTAAGATATTAAGATAGCGGCAAAAATCTCTTAACATATATCACAGTCTATTATATTAATATCAATCATGAATTTCATTATTAAATTAATGTCCTAACTAAATTAAATTCATTAAAACTTGAAATTTAACAAATCACATAATTAATTATACTAATAATATGTGATTTTTTTAAAAACATAATAACTATAAAATTAGTTGAAAAATTATAGTAGCCGTGCGGTGATGCTCTATCCTGGCCGGGGCCGCGTGCACAATCACCTTGCAAAATCATATTGACAATTTAGGCGCATGGCGCATCAACACTAGCTAAGAACCCTCGCCCCAAGCCCGTGTGTGTGGTTCTGGGTTAGATCTATTATTTTTTACCCGTGTCTATCCTGTTTATTCAAAAATTGATCACAACAATTCATTAATTTGGACAGGTGAAATATGGATCATCGGATTTTGCGCTGTCATTCAGACCAGACAATTATAATCTGACCATCCAAAATATTTAGTTATAATTAATCGAACTTTTCCTAAACAAACTTCGTGGGTGCTCTAACATTTTCTATAAATACTATGCATCAGAATGTTCCATCCTTTCCATTTCTAAATATATATTTTTTCTCTCTTTCTTATATATTGCTTCTATATTTAACAACTAAAGAAAGTTCGTTGATAAGATAAGAATGTTGAACAAGTATATATGGTAGATACAATTTGTAGCCTCCTACAGTGAATACATCAGCATAGGAGTAGCAACTCTCTCTCCCAGCTTTGAAAATTGAGAAATCCTCCATTCATGTTTATACGTTATATATGTTATATTCTGACAACGAAAGAGATTCATCAGAACCCGAGCTCTTAATGACAAAAACTTCCGCCCCCAAAGAAGCAAGTGTCACTAACTAAATATACATTTGGATTTAAAAATTATCTCTTCTTGAAAATGTATATATATCTTTACTTCCTTATTCTGTTCATCATTCATCAGCTTTATGCAACAATTCTCACCAAAACATAATGCAGCACAGTTGACATAAACTATTTGAGAAAAGTACAAAAACATACCATTTGTAACCTTCGGCTTCAAATTCAAAACACTTATGCTGCGTTTGGATTGATGGAATAGGAGGGAGAATGGAATGACTCATTTCTATGGAATGAAAAAAATTGTGTTTGGTTATGAATGGAATGAAAAAAATTGTGTTTGATTCTTTTAAGGGAGAGAGAACATATGGAATAACTCATTCTAACTAGAATGGAATGAATCATTCCACTCTTTATTCCATTCATTCAGTCCAAACGTAGCATTAGAAGAGTACTTTCTATGCCATTTTTTGAAAACAGTGAGAAAGATTCAACTTTGAGCAAGTAATGTGATGGAGGTGCTTCCCTGGTTTCTCTATGAATCCCTCCTGCATGCTCATTTAATTATATTCAAGTAAATTCAGAATTTGTTTGTGAAAATGGGAGATACCTAGGCAGCTGTATTAACTTTGTTACCCAAGTAAGAGCAGATTCAAATAACTTTGTACAAAAATAATATGGATAAAAGAACTAAATAAAAATATATATTGCAAATGTTTGTGTCGAAATTTTAATTGTTAGTTACGTGGATAACTAATAGTGATAACTTTTTTAGAGAGATGTGTAATAAATAGGGCGCTCTTATAATTACTACTTATCCATGTATTAATAAGTTTCGCAATTGTAATTGGGCGTAAATTTATCGCAATACATAATAGGACTCAAATATAAATATTTACGGATTTAATGATATGTAGATCTTGAACATCATGAATGGTATAATATACTTGTTCTCTTTCACACGTATGTGAGTATTACTTACTATTTATATGAAAAGAATTATATGAAAATATCAAATTTCCTAGTGTCGATATAGTTTAATCTCTTATCTATGAGGCTATGCTAAATTGCCTCAGGCTCCATACATCCTAATTGTTTTCATATTTCAATTAAGTAATACTTAATTTATAAAATTTATAAATCTTAAGGTAATTTTATTTTTGTATCATATATACTCTAAAATTTGTAAGACTTTGATTAAAATAATACTCCCTCCGTCCCAAATTAATTGCTCAGTTTTGACTTTTTTTAAGTCAAATTAACTATTTTTAAAATTAATAATTAAGCATATATAAATATATTTCTAAAATTATAAAAAAATTGGGGTTAGTAATAAATTGTATTTACTTTCTTTTGGTTATAATCTCTTCACCTATATTTTAGCAGAAATAGTAATTAAAAAGATTAGTTTTAAAAATGGTCAATTTGACTTTAAAAATTTAAAACTGAGCAATTAATTTGGGACGGAAAGAGTAGTGATGACGTGAAAATATAATTATAATGATAAACTAAAGGATTATTTTATACAATTAACTATCAGTAGGAAATTTTAGAATATGCAACTATCTTTAATTATAGAGCAAAAAATTATTTGTAAATAAGTCTCTTTTAAGGAATGGGGGTATACATATATATTTTGTATGAAGAACAAATCTTAACAAAACTGTAACAACCAAAATTGAAGAATAAATCTTAACAAAGTTGTAAAATACAAAACGTCCTCGTTGTTGACGATTGAATCCATGTCACGAAAAGCTTAAAGAAAAACCAAAGACTAAACTTGACGGAAACCCTAAAGTCAAAACACACACACACACACATATATATACACATCGATTTACGTTATGTTTTAACAGTACAATCCTCTTAAAAGTCACACACACACACACACACACACATATATATATATATATATCGATTTACATTATGTTTTAACATTTAATATGAGAATTGATGATATCAGCTAAAATTATTATATTTCAGCACATATGAAGTTACACATATTTGTACTACGTGCTTAATAAATTGTAAATTTTTGGTGTGATTAATAAAATTTGAGTGAGAGATATCAATTCTCTTTTTTATTTCGTTCAATTACGAATGCACAAAAAATTGTGAGCACGCAGAATTTTGAGAGTCAAGGACACCAGAAACACGAGTAGAATTTTGAGAGTCCAAAGACACCATATGGACATAACATAAACATAGCGGAATTTTGATATATAGTGAGTATAATTATAAAAATTATATTAATTCTATATTTTAAAAAAATTTAAATTAACTTTAAAAAGTCACTTAAATTTATGCCTTGGGAGGGAGAAAGTGATTAAACACTTTAAAACCATTTGTTATAACAATATACAGGGAGTAACACTCCGCAAACTTTAAAAATTGAATTTTTTAAATTTATTTATATTATAAAGCGGCAGATAAAGTTTTGGATATCGGAAATCAATATCTCCAATATTGATAAAGACTCACCAAGACCCCAACTCTTAATGACAAAAACTTCCACTCCAATTTTTTTGCGAATTGTAATTTTCCTTAGAAATTTTTTGTTAGACTAATTAATGTGTCAAATTTTGCGAAAACTAGATAATGGTTGGAGATGGCCTATGAGATTATGATTTTAATGATTGCTTGTATACCGTTGCTAGTCACTGAACATGCATGCATGCATGCATGTTTCAACTGCTGGAATATTTTTTGCATTGGTTAATTCCTGTGATGAGGTTACAAATTTCTTCATTTATTAAGTATTTTTGTCCGGTCCAAATTCATACATTTTTTAAACACAAGTCCAGATTAAACTTAAATTTAAAACTTGTTTGGTAAATAAATAAATAAATAAATAAAAATTATGTTAATCTGACTCGCAATAAATTAAAAAATGACTTATACGTGAAAACAGAATTGCATTCAATTGTAGAATCATCTTAAATTTGTAATTATTTAATTACCGCTTATGTAGGCACATTTTGTTTTAATTTTTACCACGCAGAATAAATTTTTCCTACGCAATCTCCTATTCAGAGAACAAATTTGAATCTCGCCAACTAAAAAATGTAGCAGCTTTTCATTCTTTCTTAAGATTAACTATTAAGCAGAGTACACAAATTTCGGATCAAGATCAATAAGTAAAAAAATGAAAGAGAAGTAATTAACTGATATAAATTTCACATATGTTTAGACGTAATTAGGTAATAAACATCACACCAACAATTTAGACGATAATTCAAGAAACACTAGTAGTAAATCATGGGAGAACCGAAAATGGAGAAAACAAATCAACAAATTATAAGGTCTTTTGAATAATTTCAGCCAGCACCTTAACTTCTGCTTCAACTACGCAACGATCATTAACTAAAAATCCTCTGCTATAGTCATTCAAATCTTTTAGTGGAATGAAGGCAGCCCAACCCCTAATAATGAACGAAGCACCAAACCAATGAGTAGTATCTGCGATTGAAATTTTAGTATTAATATAAATCAATCGCATTAGCCAAAAAGTATTATTTAAAAAATAATAAAATAAAAATGCAACCCGGACAGATAAGCTTCTAATATTTTTTTTATCACATCAACTATTACGTGCTGAAGTTTTGCAGTTGATTTAATTAAGCGTAGAGCGCTTAGATGGGGGATTATCTTGGACTCCATCGGATTATGCTAGCTAACTGTAAATTTTGTGAATAATAGTTTTTGTTATATATAATATAATTGTAATCATTGTGTCAACTAAAATTAAATAAATTCACATTAATTTAAAATTTAATTTAACTTCAAAAATCAAGTTGTATCTCTAATTTTATAACAGAAAGAATAAGTATTTGTTATCACATCAACTATCTAGTTTTTGAAAATGGAGTACTTGTATATATTTTTGGCTTTTTGCTATAAAAAATATATAGTAATTATTTGTCGGAATGGCAACGGGACGGGGCGGGTGGGGGAGAGTTTTGCATACCCCGACCAATATATATATATATATATATATATATATATATATATATATATATATGAGTATGCATCCATGGCAACTGATTGTCATATATACTATTCCAGCAACCAATATCTCATCCGTTGATCTTGATATTGGATGGTCTAGATTAAAAAACTAAATTCCTTTGCCGCTACAACATGTAGCGGCAATTCAACAAGTACTACCGACAGTGCAAATTACGAACATATCCCCCAAAAGTAATCAAAAAGTCAAAAAATAATTAAAAATCTGACACCAACTTGCTGGTTGCCGCTACAACTTGTAGCGGTTGGAGATGATTAATATTATTATATTATTATGTAATATTATATTAATAATATTATTATAATATATTGAATACATACATTGTCACTACATAGTGTAGCGGCTGGCCTGACAATAAATGTAATATAATATAATATTAATTATATAATATAATCAATATAATATTAATTATATCACTTGGTTGCAGCATGATATATTCTATATTTACAATAGAGATCAATTAAAAAAATTTAAGGAAACTCAATTACAACAACAACCATTTCAAAATTTAAAATCCTATAACTGAATTACAACAACCACTTCAAAATTTAAAATCCCAGCAAATTACAAGTAATTTTGTTTGTTATTTATTTATTTTATTTCATTGCCATCAATATATTTCACGCATTGTTGTTATTAGTTCTTCATGTCTACTTGTTTAATTATATTAATTAATTAATTTCAAGTGCTATTATGCGAATCTTTAACGAGTTTCCTTAAATCTTTTTAATTGATCTCTAATGCAAATATAAAATATATCATGCTGCAACCAAGTGATATATTATATTGATTATATTTTATAATTAATATTATATTACATTTATTGTCAGGCCAGCTGCTATACTATGCAGTGGCAATGCATGTATTCAATATATTATAATAATATTATTAATATAATATAAAATTACATAATAATATAATAATATTAATCATCTCCGGTCGCTACAAGTTGTAGCGGCAAGCAGCAAGTTGGTGTCAGATTTTTAATTATTTTTTGACTTTTTGATTACTTTTGGGGGGTATGTTTGTAATTTGCACTGCCGGTAGTACTTGTTGAATTGCCGCTACAACATGTAGCGACAGAGGAATTTAGTTTTTTAATCTAGACAATCCAATATCAAGATCAACGAATGAGATATTGGTTGTTGGAATAGTACATATGGCAACCGGTTGCCATGAATGCATACCATATATATATATATATATATATATATATATATATATATATATATATATATATATATATATATATATATATACCCATCCGTGGCAACCGGTTGCCACAGACACTATTCCAACAATCATAATCTCCACCGTTGATCTCGACATTGAATGGGCAGGATTGAATTTTTTTTCCCCTGCCGCTACAGCCTGTAGCGGCAGTAACAAAGCTTGTAGCGGCACGAGAAATTACTCATTTGTCTCTCATTTATAAATATAATATAAATATTCATTTATATTTATTTATTTATAAACATATTTAGAGATAAATATAAATATATAAATATTTATATTTATATTTATATGAATATTCATATAAATATTTGTTGATTTCCAAAAAAATATGTCAAATGTAAGATTCAATCTTGGGACCTATGGGTCATTAGGCAAATACTCTGCCGCTACGCCATTCTAGTTTATTAGTTTTTTACACTGCCGCTACAGCTTGTAGCGGTAGGCAGTGTAGCATATGGGTAAATGAGAGGCAAATGAGTAATTTCTCGTGCCGCTACAAGCTTTGTTACTGCCGATACAGGTTGTAGCGGCAGGGAAAAAAAAATTCAATCCTACCCATTCAATGTCGAGATCAACGGTGAAAATTATGGCTGTTAGAATAGTGTCCGTGACAACCGGTTGTCACGGATAGATACCCTATATATATATATATATATATATATATATATATATATATATAGATAGATAGATAGATAGATAGATAGACCTAAAAAATAACCCTGTAGCAATTTTCATTGAAAAAGCAAGTCAAGTACCTTTGATCATATGTTTCTGATTAGTGCTCTGGTCCTTAAGTGACAATGTAAATTCTGCGTTCACTTTATGAGCAAGAGTGGAATTCTGGAAATCCAAAAACACAAGAAATAGGGAAAGGTTGCAACCTCTATTGAGAGCATTGCCTTCTGGATAGAGCATAAGCCTCCTGTATAAGAGTGAAGAAAATATTTCTTTTTTCTTACTTAACAAAAACCGAGAAATGATTAGGCATGAAATATAAGATTAAGGTATAGTAGATGGATGTAGATACCATTTGTAACCTCCTACAACGAATACACCTGAGAAGCAACTCTCTTCCAACTTTGAAAATTGAGAAATCTTCCATTCATGTTTATAAGATATGTTAGTTGCTGACAATGACAGAGAGTGGCCAGAACCCAAGCTCTTAATGTTAATGACAAAAACCTCCGCCCCAAAGAAGCAAATGTCTCTAATTAAATATCCACTAGAATGTTCTTTGAAAATTTTAAGAGGAATGAACTTGGAAAAACCCCATTTAGATTTCACTATGTCAAAGCGTATCACACTCCCTACATAAAGTACATAATTAATGTAAGTACCTGGACAGACCCCCTCAAGTATATATAATGACACTTAAAATAGTCACATAGGATATTGTGGGATATTGAAAAAACACTGAATACACTGTTAGGCCACATGAATAGGAGAGGACCCTAGCTCAAATGTATGTTGATTGTTGAAGAATCCACTTAAAAAACAATTAGTGGTAAGTAGAGACTATTATAATCATCCGTTTTCAGGTCAAATTTTAATCAATGTCGGACTTAATTTAACCTAATAACTTGAATGAAAATTAAAATTTGTTTCAATTTTTTAAGAGTTGACACAAGGTAGTTAAGATAATTAATTAGTACAAGACAATGTTTATATCAAACTAGCTAGTATAATATTTGTACCTTGAACTGTTAGATACTTTCCGCGTATTTGATCAAATAAAAAGAACCTAAAAACAGCATTGACCTCACTACCAACCGGTAGACTGTTCGCCATTGCCAAGTATATGGAGATATGATCTTGAACATTTGCACTATTGTTTCCATTCGGAAAGAATGTGATTTTCCTGTGCACGTACGTGGATTCAAATTAATCAAGCACAACCTTCAAAGGAAAAATATGTTGGTAAATTAACCGTTGTAATGAAACTTTTCTTGACATGACATAATTCTGGTATTAATTTGCTACCAGCAATATACCCCGTGCAAAACACGAGGTTTTATTATTGATTCCTAAATTTTATACTTATTTTTTAGTAATGTTTTTTTATAATATTTTGAATAGAATAAATAATATTACTTTTAACTTAACAGGTTACTTTGTTTTTTACATGTTAATATTTTGGACTTTTTTCAAAAATGATCAATAATAATAGTAGTAGTAGTAGTAGTAGTAGTAGTAGTAGTAGTAGTAGTAGTAGTAGTAGTAATAATAATAATAATAATAATAATTTAACATTAGGTAAAATAATTATTAAAAAAATATTTTCCTTCTAAAATTATATTATTTAAGTAATGATATAATTTTACTTATACTTGAAATATAATTATATTTATAATTTAATATTACTAACAAGTTTAATTTAAGTAAGATGATCTTTGTGAAAAAATTGTTTTCTTCTCAACCTATATTATTTAAGTAGTAATAAAATCTTATTTAATAATGCTAACTAATTAATATTAGGTAAGATGATCTTGCAAATGTTTACTTGTGAAAATATATTATTATTTCTTCTTTTGAACTCAATTGAACCAAATGAAGGGTATTATTGTAAAATTATGATGTTCATATTTTTAATTTTATTGTTAGAAATTCTTATTCGATAGAGTAATTAATTTTTATTTTACTATTTAATAATTGAATCATACTGTTGATTAATATATATTATTTATACTTGTATTTGAATAATAGTGATAAATTATTATCTCCTCAGAAAACTGTTTTCTTCTTAATATATAATCTTATATAGTAGCAATAAATCTTATTTAAACTCATATTATACGTAAACTCATATTTAATCATAAAATTTAAATTAATTTTTTTTCAATGAAATTCAAAAATAAAAAAACTTAATTCTAAAGGATAAAACTACGTCATTTTATTAAGCAATCTTAGTCAAGTTTAACTTTAATATCTATGTTTCTAATTGTCTTATTGTACAATCATAATATTGTTAACTTTTTATTATATTTCTACGAATATATTATTCAGTATATTTTAAAGAAATTTTATCGTTTCCATGCAGTTATGTCATTTTAAGTTTGTTGCATGTCATTTGGTATTTGCCTTGAGAGTAATTAGTAGTTACATCAAATCTTATTGTTAGATCGAAAGTCACGTTATGGAAACTACATTTTAATTAAGATGGTCAGAGCCATTGTGATAATAATTTGTGGGAAAATCTGTCGTTTTATTATGTATGATGACATGATTAAGTCTATCCAATATAATAACAAAGTAAACACTTGAAATATATAACACACGCAAGTTTTTTTTATAATTCTTCCTAATACAAAAACATACCATATGTAACCTCCGACTTCAAAGTGGCCTGATTCATACTCTTCTATACCATTTTTCGAAAAGAGTGAGAAAGACTCGATTTTGAGCAAGTAATGTGATGGAGGAGCGTCCCTGGTTTCTCTAAGAATCCCTTCTGCATGCTCATTTGTATTTAACCATGAGAAATTAAGCCAAATAAGTTTTGTCAATTTTAAGTTCAATTGATGATGAATTAATATAATCTAAAGTAAAAATTTGATATCAAATAATTTTAAAAATGACAGTAAATTATAATTAAATTAAATAACAGACTAATCACGAAATAAAATAATCTCTAATAATATTAAATACAATAGTCTTATTCTATTTGTCATATATGTAAACATAGGTAGTCAAAATTTATAAAAATTAAATTTTATTAGTAATAGCACGATAACGAAATTATAATTAATGATAAACTAGAGGTGATAGTAAATCTTTCTGTGGAGCAAGAAAATATGAAAAATGGGGGACACTTCTGAACAAATCTTAACAAAGTTGTAAGAACCAAAATTGAAGAACAAAATCTTAACAAAGTTGTGAAAAACAAACCATCGTAGTTGTTGGTCAAAGCCATGTCACAGATCACATACAAATAAACCAAAGATTGTCAGACTGACGGAAATCCTAAAGATAAAACATCTATATATAGAGAGAGCCGCGGGCCGAATATTGAATATCCGTAACATTAAGACAGCTTTCCTGAAGAAAAAAAGGTGCCAACACGTAAGTGAGATTCTAGGGATACCAAACCCAATAAAACAATTTACATCTGAACAAGTAACTGAGATTCTAGGTACTAATTAATTTGCTATGAAGAATAAATTTTATCGTTTCCATGCAGTTATGTCATTTTTAAGTTTGTTAATTGTATGTCATTTGGTATTTTAAGGCCTTTGAGGGTAATCAGTAGTTACATCAAATCTTATTGTTGGTTCTAAAGTCACGTTATGGAAATTAGTACAAGTATTATTTAAATTTGTAACAAATAAATACTATTTAAATTTGTAAAGTACTTAAAAGAAACCCCAACCTGTTAGAAAAAAAGAAAATATTTTTTTTATATCTCTAAAAGGAAAAGTACCTTCTAAAAGAATTTTTATTTTTGGTTCTACTAATTTTACTACAAGTTTTTTTTATCACAATTTTATGTAAGATAATATATCTTGAAATTTTTTATGTAAGATAATTCTATTATTACAAATTTATTAAGATATCAAAAAAATCTCTTAACATATCTCGTGGTGTATTATATTAATATCAATCATGAATTTCATTATTACATTAATGTCTTAACTAAATTAAATTCATTAAAACTTAGAATTTAACAAATCACACGATTAATTGTATTAATAATATGTGGTTTTTTTAAAATATAATAACCGTAAAATTAGTTGAAAATTTATAGTAGTCGTGCGGTGATGCTCTGCCCTGGTCGGGGCCACGTGCACAATCACGTGGCAAAGTCACATTGACAATTTAGGTGCATGGCGCATCAACACTAACCCTTGCCCCAAGCCCGTGTTCGTGGTTCTGGGTTAAATCTATTATTTTTTACCCGTGTCTATCCTGTTTATTCAAAAATTGATCACAACAATTCATTAATTTGGACAGGTGAAATCTGGACCATCAAATTTTGCGCTGTCATTCAGACCAGACAATTATAATCTGACCATCCAAAATATTTAGTTATAATTAATCTAACTTTTCCTAAACAAACTTCGTGGGTGCTCTAACATTTTCTATAAATACTATGCATCAGAATGTTCCATCCTTTCCATTTCTAAATATATGTTTTTTTCTCTCTTTCGTATATATTGCTTCTATATTTAACAACTAAAAAAGAGTTCGTTGATAATTATCAAGTTTGTTGTTGGCTATTATCAATGTTGTGACTTGTTGTATCTTGAGAGTAAATTTGTCTACATCTTAACTTTGACTTATCTAAGGGAAACAAATAAAACTTTAAGGAAAATGTAATTATTTACATTCCTCAAGTCATTTATTTGTGTCGTTTCTATATATATTTCAACATTCTATGCCATCTTCTGAAAACAGTGAGAAAAATGAGTCGAGTTTGAGCCTGTAATGTGATGGAGGAGCGTCCCAGATTCCTCTAAGAATTCCTTCTGCATGCTCTTTCATATTTAACCATGAGAATTTAAGTGCTAATCATACGTAAATGCCAAACTTCAGAAAACAAGGGAGAATAAGTAAATAGTCAATTGATTAAATTTTTATTTTTTAACTTTAGAGACAAGTAAAGGTGAGAAGTGGTGTAACACCCCCTTTTCGAAATAGGAAAGGGAGGTCACATGCGAAGCACAACAAACCCCAAAATAAATACATAGAACACTAATAATTTTAATATATTTAATAGGGACAACCCATCAACGATGAACTAAATACAATTCTCCAAAAGAAGGCAAAATAATCAAAACTTAAAATCAAATAAACCTAGATGATCAAAGGCAACTCTGTCATCACACTAGCCCTAAATCACCCCTACAAACCTGCCGGAAGAAAAACACAATATGAGCCAAATGCCCAGTACGGATATAGATATGCAAAGATGCACAATGGAAATACGGAATCAACTGAGACAAAATACTGAACAAAGCTTCAAGCTTAAATATCGACGAAAATAAAATCTTCAAAGTCTGAATAGAATATATCTGTCTCAACAGAATTAATTAGACGAACAGATTACAGATAGAGTACAAAAATAATGAACTGAAATAACAGACTCAATGAATTGAACTGAACAGAACAGAACAGAACAAAAATAACACAATGAATTAATAAGCTGAATCAAATGGTTGGGTGATATAATTTCATACTGAGCTCAGAACAAATCAAAAATATGTCTTGCCATAAAGACAAGTCAAATAATGCTACATAGGCAATCAAATAATGTCACATAGGCAAATCACACATTGGACCGCGAATCCAAATGCATGCAAATCGGATATGTGTGTTTGGCATAACATCACCAATCCGCAGAACATATGTAATAACCAAGAAATTCTTAGTCTTATTATAAGTAATATATTAATTAAATATTAGTGATATTGAAACCTTGAAATGTATTGAGAATGATATGTGATTATTATATAATATTATTGTCTATAATAATATATAAAAAGAAAATTATTTGGCTTAATATTAAATATTAAGGATGAGAATTAAATAACCTAAGAGTTATAGTATTGGGGAATTGTAGTATTTAAAATTATATACTAATCCAAGGGATAAATTTTACTATCTCAATGTATTACTTATTTTGAACCAATTAAAGAAAGTTTAATTAGGTTACATAATTAAATTTATGTAGGTGACTCATTTTAAAATTCCAAGATGAGTGGATTAGAAACCCTAATTTAATAATTAGGGTAAGATAAAATTTAAGATATTGGACCGTGACAATTTTCATGGCCCAAACAATTTAATTAGAGAGCCCTAATGAATAATTGAAGGCCCAAAGCATGGCCCAATTATGTAGGGGCTTGTTAGTCATGTTACTTATCAAATTTGGTAATAAAAATAAATCAATAATGGAGAAAAGGAGAAAGAGCATGGCCAACAAAGGAGGGAGTAAATAAGCATGTGTTGATTTTTTTTACTTTAGTTAGCAACCTACTCCCTTAGGTGTCAACTTAAGAAACTAGCTACCTTGTTTAACCAACACATCAAGTAAACCAATGCTAAGAAGGTAAAATATTGGGAGAGGTAATAGATACATACATTGTATACTTACTAACTTAATAACAAAGTATCAAACCAAGTGTCCTTCATTTCTTTTTCATTTTCTGCACCTAATAACTAGTAAAAGAAAAACATAGAGAGAGAGGGCTGACCATAGGAGAGAAAAGAAAGAAGAGGAGCAAGCTCATGAACCCCAAACTCATTTCTTACTTTGGAAAAATAAGAAAAATAGCAACCAAATCAAGGTAAGCAAAGAAATCAAACTCTAGTTTTATGTTTTGTATGTTTTGTGTAATATTGTGTTAGATTTATGGAAATGCAAGTTCTAAAAGGCTATAATCTTGTGAGAATGATAAATATTAGGTAGAGTACGTTTAACTTGTTCATCTATATAAGTTGATGTTGGAAAAATTTGGAAAAAGAAAGTTAAAGAGTTTTTTTTTGAAAACTTATGTTAAAGTGTTGATATATATTTTTCATTTTAGAAATCTATTATGGGTTTAGCAATTTTTCTTACTTGGTATGTTAGATACATGAGTTTGTGACAAAACCCCTTTGGAATCACTTAAAAATGTTGAGAAATGAGCAAACTATGAATTTATTATTAAAACACTACAACTAGAAAACCCTTACGAATCAGCCACTTTGGCACAGATTTCAGGGACCAAAACAGCACCAAATCCAGTGTTTGATGAATGAAAATTATATTTCGGGAAGATACGAATCCAACGAGTCTGACTAGGCCTAAATCGAAGTTGTAGATTTCATATTATGAAGGTTTTCGTAAAGGACTCCGAATTTAGAAACTAAGAGAAAAAAATAGGAAAAAACCGGTTTCCGGTGAACCGACGGGACTTTCCGGCGACCGGTTCACCTATTTTCGGCCGATTCCGGAGGTGATTCCAGGACCCAAATTTTTCTAAAATTGTGAAGAATATTTTAATATTTATTGGGTAATTTGTCTGGACAGTTTGGTAATTATTATGTAATTAATGGTTAAACTCATTTAAATCATTTATAACTTACTAATTAATAATTATTAAGGCCACTAAATAATTATTAAACTAATTTCATATAATCTAAATATTATTAACTACTTAATTATCATTTCAAAGAAATTAAGCAATAATTAAGTAGAGTTAGTATTAATAAACTAACTATTGATTATTTAATTGAAGTTAAATAATAAATAGAGATAACTAATTGATTAATTATTATTTAATTTATATTAAATAATAATTAAAGAGTGTTTGAGTAAGATTAAGTAATTACTCACTTTCATTATCATAATAAAATAACTATTTATTATTTAATATTAAATAATAAATAAGTACAAACGTTAATTAATTAATTAATTATCCTTTTATTAATAAGAAAGAATAATTAAAAGTTTATGAAGTGAATTAATTATTTACTATTCAAGGGTAAATAATTTATTTTATTATTTAATTATATTAACTAATAAATAAAGACAAATGTTAATTAATTATTCTTTAATAATAAAGAATAACTAAAGAATAATGAAAGAGATAGAGTAATTATTTTCAAAGATAAGTAATTCATCAATTATTATTTAATTAATAAGGAATGGTTAGTCAATAATTAATTATTATTTAAGTAAAAATAATTAAAGACTTATAATAAGTAATTAATTGATTATTATTTAAGTATTATTAAATAATAATTAAAGTCAAATAATAATTTGATTATCTAGTATTTAATTGATATTAAATACTAAGTAGATTATGTAGTTATTATTATTATTTTTTAAAATAATAACTAAAGTTAATTAAGTGATTACTATTTAACTAATATTAAATAGTATTCAAGTGAAGGTATGGGTAATCAATAAATAAAATTTTAATAATTTGTTAATTAAATAATTATAATAAATTGTTTAAAGGTTTAAAAAGTGTATAATACTTAAGATAAACATTATTAAATAATTAAATTATTAACCGAAGATCAATTAAATGTCTTAAAAGGTTAATGATAGCGTATTATTATGTGTATCTTGTAATGAATATACCTACTAAATGAATGGCCGAAGTAGGTGTGTTGATGTACAATTATGTGTTATACTAATTGATAGACCGGCGTTATTAATGCTGGGTCACTCAACGAATTTTAATTAAAGCTAGATAGCCGTAGTTCGTCGAACAGGCAAGTTTTTCCTAACTCAGCTTGAGTTATTATTTTTCGAAGCATATTAGTGAATAATTATTAATAATTATTCGCATCTATAATATTTATTGACATTCGCACTTTGTGCAATTAAATTCCTGTTCTATTATTTTTGGACTGTGAATTGTTTAAAGTTCTTTCATCAATGAACTGTTATGAACTGGATCTATGCTAATTGTATCAGCTAGATCGAATACGTTAAATTGATAAACTCAAATCATTTTAAAACCGAATCATATCAGTTGATTGGTATGGATTCTTCGACTGAGATAAAGAACAGTTTTATTAAAGCTTTAATTGAAAAATAATTATTGCTCGATTATTAAGTGTTTATGCATAAATCATTGGGTATGAAAGGCTGATCCCCTTGATTACCAAAACTTATTAAAATGACCAGTTTAAATACTGAAAACCTTCGTATATGTTTACGGTTAATTATAACCACTCAGTATCTATTGTTTCATTATTAAATCTTGTTGATTGCTCTTGTACAGTTGAATTTTATTGTTGAATATCTAGAGATAACATCCTTTCTAATCATGATATACCTCCTTTGTAATTAAACTTGCTAAGCAAACTAGTTGCTTACCCTTGCTATATCATGACGTTTATTTAAGCTAAACCAGAAAGTTCTACAAAGAAAGACAAGGGAAAAGTAAAAGTGCAGGAGTAGTTTACTACAAACTCTTAGACCTTATATTTAATGTAATTATTATGTAAACCTTTTGTAATATTAAAGGTATGTGTTAAGTTAAGGTTAAGTAGACCTGGGAAACATTGTTGTAAACTTTATTATAATGAACAATGTATGTAACTCAGGTATTTTTGGAGATTCGCGGCGGAGAGGGCGATGTAGCGGCAGCGTAACCAAGGACATCTGGAAATTCGCGGCAGAGGAGGATGATGAAAGGGAGGAGAAAGGAAACGGTGAGGGAGATGAAGATTAGGATAGAGAATATAATTTTTTATTTTCCCTCCTTTTAATTTGAATTATGGATTTGTTTTTGTTGTTAAATCCCAAAGATTTGATTTGAATTATTAATTATGGCGGTTATTGCTCCTTGATTTTAGGTTTCTTTGTTAATGTGAAATTGAATGGTTTGAATTTGTTGCACTCTTTTTGTAATTATTTTGTAGATACACTAATGGTGTAGTTATTTTCTAATTGTTATATATTACTGTAAAGAACCTACCCATTAATCTATTCATCACTTATTAATATTTATTAGCCCACATAAATTAAATGACTATTTTGACCCAAATAAAAGACAAAGTTCAAACAATATGTAAAAAATATATATATATTTAATTTTATTTATTATTATTACTAAAAAAATCGGGTTATTACATTATGTCCCCCTTACAAAGTATTCCGTCCCCGGAATCAAAAAAAAAATAAGGATTTACCTAACATCAAAGAGAGGAGGATACTCTTGTCAAATAGTCTCCTCCGCCTCCCAAGTAGTTTTGCGCTTCAGATGATTTTCTAATGGGTTGTCGTGCGTATAAATATTTTACTCGAAAATTCAACCAATCAAATTATAATAGGATTAGATTTACACCTCCACTTTTTAAATATAAAAAAGAATTAATATAAGAGTTACCAAAACTCTAACAATTATTGAATTATCTGCTAAAAGAATTTAACTTTTCAAACGAAACAAAGAAAAAAAATTAGTAACTTACCTTTATCTTTTTTTTTTCAATTCAAATACACTTATATAAAAATAAAATCAATTAATATTTAATTATTAACAAAAATATGGATTATTATATTCTTTCCCCTTAAAATATTTTCGTTCTCGGAATTCAAAAAAACTACATAAAGTTTTATTTTTATTTAAATTGCATAATTATTTATAAACTTAAACTAAGACGTAGCATCGCCCTTATAATGATCCAAGCTGGTAAGTCCATCGGTCCACGAAATTATCTATGTACTTGTAGAAGGTTCGCCAGCTATCGCGTCAAATCCTGGCAAGGTTCTTTGTCTTGTATCGAATTAAATCATGCGTTCCACCGCTTGTGCGAGTCCTTGTCAATTTCCTTGATTTTCATTCTTGCAACGTACTTTTCAGAACATAATTCGAAACACATAATTTTCTCTACATCGAGTTCGAATACCCAAAAATGTTCAAAATTATCTTTAATTTGAAAAGAAAAACTCATGTTCTACACATGATTAGGATCTAACAATTTATTTAATAATTTTTTTATGTAAAACTCCAATAACATCAGATAAACAAAATACCTCTACAAATTATATCACCAACTCTTCCTAAGTTCTTCAAGAGCTCCAATCCAAATTAATTCTCAAATATTATTACACCAAAAATATATTACTAAGATCTTTTCATCGCCATATCAAATTATAAGTCACATTTTTATTAATAGTATAAGCAAACTATAAATGTTCATGGTCTCTCAAAATCAATTGGATTCACCACTAATCATATAAATTAATCATTTAATAAATCATCATTCTCTTAGTGTAAACCTTAACCCAACACATTCAAAAATCTCCTCATACTATCACATAGAAAACTTCACACAACATAACTCCAATATATATTCTACTAGAAATAATCGCAAAATTGATCATTAACTCCAAATGATTAATCTAATCAGCTCGAATATCAACAACTCAAATTTATAAGAAATCTTGTATACTTAATAGTTTTCAATTTATCATATTATCCCATCAATACGCATACCTTAAATTATTCACAAACTTAACAAAAATCAAAACATAACCCAAATCAAATCCTTAATTCTAAGATCATAATAATTATTACCAGAAATAACTTTAACAAATAATTCTCCAATATCAAAAACTCGTTGATACAAATACTCATATTATAATCGTATGATCATTTCTTAACCGTACAAAATATAGCTTTATTCTCCATAATGATACTATCACAATTCTTACTAATATTATTGCTCCATCGCATAACAATAATAACCTCAGCAAAATTATCTCACTTTCTCAAATCAACTACAAATCGAAAAGAGACCAACACTTGGTCAAAATTAACACCAACCAAACAGAGAACCAAATCAAAATAAACTCCTACGTCTACCCAATGGTCTACCCATAACTCACAGGTCAAGCTTAAAGGCAATCAACAGAATCATAACCTAAGCTTTGATACCAATTATGTAACACCCCCTTTCCGAAATAGTAAATGAATGTCACATACAAAGCACAACAAACCCCAAAATAAATACACAGAGCACTAATAACTTTAATATATTTAATAGGGACAACCCATCAATGATGAACTAAATACAATTCTCCAAAAGAAGGCAGAATAATCAAAACTTAAAATCAAATAAACCTAGATGATCAAAGACAACTCTCTCATCACACTAGCCCTGAATCACCCTTGCAAACCTGGTGGAAGAAACATACAGCATGAGCCAAATGCCCAGTACGAATATAGATATGCAAAGATGCACAATGAAAATACGGAATCAAACTGAGACAAAATACTGAACAAAGCCTCAAGCTTAAATATCGACGAAAATAAAATTTCCAAAGTCTGAATAGAATATAACTGTCTCAACAGAATTAATGAGACGAACAAATTACAATAGAGTACAAAAATAATGAACTGAAATAACAGACTTAATGAATTGAACCGAACAGAACCGAACAAAAATAAAACAATAAATTAATAGGTTGAATCAAATGGTTGGGTGGTATAATTTCATACTGAGCTCAGAACAAATCAAAAATATGTCTTGCCACAAAGGTAAGTCAAATAATGCCACATAGGCAATCAAATAATGTCACCTAGGCAAATCACACATTGGACCGCGAATCCAAATGCATGCAAATCAGATAGGTGTTTTTGACACAACATTACCAATCCGCAGAACAGAAACTAGGGTTAACCCATACGCCTCTCACAACAAAAACACTAAATTGCCCACTTCCTCCAGAGCACAAAAATGGAGACGTCGTGGACTGATCACATCGCCACGGAAAGATTCTAACAAAGATACAGTGCTACAACACATGCGACACAATATCAACACAAGGGCTCTAATATATACATGTTAAACTGAACGAATCATTAACACGAAGTTTCCCAAAAAGATTAACATGTACATTACTATAAATATCAAAATAATATTAAACATTAAACATGATGCACTAGTTTAAAGAGTACAACTATGAATATCAATGCCAAAATGAATTATCACGATAAATTTCACATGAAACAATTATGTGAAACATTAACTAATTCCGAAACGGAGAGCAAAACGAACTAATTAAAATTAAAAGAGTTTTCGTTGAAAGAGTACGAAATCTATACCTGTATTAAGCAATATAATACCCAAAATTTATATATAATTTTGTTAATCTCCTTCAATCCGATCTAATAAAACATAATAATTTAGTACGGTTAATTCTCATTTTTAACGATTTAATAATTTAAATATTTATGCAATAATAAATTATAATACATTATCAACATCAATCTTTCCAACCCGTAAACTACTTAGAATCATGTCATAAGCCTCATAAAACACGTTAGTTATACATGTAATTTAAAGAAATCATGTGCTGCTTAAACTCATTAACTTAATAGAAGTTAATCTTTCCTAAATTTAATAAAATCATTAATTTTTAATAAATTAGTATCATCCCTCTAAACACTGTTTAGTGTGAAATGGTGGACAATCAATTAACTAGATGTTATTACTATACTATAAGTTTATAGACTATATGTATATATAGTGCATGTATGGAATCCGAAGGCAATGGTTATAGACTATATGTATATATAATGCATGCATGGAATCTGAATGCAATGGTGTGAAGCTAAAAAAACATAAAAGGATTTGACTGTGAGGTGCCGCCACACGTTAAGCTTTTTTTAATTATTTATTTGGTGTTTTTGTGATGATCCCATTGTGAATACCTTTTCGTTCCCAAAATAATTCATACGAGGTTTGTATCAAAAACAATATCAAATAATCATGACTTACCAATTGATCCTCATCTTCGATTAGTTCTTCCTTTTCTCCCCTTTTTTTTTTATTTTTATTTTTTGCCGCCTCACGCCCAATTCCTTTCCTCTCAGTTCGTATGAGATGTAAAGCAATGCAGTTAGGTTTTATTAATTAATCACCTTATTATTTCTCCTAATTTTAATAGAATTTAAAATTACACAAATATAAATTAGACCCAATTAGTTTTAAGGCCCAATTTTATCAAATTAATCTATTCATCACTTATTAATACTTATTAGCCCACATAAATTAAATGACTAATTTGACCCAAATAAAAGACAAAGTTCAAACAATATGTAAATATATATATATATATATATATATATATAAAATTTTATTTATTATTATTATTAAAAAAAAATCGGGTTATTACAAGTGGTGGTTCTGGTTCGTTTCTACCCACTTCTCATCTCCCTCTCCTCATTAAATTAAACTCACAAAGTAGATTAAGGGGTATCCCTCCTTTCCGTTTTTCTTGTTTTCTCTACTACTGCTTATGAATCAAATGGTAAGTGTGGACTGTCTTAATTGCCAAAGTTTTATCTGTGGATACAAATATTACATGCATGCTGAGAGGCGAGGAATTGATAAAAAAATATGTGTCATGGATTAAAGTGGAAGCTCTAATATACCTAACCCAACATATGAACATATATACTACGTACTCAGAAAAGAGGATTTGTCTCTTGACACCTGTTAAAATCTAAAAAGTTTTAAAATCATATTAACTTGATCTTAATCATTGAAGAGGTCATTATCAAAGTTTAAAATCAATTAAACCTCTAGTCCTAGAAAGGTAGGAGTATTAATAAAACTGTAAAGCTTAAGACACAAATAAATCACATATACAAGAGATTAAAATTTGTTCCTTTTTATTTGTGGTTCGTAGATTTCAAGAAAGTATTAATGATTTAGTTTCCTATAGTATCCCCACATTAAATACAAATTTATTTCTCTTTTATCTTTTCCAATAAATTTTAGAATGATAATATTTAGATTTTATACATATTTGAATTAATCAATAAGACAAAACATTAATTACATTCTTTAATCTTTGTATTTTCTTTTAAAACATCAATTAAAAAAGGAACAAAAAGGGAGTAATTATTAATAAAACATTTTAGATTGGCCTTAAAAAGTCACTTAATTTTATGCCTTGGGAGGGAGAAAGTGATTAAGCACGTACCATTTGTTATAGGAATTGAAAAATTAATCTTCAATTTATCTATATTATAAAAAGGGTGAGAAAGTTGTCAATATCTCCGCAAAGATTCGCCAAGACCCGAACTCTTAAATGACAAAAACTTCCACTCCAAATTTTTTTGCAAATTGTATTTTTTTTAGAAATCTTTTGTATTTTGCGAAAACTAGATGATGGTTGGAGATGGCCTATGAGATTAAGAATTTTAAGGGTTAAATAGATATATGTTACATCAAGTATTATTAAATTTATAATTTGGTTCTTTAAAATAATTGAGCTTACAAATTACTATATAAATTACTATCGAAAACTCGCGATGTTGACCGTGCTAAGTTACCCATAGCTCTGCAAGATCCTGCATATCAGACAACTAACAAATGTCAAAACTTGAAGGCTCGGGCCGTTGGTGTTAGTTCAACACAAAGATATTATAATCTCGACAAAAATGCAGTTAAAGCACATGAAATTGAATATCTGTTGATCGCACAATCTAGCAAGTTGTGAATCGTGAATGTACTAGATTGGAAGTTATTTTCGATTCCTCCCAGGGGTCATTGATTGGATTTGAGTGATTTTTTTTTTTCAATCCCTCGTGAGTTGATGATTTTTTATTTGACGAGTTATGAAGTCGTAAGAACACCTTTAAGCATTCATGGTCATTGTATGTGAGTAAGGTCGAATTCGAAAGAACTACCTTCCCTCGTCAAAGGCATTCTGTCTCCATTCTCGACAACGTCCTTAGCAGGATTGACGTTATGTGACAAATGCACTGTGCGATGCAGCATTCAGTAGGGGTTTCTCTTTCCTGACTTTTTGTTTAAGGCCGAGAGTTTTTTTCATATTATCTTTTCTCTTTATCAGCCCACTTCACTTGTCTCGTTTTCTTAGGCTATTCAAAGTTACCCATTTAACGAGTTTTGGACCAATGACTCCTAAACCAGATGGTTTTGGGGCATTAGGTGTACAGACACCCCTTCGGGTTTATTCACTCGAGTAACAAAGGCCACGGTTCGAGACAAGCTGGTGGTTTGCACCACTCATTCTTTGCTTGACCTTGCGCAAGATTCATTTTCTTAGGCTTGAGTTACCCATGTAGCGAGTGTTAGGCCGGTGACTCCCAAACCAGACGGCTTTAGGGCACCAGGTGTAGAGACACCCCTCAGGCTTAATTACTCGAGTAGCCCATGCCACGATTCGAATCTGCTCGGGCCTCCTCTATTGTAATGCTCGTTTTCTTAGGCTCTGAGTTACCCATGTAACGAGTGTTGAGCCAGCGACTCCCAAACCAGATGGCTTTAGGGCACCAGGTGTAGAGACACCCCTCGGGCTTAATTACTCGAATAATCCAGGCCACGATTCGAGACATTAGCTTGATAATCATTTATCGTCTGACTTCTTGATATTAGCTTGATAATCATTGACTGTCTGACTACGTGTTAATTGTCATCAACGTCGTCATAGTTTTATACCCCACAACTAAAAGCTTGTGCAAACGCAAAGTGAATGCTGTCACATGAGGTCGATTCTGTCGCAAACGTTGCTTTGAATTAAGGCTTTGTACCCGATCAAAAGGTTGAATAGCCTTCTTCGTCTAATCATACTCACGATCGTGCTCCGCGGTTGCTTGTCAGAATTGATCCGATTCCTATCAAGTCCAATAAAATCCCCCTTTCACGCGGGTCATCATATCCTGGGAAAACTATGCTTGACAAATGCTAGATCATCGTACCGTTGAAGATTGATTTGCCATGAGGTAGCATTTGATGATGATGATGGTGCATGTTGATGGGATTGTTGCATGGGTGCCAATTTGCACGTCATCATTTCCTGGGTAGTTGACAAATGCCCTAGTGTTAAGTTGCTTTTCTTGTGATCTCCCTCGTACGGGTCGCATCGGTATCTCGCTGGCTGACAAAAGATCCGGTCCTTTGACTTGTTGAAAGGTTTGGGGGATTTTTGATTTTTGATTTTTGATTTTTTTTTTTTTGCTGGTCGAATATGCCCCTACTCCGGGTTCTTTGTGATCGTTAGGCCACGCCTTCACGGTTCTCTAATCTTATCCTGCAAAATAAGGTCACTGTTTGATGACAAGATAGTATTTAGAAGTTTTAGAAAACCTTGGTACGTGGCACGGATTGCCCTCCTACACAAACCATGTCAGTATTCTCTTTATATGTGCAGGTGATGCAATCACATGATACAGGACATATTTATTATGATGATGACAGTATGACAGTTGTATTCCATTTACATGACATTTATTTATTTGAATGATAAAAAGGCATGAAGAAGCTTCCCTTTCGTTAGGTTTATCAGAGGCTGACCTACCCTAGGGTTACTCTCGCGGGCTTTTCGGCATGAAGGTCCCCAAATCTTCGCAATCTACTCGTCTGAATCCTTTCGATTGGAGCGGATTTGGGTGGTGCGTTTCCTGAGCTATCTCCGGGGAGCAGCCCCTTCGAGTCCAGTAATAAGCAACCGACAGGTTCGCCTCAGGAGGAGGTACTCTCTCAACATACATTCACATTCATCGTCCTCACCGTATGTAAATGATTACTTTGAAGTAAAGCAAACCCATTCAATCATTCATTCATTGGACAACAACACACATTCACACAACAATAAAAAGAAGTCAAAATGTCGCACGCACATACACATTTATAAATTTTAAAGGATAGGATAGCATCAAGACTTGAACGCGGCTTAAGCCCTCTAATGTCCCCAGCAGAGTCGTCAGCTGTCGACGTCGGGTTCTCGTCTTTAATGCGATGGTTTGGCCTTTTCCGATTTTGGCCTTTTGATTAGGTGATTTTTGGAAAAGGTCGACATTGAGTGTCGACGGGGTTTTGAAAGATCGTTTTTATGATGAGCCAATTAACCAGAGTCGCCAGTTGGTATATTTGAAATGGATGTACCAACTCATCCGAATTTTCGTTTTTTATAAATCGCTGGCTCATGTGTGACTCCGAATTAATTGGTCTGCGAATCGAGATTCATAGAGTTCGGGGGCTTGCTTAAGTGAGGGGAAGGTGTTAGGTACCCCTCGACTTCCGTGAAACACGGTTACCGCAATCTTGATGCTTTCCTATCCTTTAATTCATAAAATGTGTGCGTGTGCGCGAGTGTGTGTGTGTGTGTGCCTATGTGAATGTTGTGGTGAGTTTATATGAAAGAATCATTTGGATTTTTTAGGGAAAATCGTGCTTTGATTTGAGAATGCTTCGGAATGTCCTTCGATTTATACGAGAAAGCTTGATTCTTTATAAGAAAGGTTTGATTTTAATTGTCAAAACGATGAGATTTTCATTAGGTGTCGTTTTGGTAAAACAAGAGTTTTAAACCTTCATCAAAATAGGAATCGAGATCTATACGTTGCTTTCGTAACTCAAACGATGGGCAACTTCTAGAATCTCTTTAACCCTATGCACAACGGTTTAATAAAACGTCAATTATTTGACAAAATCATTCCTTGTGATATTTGAAAACGATTTTCTTTAGCTTTCTCGTTGAAATAGAAATCGACATTCATTAGCACTTCCCATTTATTAACCTCGTGATGCTAATAGCCTAGTTTGATTGATTTTATGAAAATCTTATCGTTTAGCTTTGAAATCAATTTCATCTCATAAATCAAATCAAGCATTAAAATGCATTGGGGTTATTCATGGGCATGTAAGCCATCCAAATAACCCCAAACGCCTACAATCACAAGTTTCACTATTTCGGGGCCTTAAACACGATTCTCGCCTTGGCGTCGTTTTAAGGCCCGACGATTACATATTTACAATGAAAGGTACATCGAATTTATTACATATATCAAAAGATGTCCATCATCGGATTTGGACCACGGGGTCGCGCTCCTAGGCTCACATCCAAAATTACTACATCACTATAACGAGCTAACAATCATCAAATGGATATTATCGGGCTATTAGGAGGAAATTCGCTACATTTGGAACCCTCACTAATAGTCCTCAATCCATAGATCCACAAATATATAAGAAAAACTACATTTAATTTAATCAAACAATATGATATAGATTCCTAGAACAAAGGGAATTTTCACCTTGCAAAGGATCTCAAATGGATGTGAACTTGTGTATTTGACTAAGATAAGGAGTATATTTGATACAATCAAAATCAAAGAATATAAATCCTCTCTTTTTTTCCTCTCTTTTCTTCCTATTTGATTGCAAAATTTGCTTCTTTTTCTCTCTATTTCCGTGTTCTTGCTGCTGCAGAATTCTTCTTTCTTCAAATTCTTCCAACTCTCTGTATGCTGCAACGAAACTGAGCTGAAATAGGCTGGCCAAAGCCAACCGCAGATTGATCTACGGCTGGCCGCAGATCAATCTGCGGCTGGCTGGCCTGTCGACGCCGGTTTCTCGTCTTTAATGCGATGGTTTGGCCTTTTCCGCGGCTGGACGGTTTGACTTTCTCAATTTCCGTGCCATGCCTCGATTTTCGTGCTGTAACGTCGGTTTTCACTGACAGGCTCGTTTTCTGCAGTCCGGGAATTACTGAGAGACGTGCCACCTCATTCAGGAATGCCCGCCTCGGACGGCCTTATTGTCACGTCAGCTTTGGTCGCCAATCATCGTGGTGGCTCTGAGTGTTCGCTCATGTGCCCATCCTTTGCTCTCGCAGGCCGGCCCAATGGACGAATTTGCCCTCCTGTCATGGTCAGTATAGGAAGTGCAAAATTTGGGTGTCTACAAAACCACTATAAAATTGTGGCATAAAAATGCAAATGATGTATAAATGATAATTTTTTTTTTAATTTTAATTTTTTTTATTGAACTAGAAAATGCCGCCAATATGGAGAGAAAGAGGAAGGGGAAGAGGAGGTATGCCAACGACCTCACCATCAACCCAAGAGGAATCTGTAAATAATTCCGCGGGTCCAGAAAACCCGATGCAGCAGTTTGTTGACCTGTTAACCCAAGCACTGCAGGGTAGAAACGCCGCACCAACAGTAAACCCAAACCTTCCCAAGTGCCACTTAGCTAACTTTAAGGACTTTAAGGCAGTAGGATTGCCAGAGTTTAAGGGGACAACTGACCCTATTGAAGCGCAAACGTGGATAAAGGAGATGGAGAAGGCTTTTGTTATTGCCAGAGTTGCAGAGGAGCAAAAGACAACTTTTGCTACCTATTTGATGAAGGGCGAGGCTAATTTCTGGTGGGAAGCAAATCAGAGTAGAGCTGGATGAGGTGTGATAAGCTGGGAACGATTTAAAGAATTGTTTCTCGAAAATTACTTTTCAAGGAGTATGCAAGGAAGAATGGAAGTTAAGTTTTTGGAATTGAAAAAAGAAAACACGTCAGTCTCAGAGTACGCAGCCAAATTTAATGAGTTAGCAAGGTTTGCACCCCATCAAGTGGATACCGAAGAACGAAAGGCGCGAAGATTCGAGAACGGGTTGAAACCCTGGATTTTTAGCAAAGTAGCGGTATTACAAATCGATTCGTTTACAACTTTATTGGAAAAAGCTATCATTGCAGAAGGGGGTAGTGAGGCAGTATCCAAATACAATCGAGAGAAGAACAAAAAGAGGACTAAAGGTGGGAATCAAAGTACCAGCAGTGGTGGCAGCAACAGCAAGAAGCACAAATAGAGTAGCGGTGACAGTAATCTAAAGCATCAACAAGGGAGTTTTCAACAGAAGAAACAAGCATGTGGAAAGTGTGAAAAGAATCACTCAGGAGAATGCATGAAAGGGAGGAATATCTGTTATAATTGTGGTCAAGGAGGACATATTTCACCAAATTATCCTAAGCCAAGGAGAAGTGGTTGTTTTTCGTGTGGAGGAACGGGTCATCGATTCAAGGATTGTCCGTTAAAGAAGAATACTGAGGGAAGAAGCGGTAACAAGAGCAATAACACCAAATTATCCATTGGAGGGCCAGTTCAGCAAAACAAGCCGACAGCCAGAACGTTCAACATGACTGTACAAGATATAGTGGCATCGAAAGAAGTGGTGTCAGGTATAATTCCGGTCAATAATATAAATGCATATGTGTTATTTGATTCGGGAGCTACCTGTTCTTTTGTATCTGATGAATTTGCTAGAAGATTAAACTTACCTCGCGAACAATTAAAAAACCCAATGAATATAGAAATTGCAAACAAAGAAGTGATCCCTGTTAAGTTTATCCATAAAAATTACGATGTGGAGATAAGGGGACATAAGTTAAGCGTGAATCTGATTCCAATACGCTTAGGAGAATTTGATGTAATCCTAGGAATGGATTGACTGTTTAATCATGAGGCAGTAATTGACTGTTAGAAAAAGAGCATACACCTTAAGACGCCAAAATAAGTCTACCGTTATATTTTATGGTAGTAAGTTGTCGGGCCAAACAAATTGTCTAACGATGATACAGGCCAAGAAGATGTTACGAAAATGATATGAAGGTTATTTGGCTCATGTAGTGGATACACGAATGATGAATCCTGAAATGGGGCAGATACCTATAGTCAATGAGTTTAGGGATGTCTTTCTAGATGAACTGCCAGGACTTTCACCAGACCGAGAGATAGAATCTGTGATCTATTTAGTACCGGGAACAACACCAATATCGAAAGCACCGTATAGAATGGCTCCGGTAGAAATGAAAGAATTAATGGTCCAGTTATAGGAGTTGTTAGACAAGAAGTACATTTAACCTCGTGTATCTCCGTGGGGAGCACCGATATTGTTTGTAAAGAAGAAGGATGGATCAATGCGGTTATGCATGGATTATAGGGAACTGAATAAGGTGACAATCAAGAACAAATATTCATTACCGAGAATAAATGATCTTTTTGATCAGCTTAAAGGGGCAAGATATTTTTCGAAGATCGATTTGAGAACGGGTTATCATCAGTTAAAGGTGAGACCGGAGGATGTACTAAAGACAGCATTTAGGACTCGTTACGGCCATTATGAGTTTCTAGTGATGTCTTTTGAACTGACGAATGCGCCTGCTGCATTTATGGACTTGATGAACAAAGTGTTTAAACCGTACCTAGATAAGTTTGTGGTGGTATTCATTGATGACATACTGGTGTATTTGAAGACTGAAGAAAAACATGTTGAACATTTTAGGATAGTGCTAGAGACATTGAGGAAGGAGAAATTGTACGCCAAGTTTTCGAAATGTGAATTTTGGTTGAAGAGAGTTCAGTTTTTGGGACATGTCATAGATAATAAGGGAATTTCTGTTGATCCAATAAAGGTCGAAGCAGTGAAGAATTGGGGACAACTGAAGACACCTACAGAAGTCAGAAGTTTCTTGGGATTGGCAGGATATTACAGGAGGTTTATTCAGGATTTCTCGAAGATTGAATCGCCGTTGACCAATTTGACTAGGAAGACGGTTAAGTATGTGTGGACCGAGAAGTGTGAACAAAGTTTTCAAGAGTTGAAAAAGCGAGTAAGTGAAGCACCTGTTTTATCTTTGCCAAAATGGTACGGGAGCTTTTACAGTGTATAGTGATGCGTCACATAAAGGACTAGGTTGTGTATTGATGCAGAATGGTAAAGTCGTTGCATACGCGTCACGGCAGCTGAAAGACTATGAGAAGGGATACCCTACCCATGACCTGGAATTGGCATCGGTAGTGTTTGCCCTTAAAATATGAAGACATTATCTTTATGGAGAAAAATGTGAGATATATATAGACCATAAAATTCTGAAGTATATCTTTACCCAAAAGGAGTTGAACATGAGGCAGAGGAGATGGATAGAATTAATCAAGGGACTATGATTGTGAGATTTTATACCATCCAGGAAAGGCCAACGTAGTAGCGGATGCTTTAAGCAGGAAGAATAGTGAGAAGTTGTTTGTCTTGACAGAGGAAGAAAAGTTAGTGAAAGAGATGGAAAAGATGGAGTTGGAGGTGAAAATCCGAGGGATTCGACCTTATTAGATAAGGTAAAAGAGGTTCAGGAAAATGATGAAGAATGTGGGAACATTAAGACACGGTTAGTTGAGGGTAAAGAGTTAAAATATAAGATTGATGGCATTGGATTATTGAGATTTGAAAATTGAATTTGGGTACCTTCAGTACCAAAATTAAGGGAAGAGATTTTACAAAAAGCACACAATACAAGATACTCGATACACCTAGGAAGCAAAAAGATGTACCAAGACTTGCGCCAACACTATTGGTGGCCGAACATGAAAAGAGAGGTTGCTGAATGTGTCAGCAGATGTTTAACTTGTCAGAGGGTCAAGGCAGAACATCAACGACCAAGTGGATTATTGCAGCCATTAGAGATTCCAGAGTGGAAATAGGAGCACGTCACAATGGATTTTGTGGTGGGACTTCCAGCAACGCAGAAAGGTCACGATGCAATATGGGTAATTGTTGATCGTCTCACAAAGTCAGCACACTTTTTGCCGATCAAGATTAGGTATAATTTGGATCAATTAGCCAAATTGTATATCAAATAAATTGTTTCAAGACATGGAGTGCCAATATCAATTGTATCTGATAGAGATCCGCGCTTCACGTCAAATTTTTAGAGAAGTTTTCAAGAACGAATGGGGACACAGCTAAGGTTGAGTACCGCGTATCATCCACAGACTGATGGACAAAGCGAAAGAACGATTCAAACATTAGAAGACATGCTCAGAGCCTGTGTGATGGACTTCAAGGGAAGCTGGGAAGATCATCTCCCACTAGTTGAGTTTGCATATAATAATAGTTATCATGCAAGTACTGGAATGCCACCATATGAAGCACTGTATGAAAGGAAATGTAGAACACCCTTATGTTGGGATGAGGTAGGTGAACGAAGATTGTTAGGGTCAGAATTGGTGCAACAGACTGTGGAGATCATCAAAATAATAAGAGCTCAACTGGTAGCAGCTCAGGATCGACAAAAAAAATATGCAGATTTGCATCGTAAGAAGAGGGACTTCGAAGTGGGAAGTTATATGTTTTTGAAAGTATCTCCCTAGAAGGGGAAAATAAGATTTGGGAAGAAAGGAAAACTGAGTCCAAGATTTATTGGACCGTTTGAGATACTGAAGAAAGTAGGCGAGGTGGCGTACGAGGTAACTTTACCTCCTGCACTGGAACATATTCACAATGTGTTTCATGTGTCAATGTTGCGTCCATATAAGTCTGATTACAAGCATGTGATATCGTATGAGCCAATTCAAGTCGAGAAAGATTTGTCGTACGAGAAAATTCCTGTAGAAATTTTGGATAGGAAGGAACAGAAACTAAGAAATAAGGTTATACATTCTGTTAAAGTTTTGTGGAGGAACCACAACGCTGAAAAAGCTACGTGGGAACTCGAGGAAAAGATGAGGAGGAATTATCCGAATTTTTTTGAGTAACCTTATGTGAAATTTCGGGGATAGAATACTTATAAGGAGGAGAGAATGTAATAACCAAGAAATTCTTAGTCTTATTATAAGTAATATATTAATTAAATATTAGTGGTATTGAAACCTTGGAATGTATTAAGAATGATATGTGATTATTATATAATATTATTGTCTATAATAATATATAAAAAGAAAACTATTTGGCTTAATATTAAATATTAAGGATGATAATTAAATAACCTAAGAGTTATAGTATTGAAGAATTGTAGTATTTAAAATTATATAATAATTCAAGGGATAAAATTTACTATCTCAATGTATTACTTATTTTGAACCAATTAAAGAAAGTTTAATTGGGTTACATAATTAAATTTATGTAAGTGACTCATTTTAAAATTCCAAGATGAGTGGATTAGAAACCCTATTTTAATAATTAGGGTAAGATAAAATTGAAGATATTGGACCGTGACAATTTTTATGACCCAAACAATTTAATTAGGGAGCCCTAATGAATATTTGAAGGCCCAAAGCATGGCCCAATTATGTAAGGGGTTGTTAGTTATGTTACTTATCAAATTTGGTAATAAAAATAAATCAATAATGGAGAAAAGGAGAGAGAGCATGGCCGACAAAGGAGGGAGTAAATAAGCATGTGTTGATTTTTTTTTACTTTAGTTGGCAACCTACTCCCTTAGGTGTCAACTTAAGAAACTAGCCACCTTGTTTAACCAATACATCAAGTAAACCAATGCTAAGAAGGCAAAATATTGGGAGAAGTAATAGATATGTACATTGTATACTTACTAACTTCGTAACAAAGTATCAAACCAAGTGTCCTTCATTTCTTTTTCATTTTCCCCACCTAATAGCTAGTAAAAGAAAAACATAGAGAGAGAGAGGGCCGACCATAGGAGAGAAAAGAAAGAAGATGAGCAAACTCATGAACCCCAAGCTCATTTCTTACTTTGGAAAAATAAGAAAAATAGCAACCAAATCAAGGTAAGCAAAGAAATCAAACTCTAGTTTTATGTTTTGTATGTTTTGTGTAATATTGTGTTAGATTTATAGAAATACAAGTTCTAAAAGGCAGAATCTTGTGAGAATGATAAATATTAGGTAGAGTACGTTTAACTTGTTCATCTATATAAGTTGATGTTGGAAAAATTTAGAAAAAGAAAGTTAAAGAGTTTTTTTTTTTGAAAACTTATATTAAAATGTTGATATATATTTTTTATTTTGGAAATCTATGATGGGTTTAGTAATTTTTCTTACTTGGTATATTAGATACATGAGTTTGTGACAAAATCCCTTTGGAATCACTTAAAAATGTTGAGAAATGAGAAAACTATGAATTTATTACTAAAACACTACAACTAGAAAATCCTGTTACGAATCAACCACTTTGGCACGGATTTCAGGGACCAAAATTGCACCAAATCCAGTGTTTGATGAATGAAAATTGTAATTCGGGAAGATACGAATCCAACGAGTCTGACTAGGCCTAAATCAAAGTTGTAGATTTCATTCTATGAAAGTTTTCGTAAAAGTCTCTGGATGTGGAAACTAAGAGAAAAAAAAGGAAAAAACCGGTTTTCCGGTGAACCGGCGGGACTTTCCAGCGACCGGTTCACCTACTTTTCGGCCGGTTCCAGCGGTGATTCTAGGACCCAAATCTTTCTAAAATTGTGAAGAATATTTTAATATTTATTGGGTAATTTTTCTGGACAGTTTTGTAATTATTATGTAATTAATGGGTTAAACTCATTTAAATCATTTATAACTTACTAATTAATAATTATTAAGGCCAATAAATAATTATTAAACGAATTTTATATAATCTAAATATTATTAACTACTTAATTATCATTTTAATGAAATTAAGCAATAATTAAGTAGAGTTAGTATTAATAAACTAACTATTGATTATTTAATTGAAGTTAAATAATAAATAGAGATAACTAATTGATTAATTATTATTTAGTATATATTAAATAATAGTTAAATAGTGTTTAAGTAAGATTAAGTAATTACTCACTTACATTATCATACTAAAATAATTATTTATTATTTAATATTAAATAATAAATAAGTACAAATGCTAATTAATTAATTATCCTTTTATTAATAAGAAAGAATAATTAAAGGTTTATGAAGTGAATTAATTATTTACTATTCAAGGGTAAATAATTTATTTTATTATTTAATTATATTAAATAATAAATAAAGACAAATGTTAATTAATTATTCTTTAATAATAAAGAATAACTAAAGAATAATGAAAGAGATAGAGTAATTATTTTCAAAGATAAGTAATTCATCAATTATTATTTAATTAATAAGGAATGGTTAGTCAATAATTAATTATTATTTAATTAATAATAATTAAAGACTTATAATAAGTAATTAATTGATTATTATTTAAGTATTATTAAATAATAATTAAAGACAAATAATAATTTGATTATCTAGTATTTAATTGATATTAAATACTAAGTAGATTATGTAGTTATTATTTATTTATTTTAAAATAATAACTAAAGGTAATTAAGTGATTACTATTTAACTAATATTAAATAGTACTCAAGTGAAGGTATGGGTAATCAATAAATAGAATTTTAACAATTCGTTAATTAAACAATTATAATAAATTGTTTAAAGGTTTAAAAAGTGTATAATACTTAAGGTAAACATTATTAAATAATTAAATTATTAACCGAAGATTAATTAAATGTCTTAAAAGGTTAATGATAGCGTATTATTATGTGTATCTTGTAATGAATATACCTACTAAATGAATAGCCGAAGTAGGTGTGTTGATGTACAATTATGTGTTATACTAATTGATAGACCGACGTTATTAATGCTAGGTCACTCAACGAATTTTAATTAAAGCTAGATAGCCGTAGTTCGTTGAACAAGCAAGTTTTTCCTAACTCGGCTCGAGTTATTATTTTTCGAATCATATTAGTGGATAATTGTTGATGATTATTCGTATCTATAATATTTATTGACATTCGCACTTTGTGCAATTAAATCCCTGTTCTATTATTTTTGGACTGTGAATTGTTTAAAGTTCTTTCATCAATGAACTGGATCTATGCTAATTGTATCAGCTAGATCGAATACGTTAAATTGATAAACTCAAATCATTTTAAAACCGAATCATATCAGTTGATTGGTATGGATTCTTCGACTGAGATAAAGAACAGTTTTATTAAAGCTTTAATTGAAAAACAATTATTGCTCGATTATTAAGTGTTTATGCATAAATCACTGGGTATGAAAGGCTGATCCCCTTGATTACCAAAACTTATTAAAAGGACCAGTTTAAATACTGAAAACCTTCGTATATGTTTACGGTTAATTATAACCACTCAGTATCTATTGTTTCATTATTAAATCTTGTTGATTGCTCTTGTACAGTTGAATTTTATCGTTGAATATCTAGAGATAACATCCTTTCTAATCATGATATACCTCCTTTGTAATTAAACTTGCTAAGCAAACTAGTTGCTTACCCTTGCTATATCATGACGTTTATTTAAGCTAAACCAGAAAGTTCTACAAAGAAAGACAAGGGAAAAGTAAAAGTGCAGGAGTAGTTTACTACAAACTCTTAGACCTTATATTTAATGTAATTATTATGTAAACCTTTTGTAATATTAAAGGTATGTGTTAAGTTAAGGTTAAGTAGACCTGGGAAACATTGTTGTAAACTTTATTATAATGAACAATGTATGTAACTCAGGTATTTTTGGAGATTCGCGGCGGAGAGGGCGATGTAGCGGCAGCGTAACCAAGGACATCTGGAAATTCGCGGCAGAGGAGGATGATGAAAGGGAGGAGAAAGGAAGCGGTGAGGGAGATGAAGATTAGGATAGAGAATATAATTTTTTATTTTCCCTCCTTTTGATTTGAATTATGGATTTGTTTTTGTTGTTAAATCCCAAAGATTTGATTTGAATTATTAATTATGGCGGTTATTTCTCCTTGATTTTAGGTTTCTTTGTTAATGTGAAATTGAATGGTTTGAATTTGTTGCACTCTTTTTGTAATTATTTTGTAGATACACTAATGGTGTAGTTTATTTTCTAATTGTTATATATTACTGTAAAGAACCTACCCATTAATCTATTCATCACTTATTAATATTTATTAGCCCACATAAATTAAATGACTATTTTGACCCAAATAAAAGACAAAGTTCAAACAATATGTAAAAAAAATATATATATTTAATTTTATTTATTATTATTACTAAAAAAAATCGGGTTATTACATTATCTCCCCCTTACAAAGGATTCCGTCCCCGGAATCAAAAAAAAAATAAGGATTTACCTAACATCAAAGAGAGGAGGATACTCTTGTCAAATAGTCTCCTCCGCCTCCCAAGTCGTTTTGCGCTTCAGATGATTTTCTAATGGGTTGTCGTGCGTATAAATATTTTACTCGAAAATTCAACCAATCAAATTATAATAGGATTAGGATTACACCTCCACTTTTTAAATATAAAAAAGAATTAATATAAGAGTTACCAAAACTCTAACAATTATTGAATTATCTGCTAAAAGAATTTAACTTTTCAAACGAAACAAAGAAAAAAAATTAGTAACTTACCTTTATCTTTTTTTTTTTCAATTCAAATACACTTATATAAAAATAAAATCAATTAATATTTAATTATTAACAAAAATATGGATTATTATATTCTTTCCCCTTAAAATATTTTCGTTCTCGGAATTCAAAAAAACTACATAAGGTTTTATTTTTATTTAAATTGCATAATTATTTATAAACTTAAACTAAGACGTAGCATCGCCCTTATAATGATCCAAGCTGGTAAGTCCATCGGTCCACGAAATTATCTATGTACTTGTAGAAGGTTCGTCAGCTATCGCGTCAAATCCTGGCAAGGTTCTTTGTCTTGTATCGAATTAAATCATGCGTTCCACCGCTTGTGCGAGTCCTTGTCAATTTCCTTGATTTTCATTCTTGCAACGTACTCTTCAGAACATAATTCGAAACACATAATTTTCTCTACATCGAGTTCGAATACCCAAAAATGTTCAAAATTATCTTTAATTTGAAAAGAAAAACTCATGTTCTACACATGATTAGGATCTAACAATTTATTTAATAATTTTTTTATGTAAAACTCCAATAACATCAGATAAACAAAATACCTCTACAAATTATATCACCAACTCTTCCTAAGTTCTTCAAGAGCTCCAATCCAAATTAATTCTCAAATATTATTACACCAAAAATATATTACTAAGATCTTTTCATCGCCATATCAAATTATAAGTCACATTTTTATTAATAGTATAAGCAAACTATAAATGTTCATGGTCTCTCAAAATCAATTGGATTCACCACTAATCATATAAATTAATCATTTAATAAATCATCATTCTCTTAGTGTAAACCTTAACCCAACACATTCAAAAATCTCCTCATACTATCACATAGAAAACTTCACACAACATAACTCCAATATATATTCTACTAGAAATAATCGCAAAATTGATCATTAACTCCAAATGATTAATCTAATCAGCTCGAATATCAACAACTCAAATTTATAAGAAATCTTGTATACTTAATAGTTTTCAATTTATCATATTATCCCATCAATACGCATACCTTAAATTATTCACAAACTTAACAAAAATCAAAACATAACCCAAATCAAATCCTTAATTCTAAGATCATAATAATTATTACCAGAAATAACTTTAACAAATAATTCTCCAATATCAAAAACTCGTTGATACAAATACTCATATTATAATCGTATGATCATTTCTTAACCGTACAAAATATAGCTTTATTCTCCATAATGATACTATCACAATTCTTACTAATATTATTGCTCCATCGCATAACAATAATAACCTCAGCAAAATTATCTCACTTTCTCAAATCAACTACAAATCGAAAAGAGACCAACACTTGGTCAAAATTAACACCAACCAAACAGAGAACCAAATCAAAATAAACTCCTACGTCTACCCAATGGTCTACCCATAACTCACAGGTCAAGCTTAAAGGCAATCAACAGAATCATAACCTAAGCTTTGATACCAATTATGTAACACCCCCTTTCCGAAATAGTAAATGAATGTCACATACAAAGCACAACAAACCCCAAAATAAATACACAGAGCACTAATAACTTTAATATATTTAATAGGGACAACCCATCAATGATGAACTAAATACAATTCTCCAAAAGAAGGCAGAATAATCAAAACTTAAAATCAAATAAACCTAGATGATCAAAGACAACTCTCTCATCACACTAGCCCTGAATCACCCTTGCAAACCTGGTGGAAGAAACATACAGCATGAGCCAAATGCCCAGTACGAATATAGATATGCAAAGATGCACAATGAAAATACGGAATCAACTGAGACAAAATACTGAACAAAGCCTCAAGCTTAAATATCGACGAAAATAAAATTTCCAAAGTCTGAATAGAATATAACTGTCTCAACAGAATTAATGAGACGAACAAATTACAATAGAGTACAAAAATAATGAACTGAAATAACAGACTTAATGAATTGAACCGAACAGAACCGAACAAAAATAAAACAATAAATTAATAGGTTGAATCAAATGGTTGGGTGGTATAATTTCATACTGAGCTCAGAACAAATCAAAAATATGTCTTGCCACAAAGGTAAGTCAAATAATGCCACATAGGCAATCAAATAATGTCACCTAGGCAAATCACACATTGGACCGCGAATCCAAATGCATGCAAATCAGATAGGTGTTTTTGACACAACATTACCAATCCGCAGAACAGAAACTAGGGTTAACCCATACGCCTCTCACAACAAAAACACTAAATTGCCCACTTCCTCCAGAGCACAAAAATGGAGACGTCGTGGACTGATCACATCGCCACGGAAAGATTCTAACAAAGATACAGTGCTACAACACATGCGACACAATATCAACACAAGGGCTCTAATATATACATGTTAAACTGAACGAATCATTAACACGAAGTTTCCCAAAAAGATTAACATGTACATTACTATAAATATCAAAATAATATTAAACATTAAACATGATGCACTAGTTTAAAGAGTACAACTATGAATATCAATGCCAAAATGAATTATCACGATAAATTTCACATGAAACAATTATGTGAAACATTAACTAATTCCGAAACGGAGAGCAAAACGAACTAATTAAAATTAAAAGAGTTTCGTTGAAAGAGTACGAAATCTTATACCTGTATTAAGCAATATAATACCCAAAATTTATATATAATTTTGTTAATCTCCTTCAATCCGATCTAATAAAACATAATAATTTAGTACGGTTAATTCTCATTTTTAACGATTTAATAATTTAAATATTTATGCAATAATAAATTATAATACATTATCAACATCAATCTTTCCAACCCGTAAACTACTTAGAATCATGTCATAAGCCTCATAAACACGTTAGTTATACATGTAATTTAAAGAAATCATGTGCTGCTTAAACTCATTAACTTAATAGAAGTTAATCTTTCCTAAATTTAATAAAATCATTAATTTTTAATAAATTAGTATCATCCCTCTAAACACTGTTTAGTGTGAAATGGTGGACAATCAATTAACTAGATGTTATTACTATACTATAAGTTTATAGACTATATGTATATATAGTGCATGTATGGAATCCGAAGGCAATGGTTATAGACTATATGTATATATAATGCATGCATGGAATCTGAATGCAATGGTGTGAAGCTAAAAAACATAAAAGGATTTGACTGTGAGGTGCCGCCACACGTTAAGCTTTTTTTAATTATTTATTTGGTGTTTTTGTGATGATCCCATTGTGAATACCTTTTCGTTCCCAAAATAATTCATACGAGGTTTGTATCAAAAACAATATCAAATAATCATGACTTACCAATTGATCCTCATCTTCGATTAGTTCTTCCTTTTCTCCCCTTTTTTTTTTATTTTTATTTTTTGCCGCCTCACGCCCAATTCCTTTCCTCTCAGTTCGTATGAGATGTAAAGCAATGCAGTTAGGTTTTATTAATTAATCACCTTATTATTTCTCCTAATTTTAATAGAATTTAAAATTACACAAATATAAATTAGACCCAATTAGTTTTAAGGCCCAATTTTATCAAATTAATCTATTCATCACTTATTAATACTTATTAGCCCACATAAATTAAATGACTAATTTGACCCAAATAAAAGACAAAGTTCAAACAATATGTAAATATATATATATATATATATATATATATATAAAATTTTATTTATTATTATTATTAAAAAAAAATCGGGTTATTACAAGTGGTGGTTCTGGTTCGTTTCTACCCACTTCTCATCTCCCTCTCATTAAATTAAACTCACAAAGTAGATTAAGGGGTATCCCTCCTTTCCGTTTTTCTTGTTTTCTCTACTACTGCTTATGAATCAAATGGTAAGTGTGGACTGTCTTAATTGCCAAAGTTTTATCTGTGGATACAAATATTACATGCATGCTGAGAGGCGAGGAATTGATAAAAAATATGTGTCATGGATTAAAGTGGAAGCTCTAATATACCTAACCCAACATATGAACATATATACTACGTACTCAGAAAAGAGGATTTGTCTCTTGACACCTGTTAAAATCTAAAAAGTTTTAAAATCATATTAACTTGATCTTAATCATTGAAGAGGTCATTATCAAAGTTTAAAATCAATTAAACCTCTAGTCCTAGAAAGGTAGGAGTATTAATAAAACTGTAAAGCTTAAGACACAAATAAATCACATATACAAGAGATTAAAATTTGTTCCTTTTTATTTGTGGTTCGTAGATTTCAAGAAAGTATTAATGATTTAGTTTCCTATAGTATCCCCACATTAAATACAAATTTATTTCTCTTTTATCTTTTCCAATAAATTTTAGAATGATAATATTTAGATTTTATACATATTTGAATTAATCAATAAGACAAAACATTAATTACATTCTTTAATCTTTGTATTTTCTTTTAAAACATCAATTAAAAAAGGAACAAAAAGGGAGTAATTATTAATAAAACATTTTAGATTGGCCTTAAAAAGTCACTTAATTTTATGCCTTGGGAGGGAGAAAGTGATTAAGCACGTACCATTTGTTATAGGAATTGAAAAATTAATCTTCAATTTATCTATATTATAAAAAGGGTGAGAAAGTTGTCAATATCTCCGCAAAGATTCGCCAAGACCCGAACTCTTAAATGACAAAAACTTCCACTCCAAATTTTTTTGCAAATTGTATTTTTTTTAGAAATCTTTTGTATTTTGCGAAAACTAGATGATGGTTGGAGATGGCCTATGAGATTAAGAATTTTAAGGGTTAAATAGATATATGTTACATCAAGTATTATTAAATTTATAATTTGGTTCTTTAAAATAATTGAGCTTACAAATTACTATATAAATTACTATCGAAAACTCGCGATGTTGACCGTGCTAAGTTACCCATAGCTCTGCAAGATCCTGCATATCAGACAACTAACAAATGTCAAAACTTGAAGGCTCGGGCCGTTGGTGTTAGTTCAACACAAAGATATTATAATCTCGACAAAAATGCAGTTAAAGCACATGAAATTGAATATCTGTTGATCGCACAATCTAGCAAGTTGTGAATCGTGAATGTACTAGATTGGAAGTTATTTTCGATTCCTCCCAGGGGTCATTGATTGGATTTGAGTGATTTTTTTTTTCAATCCCTCGTGAGTTGATGATTTTTTATTTGACGAGTTATGAAGTCGTAAGAACACCTTCAAGCATTCATGGTCATTGTATGTGAGTAAGGTCGAATTCGAAAGAACTACCTTCCCTCGTCAAAGGCATTCTGTCTCCATTCTCGACAACGTCCTTAGCAGGATTGACGTTATGTGACAAATGCACTGTGCGATGCAACATTCAGTAGGGGTTTCTCTTTCCTGACTTTTTGTTTAAGGCCGAGAGTTTTTTTCATATTATCTTTTCTCTTTATCAGCCCACTTCACTTGTCTCGTTTTCTTAGGCTATTCAAAGTTACCCATTTAACGAGTTTTGGACCAATGACTCCTAAACCAGATGGTTTTGGGGCATTAGGTGTACAGACACCCCTTCGGGTTTATTCACTCGAGTAACAAAGGCCACGGTTCGAGACAAGCTGGTGGTTTGCACCACTCATTCTTTGCTTGACCTTGCGCAAGATTCATTTTCTTAGGCTTGAGTTACCCATGTAGCGAGTGTTAGGCCGGTGACTCCCAAACCAGACGGCTTTAGGGCACCAGGTGTAGAGACACCCCTCAGGCTTAATTACTCGAGTAGCCCATGCCACGATTCGAATCTGCTCGGGCCTCCTCTATTGTAATGCTCGTTTTCTTAGGCTCTGAGTTACCCATGTAACGAGTGTTGAGCCAGCGACTCCCAAACCAGAGGGGTGTCCTACTTTTCGGCCGGTTCCAGCGGTGATTCTAGGACCCAAATCTTTCTAAAATTGTGAAGAATATTTTAATATTTATTGGGTAATTTTTCTGGACAGTTTTGTAATTATTATGTAATTAATGGGTTAAACTCATTTAAATCATTTATAACTTACTAATTAATAATTATTAAGGCCAATAAATAATTATTAAACGAATTTTATATAATCTAAATATTATTAACTACTTAATTATCATTTTAATGAAATTAAGCAATAATTAAGTAGAGTTAGTATTAATAAACTAACTATTGATTATTTAATTGAAGTTAAATAATAAATAGAGATAACTAATTGATTAATTATTATTTAGTATATATTAAATAATAGTTAAATAGTGTTTAAGTAAGATTAAGTAATTACTCACTTACATTATCATACTAAAATAATTATTTATTATTTAATATTAAATAATAAATAAGTACAAATGCTAATTAATTAATTATCCTTTTATTAATAAGAAAGAATAATTAAAGGTTTATGAAGTGAATTAATTATTTACTATTCAAGGGTAAATAATTTATTTTATTATTTAATTATATTAAATAATAAATAAAGACAAATGTTAATTAATTATTCTTTAATAATAAAGAATAACTAAAGAATAATGAAAGAGATAGAGTAATTATTTTCAAAGATAAGTAATTCATCAATTATTATTTAATTAATAAGGAATGGTTAGTCAATAATTAATTATTATTTAATTAATAATAATTAAAGACTTATAATAAGTAATTAATTGATTATTATTTAAGTATTATTAAATAATAATTAAAGACAAATAATAATTTGATTATCTAGTATTTAATTGATATTAAATACTAAGTAGATTATGTAGTTATTATTTATTTATTTTAAAATAATAACTAAAGGTAATTAAGTGATTACTATTTAACTAATATTAAATAGTACTCAAGTGAAGGTATGGGTAATCAATAAATAGAATTTTAACAATTCGTTAATTAAACAATTATAATAAATTGTTTAAAGGTTTAAAAAGTGTATAATACTTAAGGTAAACATTATTAAATAATTAAATTATTAACCGAAGATTAATTAAATGTCTTAAAAGGTTAATGATAGCGTATTATTATGTGTATCTTGTAATGAATATACCTACTAAATGAATAGCCGAAGTAGGTGTGTTGATGTACAATTATGTGTTATACTAATTGATAGACCGACGTTATTAATGCTAGGTCACTCAACGAATTTTAATTAAAGCTAGATAGCCGTAGTTCGTTGAACAAGCAAGTTTTTCCTAACTCGGCTCGAGTTATTATTTTTCGAATCATATTAGTGGATAATTGTTGATGATTATTCGTATCTATAATATTTATTGACATTCGCACTTTGTGCAATTAAATCCCTGTTCTATTATTTTTGGACTGTGAATTGTTTAAAGTTCTTTCATCAATGAACTGGATCTATGCTAATTGTATCAGCTAGATCGAATACGTTAAATTGATAAACTCAAATCATTTTAAAACCGAATCATATCAGTTGATTGGTATGGATTCTTCGACTGAGATAAAGAACAGTTTTATTAAAGCTTTAATTGAAAAACAATTATTGCTCGATTATTAAGTGTTTATGCATAAATCACTGGGTATGAAAGGCTGATCCCCTTGATTACCAAAAACTTATTAAAAGGACCAGTTTAAATACTGAAAACCTTCGTATATGTTTACGGTTAATTATAACCACTCAGTATCTATTGTTTCATTATTAAATCTTGTTGATTGCTCTTGTACAGTTGAATTTTATCGTTGAATATCTAGAGATAACATCCTTTCTAATCATGATATACCTCCTTTGTAATTAAACTTGCTAAGCAAACTAGTTGCTTACCCTTGCTATATCATGACGTTTATTTAAGCTAAACCAGAAAGTTCTACAAAGAAAGACAAGGGAAAAGTAAAAGTGCAGGAGTAGTTTACTACAAACTCTTAGACCTTATATTTAATGTAATTATTATGTAAACCTTTTGTAATATTAAAGGTATGTGTTAAGTTAAGGTTAAGTAGACCTGGGAAACATTGTTGTAAACTTTATTATAATGAACAATGTATGTAACTCAGGTATTTTTGGAGATTCGCGGCGGAGAGGGCGATGTAGCGGCAGCGTAACCAAGGACATCTGGAAATTCGCGGCAGAGGAGGATGATGAAAGGGAGGAGAAAGGAAGCGGTGAGGGAGATGAAGATTAGGATAGAGAATATAATTTTTTATTTTCCCTCCTTTTGATTTGAATTATGGATTTGTTTTTGTTGTTAAATCCCAAAGATTTGATTTGAATTATTAATTATGGCGGTTATTTCTCCTTGATTTTAGGTTTCTTTGTTAATGTGAAATTGAATGGTTTGAATTTGTTGCACTCTTTTTGTAATTATTTTGTAGATACACTAATGGTGTAGTTATTTTCTAATTGTTATATATTACTGTAAAGAACCTACCCATTAATCTATTCATCACTTATTAATATTTATTAGCCCACATAAATTAAATGACTATTTTGACCCAAATAAAAGACAAAGTTCAAACAATATGTAAAAAAAATATATATATTTAATTTTATTTATTATTATTACTAAAAAAAATCGGGTTATTACATTATCTCCCCCTTACAAAGGATTCCGTCCCCGGAATCAAAAAAAAAATAAGGATTTACCTAACATCAAAGAGAGGAGGATACTCTTGTCAAATAGTCTCCTCCGCCTCCCAAGTCGTTTTGCGCTTCAGATGATTTTCTAATGGGTTGTCGTGCGTATAAATATTTTACTCGAAAATTCAACCAATCAAATTATAATAGGATTAGGATTACACCTCCACTTTTTAAATATAAAAAAGAATTAATATAAGAGTTACCAAAACTCTAACAATTATTGAATTATCTGCTAAAAGAATTTAACTTTTCAAACGAAACAAAGAAAAAAAATTAGTAACTTACCTTTATCTTTTTTTTTTCAATTCAAATACACTTATATAAAAATAAAATCAATTAATATTTAATTATTAACAAAAATATGGATTATTATATTCTTTCCCCTTAAAATATTTTCGTTCTCGGAATTCAAAAAAACTACATAAGGTTTTATTTTTATTTAAATTGCATAATTATTTATAAACTTAAACTAAGACGTAGCATCGCCCTTATAATGATCCAAGCTGGTAAGTCCATCGGTCCACGAAATTATCTATGTACTTGTAGAAGGTTCGTCAGCTATCGCGTCAAATCCTGGCAAGGTTCTTTGTCTTGTATCGAATTAAATCATGCGTTCCACCGCTTGTGCGAGTCCTTGTCAATTTCCTTGATTTTCATTCTTGCAACGTACTCTTCAGAACATAATTCGAAACACATAATTTTCTCTACATCGAGTTCGAATACCCAAAAATGTTCAAAATTATCTTTAATTTGAAAAGAAAAACTCATGTTCTACACATGATTAGGATCTAACAATTTATTTAATAATTTTTTTATGTAAAACTCCAATAACATCAGATAAACAAAATACCTCTACAAATTATATCACCAACTCTTCCTAAGTTCTTCAAGAGCTCCAATCCAAATTAATTCTCAAATATTATTACACCAAAAATATATTACTAAGATCTTTTCATCGCCATATCAAATTATAAGTCACATTTTTATTAATAGTATAAGCAAACTATAAATGTTCATGGTCTCTCAAAATCAATTGGATTCACCACTAATCATATAAATTAATCATTTAATAAATCATCATTCTCTTAGTGTAAACCTTAACCCAACACATTCAAAAATCTCCTCATACTATCACATAGAAAACTTCACACAACATAACTCCAATATATATTCTACTAGAAATAATCGCAAAATTGATCATTAACTCCAAATGATTAATCTAATCAGCTCGAATATCAACAACTCAAATTTATAAGAAATCTTGTATACTTAATAGTTTTCAATTTATCATATTATCCCATCAATACGCATACCTTAAATTATTCACAAACTTAACAAAAATCAAAACATAACCCAAATCAAATCCTTAATTCTAAGATCATAATAATTATTACCAGAAATAACTTTAACAAATAATTCTCCAATATCAAAAACTCGTTGATACAAATACTCATATTATAATCGTATGATCATTTCTTAACCGTACAAAATATAGCTTTATTCTCCATAATGATACTATCACAATTCTTACTAATATTATTGCTCCATCGCATAACAATAATAACCTCAGCAAAATTATCTCACTTTCTCAAATCAACTACAAATCGAAAAGAGACCAACACTTGGTCAAAATTAACACCAACCAAACAGAGAACCAAATCAAAATAAACTCCTACGTCTACCCAATGGTCTACCCATAACTCACAGGTCAAGCTTAAAGGCAATCAACAGAATCATAACCTAAGCTTTGATACCAATTATGTAACACCCCCTTTCCGAAATAGTAAATGAATGTCACATACAAAGCACAACAAACCCCAAAATAAATACACAGAGCACTAATAACTTTAATATATTTAATAGGGACAACCCATCAATGATGAACTAAATACAATTCTCCAAAAGAAGGCAGAATAATCAAAACTTAAAATCAAATAAACCTAGATGATCAAAGACAACTCTCTCATCACACTAGCCCTGAATCACCCTTGCAAACCTGGTGGAAGAAACATACAGCATGAGCCAAATGCCCAGTACGAATATAGATATGCAAAGATGCACAATGAAAATACGGAATCAACTGAGACAAAATACTGAAACAAAGCCTCAAGCTTAAATATCGACGAAAATAAAATTTCCAAAGTCTGAATAGAATATAACTGTCTCAACAGAATTAATGAGACGAACAAATTACAATAGAGTACAAAAATAATGAACTGAAATAACAGACTTAATGAATTGAACCGAACAGAACCGAACAAAAATAAAACAATAAATTAATAGGTTGAATCAAATGGTTGGGTGGTATAATTTCATACTGAGCTCAGAACAAATCAAAAATATGTCTTGCCACAAAGGTAAGTCAAATAATGCCACATAGGCAATCAAATAATGTCACCTAGGCAAATCACACATTGGACCGCGAATCCAAATGCATGCAAATCAGATAGGTGTTTTTGACACAACATTACCAATCCGCAGAACAGAAACTAGGGTTAACCCATACGCCTCTCACAACAAAAACACTAAATTGCCCACTTCCTCCAGAGCACAAAAATGGAGACGTCGTGGACTGATCACATCGCCACGGAAAGATTCTAACAAAGATACAGTGCTACAACACATGCGACACAATATCAACACAAGGGCTCTAATATATACATGTTAAACTGAACGAATCATTAACACGAAGTTTCCCAAAAAGATTAACATGTACATTACTATAAATATCAAAATAATATTAAACATTAAACATGATGCACTAGTTTAAAGAGTACAACTATGAATATCAATGCCAAAATGAATTATCACGATAAATTTCACATGAAACAATTATGTGAAACATTAACTAATTCCGAAACGGAGAGCAAAACGAACTAATTAAAATTAAAAGAGTTTCGTTGAAAGAGTACGAAATCTATACCTGTATTAAGCAATATAATACCCAAAATTTATATATAATTTTGTTAATCTCCTTCAATCCGATCTAATAAAACATAATAATTTAGTACGGTTAATTCTCATTTTTAACGATTTAATAATTTAAATATTTATGCAATAATAAATTATAATACATTATCAACATCAATCTTTCCAACCCGTAAACTACTTAGAATCATGTCATAAGCCTCATAAACACGTTAGTTATACATGTAATTTAAAGAAATCATGTGCTGCTTAAACTCATTAACTTAATAGAAGTTAATCTTTCCTAAATTTAATAAAATCATTAATTTTTAATAAATTAGTATCATCCCTCTAAACACTGTTTAGTGTGAAATGGTGGACAATCAATTAACTAGATGTTATTACTATACTATAAGTTTATAGACTATATGTATATATAGTGCATGTATGGAATCCGAAGGCAATGGTTATAGACTATATGTATATATAATGCATGCATGGAATCTGAATGCAATGGTGTGAAGCTAAAAAACATAAAAGGATTTGACTGTGAGGTGCCGCCACACGTTAAGCTTTTTTTAATTATTTATTTGGTGTTTTTGTGATGATCCCATTGTGAATACCTTTTCGTTCCCAAAATAATTCATACGAGGTTTGTATCAAAAACAATATCAAATAATCATGACTTACCAATTGATCCTCATCTTCGATTAGTTCTTCCTTTTCTCCCCTTTTTTTTTTATTTTTATTTTTTGCCGCCTCACGCCCAATTCCTTTCCTCTCAGTTCGTATGAGATGTAAAGCAATGCAGTTAGGTTTTATTAATTAATCACCTTATTATTTCTCCTAATTTTAATAGAATTTAAAATTACACAAATATAAATTAGACCCAATTAGTTTTAAGGCCCAATTTTATCAAATTAATCTATTCATCACTTATTAATACTTATTAGCCCACATAAATTAAATGACTAATTTGACCCAAATAAAAGACAAAGTTCAAACAATATGTAAATATATATATATATATATATATATATATATATATATATATATAAAATTTTATTTATTATTATTATTAAAAAAAAATCGGGTTATTACAAGTGGTGGTTCTGGTTCGTTTCTACCCACTTCTCATCTCCCTCTCATTAAATTAAACTCACAAAGTAGATTAAGGGGTATCCCTCCTTTCCGTTTTTCTTGTTTTCTCTACTACTGCTTATGAATCAAATGGTAAGTGTGGACTGTCTTAATTGCCAAAGTTTTATCTGTGGATACAAATATTACATGCATGCTGAGAGGCGAGGAATTGATAAAAAATATGTGTCATGGATTAAAGTGGAAGCTCTAATATACCTAACCCAACATATGAACATATATACTACGTACTCAGAAAAGAGGATTTGTCTCTTGACACCTGTTAAAATCTAAAAAGTTTTAAAATCATATTAACTTGATCTTAATCATTGAAGAGGTCATTATCAAAGTTTAAAATCAATTAAACCTCTAGTCCTAGAAAGGTAGGAGTATTAATAAAACTGTAAAGCTTAAGACACAAATAAATCACATATACAAGAGATTAAAATTTGTTCCTTTTTATTTGTGGTTCGTAGATTTCAAGAAAGTATTAATGATTTAGTTTCCTATAGTATCCCCACATTAAATACAAATTTATTTCTCTTTTATCTTTTCCAATAAATTTTAGAATGATAATATTTAGATTTTATACATATTTGAATTAATCAATAAGACAAAACATTAATTACATTCTTTAATCTTTGTATTTTCTTTTAAAACATCAATTAAAAAAGGAACAAAAAGGGAGTAATTATTAATAAAACATTTTAGATTGGCCTTAAAAAGTCACTTAATTTTATGCCTTGGGAGGGAGAAAGTGATTAAGCACGTACCATTTGTTATAGGAATTGAAAAATTAATCTTCAATTTATCTATATTATAAAAAGGGTGAGAAAGTTGTCAATATCTCCGCAAAGATTCGCCAAGACCCGAACTCTTAAATGACAAAAACTTCCACTCCAAATTTTTTTGCAAATTGTATTTTTTTTAGAAATCTTTTGTATTTTGCGAAAACTAGATGATGGTTGGAGATGGCCTATGAGATTAAGAATTTTAAGGGTTAAATAGATATATGTTACATCAAGTATTATTAAATTTATAATTTGGTTCTTTAAAATAATTGAGCTTACAAATTACTATATAAATTACTATCGAAAACTCGCGATGTTGACCGTGCTAAGTTACCCATAGCTCTGCAAGATCCTGCATATCAGACAACTAACAAATGTCAAAACTTGAAGGCTCGGGCCGTTGGTGTTAGTTTCAACACAAAGATATTATAATCTCGACAAAAATGCAGTTAAAGCACATGAAATTGAATATCTGTTGATCGCACAATCTAGCAAGTTGTGAATCGTGAATGTACTAGATTGGAAGTTATTTTCGATTCCTCCCAGGGGTCATTGATTGGATTTGAGTGATTTTTTTTTTTCAATCCCTCGTGAGTTGATGATTTTTTATTTGACGAGTTATGAAGTCGTAAGAACACCTTCAAGCATTCATGGTCATTGTATGTGAGTAAGGTCGAATTCGAAAGAACTACCTTCCCTCGTCAAAGGCATTCTGTCTCCATTCTCGACAACGTCCTTAGCAGGATTGACGTTATGTGACAAATGCACTGTGCGATGCAACATTCAGTAGGGGTTTCTCTTTCCTGACTTTTTGTTTAAGGCCGAGAGTTTTTTTCATATTATCTTTTCTCTTTATCAGCCCACTTCACTTGTCTCGTTTTCTTAGGCTATTCAAAGTTACCCATTTAACGAGTTTTGGACCAATGACTCCTAAACCAGATGGTTTTGGGGCATTAGGTGTACAGACACCTCTTCGGGTTTATTCACTCGAGTAACAAAGGCCACGGTTCGAGACAAGCTGGTGGTTTGCACCACTCATTCTTTGCTTGACCTTGCGCAAGATTCATTTTCTTAGGCTTGAGTTACCCATGTAGCGAGTGTTAGGCCGGTGACTCCCAAACCAGACGGCTTTAGGGCACCAGGTGTAGAGACACCCCTCAGGCTTAATTACTCGAGTAGCCCATGCCACGATTCGAATCTGCTCGGGCCTCCTCTATTGTAATGCTCGTTTTCTTAGGCTCTGAGTTACCCATGTAACGAGTGTTGAGCCAGCGACTCCCAAACCAGATGGCTTTAGGGCACCAGGTGTAGAGACACCCCTCGGGCTTAATTACTCGAATAACCCAGGCCACGATTCGAGACATTAGCTTGATAATCATTTATCGTCTGACTTCTTGATAATTAAATAACCTAAGAGTTATAGTATTGAAGAATTGTAGTATTTAAAATTATCATGACTTACCAATTTAAACGTCTGACTTCTTGATAATTATTTATTTGGTGTTTTTGTGATGATCCCATTGTGAATACCTTTTCGTTCCCAAAATAATTCATACGAGGTTTGTATCAAAAACAATATCAAATAATCATGACTTACCAATTGATCCTCATCTTCGATTAGTTCTTCCTTTTCTCCCCTTTTTTTTTTATTTTTATTTTTTTGCCGCCTCACGCCCAATTCCTTTCCTCTCAGTTCGTATGAGATGTAAAGCAATGCAGTTAGGTTTTATTAATTAATCACCTTATTATTTCTCCTAATTTTAATAGAATTTAAAATTACACAAATATAAATTAGACCCAATTAGTTTTAAGGCCCAATTTTATCAAATTAATCTATTCATCACTTATTAATACTTATTAGCCCACATAAATTAAATGACTAATTTGACCCAAATAAAAGACAAAGTTCAAACAATATGTAAATATATATATATATATATATATATATATATATATAAAATTTTATTTATTATTATTATTAAAAAAAAATCGGGTTATTACAAGTGGTGGTTCTGGTTCGTTTCTACCCACTTCTCATCTCCCTCTCATTAAATTAAACTCACAAAGTAGATTAAGGGGTATCCCTCCTTTCCGTTTTTCTTGTTTTCTCTACTACTGCTTATGAATCAAATGGTAAGTGTGGACTGTCTTAATTGCCAAAGTTTTATCTGTGGATACAAATATTACATGCATGCTGAGAGGCGAGGAATTGATAAAAAATATGTGTCATGGATTAAAGTGGAAGCTCTAATATACCTAACCCAACATATGAACATATATACTACGTACTCAGAAAAGAGGATTTGTCTCTTGACACCTGTTAAAATCTAAAAAGTTTTAAAATCATATTAACTTGATCTTAATCATTGAAGAGGTCATTATCAAAGTTTAAAATCAATTAAACCTCTAGTCCTAGAAAGGTAGGAGTATTAATAAAACTGTAAAGCTTAAGACACAAATAAATCACATATACAAGAGATTAAAATTTGTTCCTTTTTATTTGTGGTTCGTAGATTTCAAGAAAGTATTAATGATTTAGTTTCCTATAGTATCCCCACATTAAATACAAATTTATTTCTCTTTTATCTTTTCCAATAAATTTTAGAATGATAATATTTAGATTTTATACATATTTGAATTAATCAATAAGACAAAACATTAATTACATTCTTTAATCTTTGTATTTTCTTTTAAAACATCAATTAAAAAAGGAACAAAAAGGGAGTAATTATTAATAAAACATTTTAGATTGGCCTTAAAAAGTCACTTAATTTTATGCCTTGGGAGGGAGAAAGTGATTAAGCACGTACCATTTGTTATAGGAATTGAAAAATTAATCTTCAATTTATCTATATTATAAAAAGGGTGAGAAAGTTGTCAATATCTCCGCAAAGATTCGCCAAGACCCGAACTCTTAAATGACAAAAACTTCCACTCCAAATTTTTTTGCAAATTGTATTTTTTTTAGAAATCTTTTGTATTTTGCGAAAACTAGATGATGGTTGGAGATGGCCTATGAGATTAAGAATTTTAAGGGTTAAATAGATATATGTTACATCAAGTATTATTAAATTTATAATTTGGTTCTTTAAAATAATTGAGCTTACAAATTACTATATAAATTACTATCGAAAACTCGCGATGTTGACCGTGCTAAGTTACCCATAGCTCTGCAAGATCCTGCATATCAGACAACTAACAAATGTCAAAACTTGAAGGCTCGGGCCGTTGGTGTTAGTTCAACACAAAGATATTATAATCTCGACAAAAATGCAGTTAAAGCACATGAAATTGAATATCTGTTGATCGCACAATCTAGCAAGTTGTGAATCGTGAATGTACTAGATTGGAAGTTATTTTCGATTCCTCCCAGGGGTCATTGATTGGATTTGAGTGATTTTTTTTTTTCAATCCCTCGTGAGTTGATGATTTTTTATTTGACGAGTTATGAAGTCGTAAGAACACCTTCAAGCATTCATGGTCATTGTATGTGAGTAAGGTCGAATTCGAAAGAACTACCTTCCCTCGTCAAAGGCATTCTGTCTCCATTCTCGACAACGTCCTTAGCAGGATTGACGTTATGTGACAAATGCACTGTGCGATGCAACATTCAGTAGGGGTTTCTCTTTCCTGACTTTTTGTTTAAGGCCGAGAGTTTTTTTCATATTATCTTTTCTCTTTATCAGCCCACTTCACTTGTCTCGTTTTCTTAGGCTATTCAAAGTTACCCATTTAACGAGTTTTGGACCAATGACTCCTAAACCAGATGGTTTTGGGGCATTAGGTGTACAGACACCTCTTCGGGTTTATTCACTCGAGTAACAAAGGCCACGGTTCGAGACAAGCTGGTGGTTTGCACCACTCATTCTTTGCTTGACCTTGCGCAAGATTCATTTTCTTAGGCTTGAGTTACCCATGTAGCGAGTGTTAGGCCGGTGACTCCCAAACCAGACGGCTTTAGGGCACCAGGTGTAGAGACACCCCTCAGGCTTAATTACTCGAGTAGCCCATGCCACGATTCGAATCTGCTCGGGCCTCCTCTATTGTAATGCTCGTTTTCTTAGGCTCTGAGTTACCCATGTAACGAGTGTTGAGCCAGCGACTCCCAAACCAGATGGCTTTAGGGCACCAGGTGTAGAGACACCCCTCAGGCTTAATTACTCGAATAACCCAGGCCACGATTCGAGACATTAGCTTGATAATCATTTATCGTCTGACTTCTTGATAATTAAATAACCTAAGAGTTATAGTATTGAAGAATTGTAGTATTTAAAATTATCATGACTTACCAATTTAAACGTCTGACTTCTTGATAATTATTTATTTGGTGTTTTTGTGATGATCCCATTGTGAATACCTTTTCGTTCCCAAAATAATTCATACGAGGTTTGTATCAAAAACAATATCAAATAATCATGACTTACCAATTGATCCTCATCTTCGATTAGTTCTTCCTTTTCTCCCCTTTTTTTTTATTTTTATTTTTTTGCCGCCTCACGCCCAATTCCTTTCCTCTCAGTTCGTATGAGATGTAAAGCAATGCAGTTAGGTTTTATTAATTAATCACCTTATTATTTCTCCTAATTTTAATAGAATTTAAAATTACACAAATATAAATTAGACCCAATTAGTTTTAAGGCCCAATTTTATCAAATTAATCTATTCATCACTTATTAATACTTATTAGCCCACATAAATTAAATGACTAATTTGACCCAAATAAAAGACAAAGTTCAAACAATATGTAAATATATATATATATATATATATATATATATATAAAATTTTATTTATTATTATTATTAAAAAAAAATCGGGTTATTACAAGTGGTGGTTCTGGTTCGTTTCTACCCACTTCTCATCTCCCTCTCCTCATTAAATTAAACTCACAAAGTAGATTAAGGGGTATCCCTCCTTTCCGTTTTTCTTGTTTTCTCTACTACTGCTTATGAATCAAATGGTAAGTGTGGACTGTCTTAATTGCCAAAGTTTTATCTGTGGATACAAATATTACATGCATGCTGAGAGGCGAGGAATTGATAAAAAATATGTGTCATGGATTAAAGTGGAAGCTCTAATATACCTAACCCAACATATGAACATATATACTACGTACTCAGAAAAGAGGATTTGTCTCTTGACACCTGTTAAAATCTAAAAAGTTTTAAAATCATATTAACTTGATCTTAATCATTGAAGAGGTCATTATCAAAGTTTAAAATCAATTAAACCTCTAGTCCTAGAAAGGTAGGAGTATTAATAAAACTGTAAAGCTTAAGACACAAATAAATCACATATACAAGAGATTAAAATTTGTTCCTTTTTATTTGTGGTTCGTAGATTTCAAGAAAGTATTAATGATTTAGTTTCCTATAGTATCCCCACATTAAATACAAATTTATTTCTCTTTTATCTTTTCCAATAAATTTTAGAATGATAATATTTAGATTTTATACATATTTGAATTAATCAATAAGACAAAACATTAATTACATTCTTTAATCTTTGTATTTTCTTTTAAAACATCAATTAAAAAAGGAACAAAAAGGGAGTAATTATTAATAAAACATTTTAGATTGGCCTTAAAAAGTCACTTAATTTTATGCCTTGGGAGGGAGAAAGTGATTAAGCACGTACCATTTGTTATAGGAATTGAAAAATTAATCTTCAATTTATCTATATTATAAAAAGGGTGAGAAAGTTGTCAATATCTCCGCAAAGATTCGCCAAGACCCGAACTCTTAAATGACAAAAACTTCCACTCCAAATTTTTTTGCAAATTGTATTTTTTTTAGAAATCTTTTGTATTTTGCGAAAACTAGATGATGGTTGGAGATGGCCTATGAGATTAAGAATTTTAAGGGTTAAATAGATATATGTTACATCAAGTATTATTAAATTTATAATTTGGTTCTTTAAAATAATTGAGCTTACAAATTACTATATAAATTACCTAATTGTATTTAATGTTCTTCCAAAATTCATTTTTTGGCTGAATTTGACCAGAATACCGACTCGACCAACTAGTCGATTGACGATTAGTTTTATACAGTTTGACCGTATTCAGATATGATTTGACTTAATTAAAAAATTAAAATACTTCTAAACACAATATTAACCCCAAATTAAAATACTTCTAAATATAATTAACCCCAAATTAAAATACTTCTAAATACAAAATTAAAACAAATTAACTATTAAACAAAACTAAATTAAATTAAGAAAATTAAACAAGTAAAATATGTTTAAAATAATCTCAGCGGGCAGTCCAATGGAAAGGCTGATCTTGCTTTAATAGCTAATGTAAGAACACGTATATTGAAAAGTTTGCTGGTGCTACTTCCATGTTTTCTACCATTGCCTATACAAGTATATAGTTACATCATAAATCATGAATACCTTACAACTTAGGAATTCCTTATTTGGCAATTGGTAAACATCTTTGTGGGCCTGCAACAGGTAATCAAAATAATATTGCTTTATTTTATCTTGCTCCTAAACACTGATCTTGAATTTTGGTAATAATTTTCCTCCTAACAGTTTATTATAATTTATAAAACTTGTCTTCAGATATGACCTTAAGATGTTGTCTTGGGGAACAATGTAATCACGGTAATGTTGCTGAGTGTGGTGCCAGTTGTTACCTGAGAGGCTTATCATTAGCAACATGCTGCCATCATCTTTGCCAGTGGAAGCATTACATAAGTAATCTCTTTGTCCTACCCCTAATAAACAAATGACAATAGAGGCAATCTATTATTGTTTGAATTTCAAGTGTCCTTATATAGTTACTTACTAAATTTGGCTAGTGATATATGCCTCTTATTTAACCAGTGACAATTGAGGCAATTTGTTGAATTTTAATTTCCTCGTATTGTAACTTGCGCTGAATTTGGCTGACCTGTAGATCAGCGATATATGTCAACTCTGGGGATTGCCAAGGAAGATTTCCATGCAATTACATGGTTTACCAGCTGGGCGGTAGATGCAGATCATGGTTCGGCCCTATCTGGTGTTGTTGACAGCACATCACATCTGGGGATAATGTAATCATTTTACAACTGTTTTGAAGTGAATTCTATTTATGCCAAAATCTGACAAATATTTTGTTTCTTCAAATTTCCAAACAACTCAGATACTAATGGCATCTTTATTTCTTTTTCTTTCCCTTTTTATTATTTATTCTGGACAGATGGAGTGTTAAATTATTTATGTGACATCTTTTCCTTTGTTTTAGCAGTGGGAAGGCAGAATGTGGCAGGGATTTTGGTATATGCGGAGTTGAAGGAATTTTGAGGAACATGAGTGCTGTAGAGAGAGCAATACTTGGCTTCATGTGCAAAGATATAATCGACGTGGGGAGATTTATGTGGCTCAAGGAACATGGTTTAGAATCCCAACTTGTAAAGTATGTCCCAGCTAACATATCTCCCGAAAATCATTTGCTGATTGCAAGGTACAAGACTGTATACTATAAGCCGCTGGAGGCTCTTCCATATGCTCGTTTATCGGTAGATGATACGAATTAAAAAAAATTCTTAGAAATTTTGTTAGACTAATGTGGCAAAATTTGCAAAAACTAGATGATGATTGAAGATAGCCTATGAGATTACAAATTTTGCTAATTACTTGTCTCTTATTTGGAATAGACTTGGCTCAGTCATTGAATATATACATCAACTAAAAGTGTTTCTAAGTTAATTGTAAACTAAAAGTGTTTCAAGTCCACCAGATTCATTTGCACTCTATTGTGAGCGTAGCGTGCGTGTTTGGTTTTCAGTTATGGCAGAGTGCATTTATTGCTTCCTCATCATAAAATTACGCTAGGCCGTTTTAAGTACTTCTTTTTAAAAGAATTTTACGGTTTTTATCCTGTATGTATAGCTACCATCCAACACAATATACTCCATCCGAACCATATTATGTGATCATTGTTGATTTTTTGAAGTCTAACTTAAGAAATTTTTAAATTCAAAATTAACATAAATTCTTTTAATTTTAATCAATACAACGACGAATATTGTGAAATATTTAAAAAGTATTAGTCATCGTAAGTTTTATTTTTTTCATAATTTTTAATGAACAGTCTCAATTTTGAGTTTAAAAATGTTTGAAGTCAATAATAATCATATAATTTGACAAGGAGGAGAGTATTTTTGTAAGGTTCAAATTCATATATCTAAACTTCTGCTTCAACTAGGCAGCAATCACGAATTAAAACTAAAAATCCTTAAGGATTTGTTATAGTCATTGAGATCTTTTAGTTGAATGAACGAAGGCCAACCCCATTTGGCCTTTCGAAGCACCAAACCAGGTAGTGCCTGCAACAGAATATTTATTTATTATAAATGCAAATCTAATCACATAACCAACAAAGGTCGGTAAAAAAAAAAATTAAATAAACAGACATAAGCTTTTAATGTTTATTATCGCACCAGCTATATCTAGCTCCTGAAAGTACTTTCTACTTTTGCAGTTTTGCTATAGAGAATCCATTGGTTTCAGTTTTTGAAAAAGAGTAAAATTCACGGAATCTACAAACACAAGAAACAGGGAGAGGTTGCAGTCTCTATTGAGATTATTGCCTTTTGGATAGAGAGCCAGAGCTTCCTGAATAATAATAATAATAAAATAAAATTATATCCTTCTTACTTGACAAGAACAGAGGTATGAGTAGGCATGAAATATAAGATAAGATAAGATTGAACAAGTATGGTATATACCATTTGTAACCTCCTGCAATGAATACATCAGAGTAGCAACTCTCTCTCCCAGCTTCATGTTTTATACGAGATATATATATATATATATATATATATATATATATATATATATATATGTGTGTGTGTGTGTGTGTGTGTGTGTTATATTCTGGCAACGAAAGACGGAAAGAGATTCACCAGAACCTGAGCTCTTAATGACAAAAACCTCCGCCCCAAAGAAGCGTCACTAACTAAATATCCATTAGAATCTTCTGTGCAAATTTTCAACTTAGCAAAACCCTATTCAGATTTCACTCTGTCAAAGTGTCTCTGACGCAGAATGAAAGTACAAGAATTTATCAACGTAAATTTTAAGAACACATAAACTAAAATTCACCGGAAAAAATAACTCTAATTTATTAATCAATGAATAATATCCTTACAACTATAAAAGTCAACTCTCAATAGGAAACTAATTAATAATATAATAAAATCCTAACAAATTTCCTATATTTGTGATATTAAAATCCTAATAAGAAACAACTTAACTACTTACTAAAATAATCTTATCCTAATAAGAATCAACAAACGTAATATCATAAAAGATTTGTTTCCTTCTAAATATTATTACCTTAAATAAATCTTACCTAAACAAGAATAATTAAAATACTCCCTCCGTCCCAGGATAAAAGTCTTTATTAATATTTTAGGTAGTCCCAAGTTAAATGTCTACTTACCTTAAATAATTTATCTTTTACAATAATTTGCCCATAAAACCCTTAGTATTAATTGTCATATTTCTATTCCCTAGGCATATTTATGGAGCATCACTAGTCATGTGCAAAAAACTATGTAATTAAATGAGAATTTAAATATGGACAATTTTGCCATTTTATTCTCTTTCTTAATATGCGCAAAAAGTCAACCAGGACTTTTATCCTGGGACGGAGAGAGTAATAATATTCTCCATGAATCCAATCGTCCCAAAGCCAAGACGCCACTTTCAAACAAATCCCGCTCTCCCGATGTCATGACGCCATTCCCGAACACAAGACCTATCCCGAAGTCGAAGTCACGATGTCTTTGTCCGAAGCCGAAGTCATTCTGCTCGAAGCCGATCATAAGAAGTTCCGATTTCCCAAAGAACTCAGCATTATTGTCTTCGGAACTTAGTTTCTTTCGGGAATTAATGTCGTCTCTTCAGACAAGCGTTCTTCTCAATTTTTATCCTACATCAATCCTTCTCACTTGCGAAGAAATCGACCTCGAGTTATATTTTAGATAAAACAAAAACACCATTCTTCACCTCCAACGTCTGAGCTTTCGCTTTCTCTTCCGCTTCGACATTATTCGTCTCTAACCGAACTTTCACCTTCCCTTCGACATTCTTCGTCTCTAATCGAAACGCGAACGCCTCAGCCTGAACATAAATATCAAAATATAAATTATATCTTATCTTGCTAGATAACTCTTCTCATGCTATTCTCCTCTTCTTGGAGAAAATTCGACCTCAAATTTTAAAATGAAGTAAGATCAAGCACCAACAATTATATCTTCGCTCTCTTCTGTGTAACAAGTATTCACAATGTTGTTTCGCACAAAAAAAAATTGGAAATAATTCTAAAACAATCAAAGCCTTCATATTAACCCGTACTTGCAACAAATGATTAGGAACAATGAAATTCAAAATTTCCAAGTTGTCAACGACAAGATTATGAACCTAATGCTCAATCTCCATTTTGATGATGTCTATATCCTTCTATCTCGTCGTCTCCAAGTCATCCGTATCCTTCTGTCTCGCCGACTCCAAATCATCTGTATCCTTCAATCTCGCCAACTCCAAATCATGATCTCCCTCAACCACTAAGTTTGGCTCGTCTTTAACAGTAACGGCTTCGCCAACTTCTTCCTTCTCTTCCACGCTTTCCATCGTAAAGGACGAATCACATGTCCGAGAAATGTGATTGATGACGCTACGTCGTTCCATGCACGCTGTCATATTCTCGCGACACCTCCAAAGTTCATTCAACATAGAGGAAAGAATACTGTTTGGTTGATGTAATTCTCTCCCCCTACTTTTTTGCACTTGATACTGATGCTTCAACTTATCAAGCCTCTCATGGGCTGCTTCTAATTCTTCGAAAAGATCATCATACTGAAGACGCAAATTTCTACTATGATGAACACGAATCTTATACTCAAACCATTCACACTCTCTCTCAAGACAGTCGATATGATCCCATACTTTTTTAATTTTTGACTTTGTAACTTTAGACATCTTCGCTACACAGTTTTTTTTTGGTAAACAGAAAATTAAAAGATAGATTCGACTAGTTTTACCTAGCCCCCACGATGAACGAACAGTTGCTCGCAATTCCTTGCTTCAGTAGTTTCGATCGTCACCAGTCTCCTTCACATTGACATCGGAGTGGGTTGTCCGTCTTCGTTGTTGGCTATCGAAAAGGCCAAACCCAGGCAAATCCCAGGGTTTTGATACCAATTGACACAGAACGGAAGTACAAGAATTTACGCGTAAATTCTAAGAACACATAAACTGGAATCCACCAAAGAAAATAAGAGAAAATAACTCTAATTTATTAATCATGAATAATATCCTTACAACTATAAAAGTCAACTCCCACTAGGAAACTAATTAATAAGATAATAAAATCCTAACAAACTTCCTATGTTTATGATATTAAAATCCTAATAAGAAACAACTTAACTACTTACTAAAATAATCCTATCCTAATAAGAATCAACAAACGTAATATCATAAAAAATTTGTTTCCTACAAACATTATTACCTTAAATAAATCTTACCTAAACAAGAATAATTAAAATAATAATATTCTCCATGAATCCAACCGTCCCAAAGCCAAGACGCCACTTTCGAACAAATCCCGCTCTCCCGATGTCATGACGCCATTCCCGAACACAAGACCTATCCCGAAGTCAAAGTCACAATGTCTTTGTCCGAAGTCGAAGTCATTCTTCTCGAAGCCGATCATAAGAAGTCTTGATTTCCCAAAGAACTCAGCACTATTGTCTTCGGAACTTAGTTTCTTTCGAGAATTAATGTCGTCTCTTCGGACAAGCGTTCTTCTCAATTTTTGTCCTTCATCAGTCTCGCACTCCCTGCATCCATGCATACATCACATAACGTTAGTACATGTTGGATGACGTGTAATACTGAAGAAATGCGGATGTGTGCCGTTAGGCAACATGAATGCCATGTTTAATTTGTTGAAATCCAACTTAAAAAGTAATTGATGGTAAATAGAGAGGCCACTGATCAAGAATGTATAATTAGTTTTCAGGTCGAATTTAACCAATGAATTTAATCCGTAACTTGAATGTGAAATTAAGATTTGTTCTAACTCTCTTTAAAGTTGGCACAAGATGGTTTAGATAATCAATCAATTAATACACGACAATGTTTATATATTATATAATACTTGTACCTTAAACTGTTAGATACTTTCCGCGTATTTGATCAGATAAAAAGAACCTGAAAACAACATTGACCTCATTGCCAGCAGGCAGACTACCTGCAGTTACCATTGCTAAGTATATGGAGATATGATCTTGTCAATTTTTGTCACTGTTTCCATTCGAAAAAAATATGATTTTCATGTGCACATACCACAACCTTGAAAGAAATATATGTTGGTAAACTATGCCTTGTAATGATGCATACCATATTTTCTTGACAGGACATATAATACTGGTATTAATTTAATTCCTATGAAAAAGAAAATTTCTCGTTCCCATGTATGCATTTACGTCATTTTTATGTTTGTTGAAAGCTATGGACGTACAGATTATATATTTGCAGCGTTTAGTTGTTAAGGCATGAAGGGTAATTAGTAGTTGCATCAAAACATATTGTTTTACTGTGCACGATAATAGATTCGATCGAGTCTATCTAACAACAAAGATAGCTAATGAGATGCATAGGTCAGTTTCCCTAGGTTCCCCTAGTTCCAACCATCCCCTACACCTGGGCATTTCTCAAAATTACTTTTACACACTCCAACTCCGTACTACCAAAAACACTTAATAATGTTAATTACCAAACAATTTCAATCTCAACTTTTGGAATTAAGTTATCTTGTGTGTGTGTGTGTGTGTGTGTGTGTGTATATATATACACCAAACAAACACTTAGTAAAATTTTGACCATCATCCTCGGAATTCACTCTAGCACATCACATTTGTTGTCTTAGGTCATACTCCCTAATTAGATTGTAAAGTGTATGAGTTTTACCGGTAAATAGTGCGTATGTAAAATAGAAGAGATATACATTTGGATTTAAAAATTATCTCTTCTTGAAAATGTATATATATTTTTACTTCCTTGTTCTGTTCATCATTCATCAGCTTTATGCAACAATTCTTACTAAAACATAATGCAGCACAGTTTACATAAATCATTTGAGAAAAGTACAAAAACATATCATTTGTAACCTACGACTTAAAATTCCCCTGATTCGTACTTTTCTATGCCATTTTTTAAAAATAGTGAGAAAGATTCGACTTTGAGCAAGTAATGTGATGGAGGAGCTTCCCTGGTTCCTGTATGAATCCTTCCTGCATGCTCATTTATATTCAAGTAAATTCAGAATTTGTTTGTGAAAATGGGAGATACCTAGGCAGCTGTATGAACTTTGTTACCCAATTAAGAACATATTCAAATAAATTTGAGCTAAAATAATATGGATAAAAGAACCGAATAAAAATATATATTGCGAATATTTATGTCGACTTTTTGATTGTCAGTTACGTGGATAACTAATAGTGATAATTTTTTTGGAGAGATGTGTAATAAGTAAGGTCCTCCAATAATTCTTACCTATACCATATATTGATAAGTTTCGTAATTATAATTCAGCGTAAATTTATCGCAATACATAGCAAAACTCACAGATTCAATGATATGAAGATCTTGAACGTCATGAATGGTATACTATATATATATATATATATATATATATATATATAACAGTATACTTGGTCTCTTTTACACGCATGTGAGTCTTACTCACTATTCATGTGAGGAGAACTATGTGAAAATATCAAAATTCTTGGTGTAGATATAGTTTAATCTCTTACCTATGAGGCTATGCTACATTGCCTCTGGCTCCATACATCCTAATTGTTTTCATATTTCAATTAAGTAACAAAATTTCTACGGAGCTCGGGACTTGGTGACCGGTCCAAAATTTCTAGGGAGTCTGTGTAACTCTGTTTTTGATATATATTCAAATCACTATTTTTTTAATTTCAGTTCCAATAAATCATATAAATTATTTGGGAGTGAAAGCAACAAAAAAAAAAATTGGACCGGTCACCAAGTCCCGGACTCCCTAGAAGAACTCATTAAGTAATACTAGCTCACTTCCAAAATATAAAATTATTCTTTAGAAAATCCAGCTTTCTTTGTATTTTAAAAATAGTTTTTTTTAGTACTCGATCCGTCCCCCCACCCCTCCAAAAAAAAAATCTCATTTAGAAAATTTATAAATCTTAAGGTTATATTTTGTACCATATATACCCTAAAATTTATAAGAGTTTGATTAATTTATAGTGATAATATGAAAATATAATTATAATGATAAACTAAAGGATTATTGTATACAATTAACTATCAATAGGAAATTTTAGGATATGTAACTATCTTTAATTATAGAGCAAAAAATTATTATAAATAAGTCTCTTTCAAGGAATGGGGGTATACATATATATTTTGTATGAAGAACAAATCTTAACAAAATTGTAACAACCAAAATTGAAGAATAAATCTTAACAAAGTTGTAAAATACAAACCGTCCTCGTTGTTGACGATTGAATCCATGTCGCGAAAAGCTTAAAAAAACCAAAGACTAAACTTGACGGAAACCCTAAACTCAAATATATATATATACACACACACACATTATGTTTTAACGTTACAATCCTCTTAAAAGTCTATTTTCTGATTATTGAACCGTTTAAGTTTCTCCTTTGAATACAATTGTTAGTAGAACAATGGTTAGTGTGTCACAAATATATATATATATATATATATATATATATATATATATATATATATACACACACACACACACACACACACGACTAACTATATTTTTGGTCCATGTTGCTCAAAAAAAAATTAAAAAACAAATAAAAAAAATAAATTTACTATGAGGTCAACAATCCTTGAAAAAATATTCTATGATTTTGCTATAGTTATTATATTTCAGCACATATGAAGTTACATATATTTGTACTATGTGCTTATATTTCAGCACATATGAAGTCACACGCACATATGTGAAGACAAACATACTGAATCAGCAGCACATGGGAGCATAGGTAGTAGCAGTTAGTGAAGTATGGGCAAACCTAGTGGAACATGGCTTAATTAGTGGAGCATGTGAAGCATGGGCAGGAGCATGGGCATTCACTCGGTTGAAGGGCTTGTATTTGTTTAATGCTCATCCCTTGTATTGTAATGATCATGTATGCTATAAATAGGCTACAACTCTCTCTTGTAATGCATATAAGTGATAATATACTAAAACAATATTATTGTTATTCGTCTTCCTTATTCTCCTTATTTGTTCTATTACACTTTTACTGTCTAACATGGTATCAGAGCCTTTTGCTTGTACAGCTCGACATGGTATCAGAGCTTTTTCTTAACAACTCTTAGATCTTTCTACGTACGTAAGAATAGAAACTGATGTTTCCATTTTTTTCGTCTCTGTTTGGTACTCCCGCTGCTTGCAGCAACATCCTCTCTCATGGCATTTTCCTACCTCACTACTAGTCTCCTAATCCTCTCCCTTCACTTACTACTCATTTCAGTCTCTTGTTTCCCATTCCGGCTACTGCTCCATTCCCAATGGGGAATTTCCAATACTACCATGCTGCCAATTTTCCCCATCTTCGTCCTCTTTTCCTGCAGTCTGTTGGTTGTGGTGGGCCACCAATTGCTGCTACAACCATAAGCACTTTTGAAAAAAAAAATCTTTTTCCCCAATCTCTTGATAATCATGGTTCTCTGCTACAAGTTATTGCTCTTGCTGCGCACATGCTGCCCACTTCGGTTGTAATGACCCGATTTTCAAAAAATATTAAAAATAAGAATTTAATAAATAAAATTCTTATTTGGTGATATGTTATGTAATATGTGATGCACAAGTGAATATATGCTATGCAATATGTGATTTTTGTAAATAATAAATATATTATTATATATTTATTATTACATGAAAATAAATTGTAGAATCAATTTATTAAGAAGAAATGAGATGAGTATAGTTTATGATGAAGGAAATTATTAAAATAATTTATAATATCAAATTATTTTAATGTAGTAAATTGGTGGTATTAAATATAATAACCTCCATTTTATTGGGTGAAATGTATGCATGTTATGTAATATAGTGAATATATTATTATATTTGTCATAGTTAAATTAATTGTGAGAAAATAATTTATAGAAAGTAAAGAAAATAATTGAATATATTATTATATATTTGTTTTGATTTGAAATAAATTGTGGGAATCAATTTATTTAAAGAGACGTATAGCTTTAAAGATACAAAACTTTTGTATCTATTAATGAGAAAATTAAAATAATTTATAAAATTAAATTATTTTAATAGGAGTATGATGTAAATAAATTGTTAGAAGTAATTTATAGATGGAGATTAAATTTAAATTATATATATTATGTAAAGTCTTGTAATGAATTCGTTATGAATTAAATTTCATGAGCAAGTTAATTAATTCACTTAATTAAATTGGTGAATTAAGGTAATAATTAAATTATGGTTAATTATATTAAAGCAATATATTTAATGAATAACAATAAATTGTTGAAGACAATTTATGGGAAGAAGAAGATGATTAAATTTAAATATACAAAATTTGTTGTGTGTATTAAATAAGTAAATTAAAATAGTTAATTGAATATTAACTATTTTAATTGGCATGTTACATGGAATAAAGAGAACTAAAATAATTTATGAAATTAAATTATTTTAGTATAGAGTAATTATTTCATTAAATAAATTATTTTTATTTAGTGTATAGCTTCCATTAAATATGTTATTGTATTAAATGGATTAATTCTATTTTATTGGAAGGAATTTATACATGTGTGTATATATGTAATATATTAAAATGTGTTAGATGTATATACGTAATATAGGTATTATGTATATACATATACATATATATATATATATATATATATGTATGTATGTAATGTATATAATACATTATGTATATATGTGGAATGGGAGTGCAGTAAGGTAATGTATGTATAATATAGTACTACGTATTATGTAATGTGTATATGCTGAAAGTTTTAAAGAGATAATGCATATACTGGAAATTAAAAACTAAGCCCCATGATGCTAAACATTAAAACCAAGTGCGTTAAGGCTGAGTCACTAAATTTGTTAAGCATGAGTTGTTGAGTTCTTAAAGCCTTATGGGAGTGACTAATATAAAACTTAAGCATGAGTTGTCATGTTGAGAACAGGAGAAAGTCACTAAATATATGTAATCTGTATAAGATAAGGAAAACAAGGATTAATTTCGGTCCAGATACCATTCCATTTCCTCCGTTCCTTTCTTTTATTCCTTTCTAGCTATTACACACCAAAGCATATCAAACTCCTCTTCATTTCGGCTAGACCCAGCGAATTGAGCAAGAAATTGTGTTTAATGATCATCAAATTAGAAGACTATTACAAGGTATGTTAAGTTTCCTTAGTGAATTCATAAGAATTGAGTTAACTATTCATGGTGATGCCATGTTTGGTTATAAATTGCTTGGAAAATTGTTGTTGTATTAGATTATGATTGGTTATAGAGACATAAGAAAGAGGTTTCTATAATAAAAACTGGGCTAGCCTACGACTTAGATGCTATGAAATTAAGTTTTTAAAATTATGTACACCAAGTGTTTGATTAAATACAACAATGGACAAATTTTGTCAAAGAGTTGGAATTACCCATTTGTACTAGGAATATGAATGTGAGCATAGTGAATTCTTGGAATGGGGAAATTTGCATGACTGAATGGTATCCTAATGCTTTTGGGCATGTTTTGTATGTTTGGAATCTTTCCATTAAAGTATTTAAAGCCCTTCCTTTCCCCCAAAGAAGTGATCATTTTATTGTTTATAAACGTGTTGTTTGATAATGGGGCTAATGATTACAAAGTTGTAAGGATTCTTTACTTTAAAAGAGAAAGGTCCCTTGAAGTTGAGCTTTATAGTTGAGCACAGATTTTTGAGCCTTTTGTTTTACATCATAAAGATGTTTGTAAAGACCAAATCTTGGTACAAATTGTACCTTATAGTGTGGTTTAGAGGTGGAAGCAAGTCTCAAGTTTTTGGGATTTATATATATACACTTACTAACTAAAATGATAATATATTATCATATAATATAATAGTATTATATAATATAATTATATAATATATTTGGTTATCTACTATTGATTATCTAGTAGATATATTAGCATATTACTGTTTCCACTTAAGTGTTCCTAAAGAAACAGTAATACTCTTTCAATGAAAGTTGTGGCATAAAACTAGTCTTGTTTAAATATGAGGTGTAGTTATTTCTGTTTATCTTTGTGTTCAACAAGGTACAAATAAAAGATTCTCATATAAGCATGGATGAGGTATTTGACAAATGTCAAGTCTTATCCCTTCATTCGGGAAGAAAAAGAAATATTGGATGCGAATAATATAGATGATGAACTACAAACTGAGGCAAGTCTTTCAGTTCTTTTGTGTTATATGAATTTGATATTGATTATATGTAATCTTTATCGCATTATAAATGAAATCTTCAGAAGCATGTTAAATTTCATACTATGCTCTATGACTAAGTTGACTGAGTTATGGAACTCAATCTATATGTGATATGTGATATATTAAGCATATGAAATGCATTGTTTAGAATTCAAATGCATGTATGATATGCATAGTAGAATGATTATGATATATGAACTGAGCATGAAATTCTGTGCTACGTGAAGCATGAAAATTGTTGGATTTGTTGAGCTGTCGAGCTCAATCTTGCAAAAATAAATTTTTTGCAGGTTGTTGATATGATGGGATATTTCTGATTATCTGGATGATAAGGATTAGAAGACATGCAAATGATTGAATTTTCTTGAATTAGAAGTTGTATAGAACTATGTTGATAATTTTGATATATGTAATTGACAGATATGTAAATTTTTGAGATATTCAATAAATAAAGAATATCTGTTCTGATTATATTGTGATAATTGCTTTGTAATATGAAGCTCTATAGTGATAATACTATATAAGAAAGAAGTTGTATTAAGGATTGGGTTGAACATACTCATGACTACTCTGATCATGAAATGAATCATAGAATAAAAATGAGTCTGAAATATGTATTCGTAAAGGTTGCGATTCAGGAAATCGAAGGAAAGAAATTTTTTTTTTTTTAAATTATCTGCATTTTTAGCTATTTTTGACATCAAATTATGATGTAAATCCAAATTAAGATAGTATCTAACGCACAAAATCGGGAATAAAAATAGTCCTGATTTTGGGGGCGTTACACCTGTTAGTGGAGCTATGCCTTTTCAATGCTCGCTTCTTGATCCCCCACTTACAACAACACCAATCTCTTTCCCCACTTGCTCACTTCCTGTACTTTTTTCTTCTTCTTCTTTGGGCAGCTGAGGCTCCCAAAACGTATTAGCAAGAGCTTCTATTTTCACCGGATCACGTCTATACCTCTCCAATCTTTCTTGAGCTAATCTGTTCATGCATCTCCTCTCTTTCTTGAGCTAATCTATTTGCCATAAAAGTGTCATTTTATTAACACCTCCACTATTAAGTGTGGTTCAGTGGTTGTTGCTATTATCCTCTCCTTCTATTCCTCTTCATCCATTTTAACTTCCTATCCTCTCTGGAACACAAATAATCATTCTCTCTCTCCCCTCTTTCTCTCTCCTCTAGGTGAAACCCTAATATTTCAACCTCAACCCATTCAAAAAAAAATTCCACAAACAAACAAACCCATATCCTTTTCTCCCATATCGTCTTTCTCTCTCTCTATATATATATGTATATATATATATCCCTCTATCTTTTCTTTTATGATGTCTTGTTTTTAAAAAAAAAAAAAATTCTTCAACAGTCACTATCTTTTCATATAGGCTAAATCCCTATATCAATCTTTTCTCACCTACACATGCAAACTTTCTTTCTCTTGCACGTTTTTCTTCCCCTTTTGCAGAAAACATGGGCACATGTTTTCATTTCCTTTTTCTCCCAAGCAACCAACATCCCTCTTAATTTCCTCTCCTATATATGTATATATATGAAAGAATCCGAAAGGACAGCTTTTCTCCTGCACATGTATGATTTTAACCACTCCACCTTGGTTAAAATAATATAATCACCATTCTCATCTCTTCATTGTTTCTCTCTTCATGGCTGAAACATCTTGCTCCTCATATTATGCTTTCTCTTCTTCTTGTTCTTCATTAATATCCACTGGAAAAAAAATGTACCCCTACTTGCAGCAACATCATGGTTTCTCCTTCTCCATCTTTTCTGTCTTACTTTCTCATTCTTCCCCTTCTCTCTCTGCACCTCCCGGCTAATACCACTTCATTGGCTTCTCCTTAACACATAATCTCTCTCTCTCTTGCCTTCAGCTGCTGCATTCCTATTCTTCACCTTCTCCATTTTTGGGAGCAGAGCAGGCCGCAAAACCACAAAGCCTTCACCATTTTCTCTTTCTTCTTCTGTACCGGCACCGTCGCTCTTCAAGAGACAATTTTGTGCTCTTCACATTACTCGTAATCTGGTTTCAAAGTTCCCAATTTTTGTTTTTTTATTGTACTCCAAGTTTAACCTCAATTTCATTACCGTTGCGCTTGGGGGGGGGGGGGGGGGCGAAGACAAACATACTGAATCAACAACACATGGGAGCATAGGTAGCAACAGTTAGTGATGAAAATCCGATAAGCACACTTAGAAGGAGGGTTAAATAAGTGTGAGAACAAACGATATCAAACTTTTCTAATTAAAGTAATTTGTTAATATCAAATCAAAGTATGTAGTGAGCAATTAAAGCAAAACAATTAATAACATGAACACAAGGAATTTTTACGTGGTTCGACCCTTAACCTCTAGTCTAACGGCCTAATTCACGTCTAATACCAACTAGTATTGGAGACTCTTTTATTAATAAACTTGGTTTATAATTAAACCCCTTTACAAGACAAGTTTCACAACCTTTGAGTACTTATACTCCCCGAGCACCTTAGCTCCCCGTGCACCTATGCACCCTTAGACACCTACGTCTCCTTGAACTTGCTTGTAAAACCCCTAATCCAACCCGGATTAGAAACAATAGATTAACAAGTGTTTTAGAGAATTTATCAAGAGATGATAACAAGATAAACTATTATCAAAGAAATAATTATATCAACGATTTTAAGGCTCAACTAATATGCAATGATCAAAGAGTTAGATGAAGATATCACCAGTTTGAGTGTAGTGAATACAAGCTGAAACTAATTGATACTAGATGAAGTACAACAACCTTTAAGTAATTCTTCACAATAGAGAAATGGGGAGCCTTCTTTAAGTGTTTGTGAAGAGATTAGAAATCAGAATATGAACTGGAAGTAGATAAATACTAGATGAAGCACAACAGCCTTTAAGTAATTCTTCACAATAGAGAAATGGACAGCCTTCTTTAAGTGTTTGTGAAGAGATTAGAAATCGAAATATGAACTGGAAGTAGATAGATACTAGATGAAGCACAACAACCTTTAAGTAATTCTTCACACTAGAGAAATGGACAGCCTTCTTTAAGTGTTTGTGAAGAGATTAGAAATCAGAATATGATCTTATTGTTGTTCTCTAACTTCTTCTTTTCAAGCTACTGCTGGTATGCTTTTATAGTAGAAGAATAGTAGCTATTTAGACATTTGAAATGATGAGGGAGTAGGTGAGATGGGCAGCAATGTAATGAATAACATGTGCCATCAATATTCTTGAGATGATATGGGAGTAGTTGAAATAGATAGCATTACACTTAATGTAATGAACAACATGTGCTAGCAATACTCTTATGATGGTGTGGGAGTAGTTGAGATGGGCAGCAATGTAATGAATAACATGTGCCATCAATATTCTTGAGATGATATAAGAGTAGTTAAAATGGACAGCATTACACTTAATGTAATGAACAACATGTGCTAGCAATACTCTTATGATGATGTGAGAGTAGTTGAGATGGAGAGCATTACACTTAATGTAATGAACAACATGTGCCATCTTGAGATAATGTGGGAGTAGTTGAAATAGGCAGCATTGTACTTAATGTAATGAATATCTTTAGTATGGATGGATAGCATGGACAAATTCAGCAAAATACTAAGTAATGGGATTAGGAATCATGCTAAAATAGTGGACAGCTTTAGTAAGCTTAATGGGATTAGTTTCAGCAGAATATTCAGCTTATTAATTAATTACTACCATGATTGATTCCATGCAATGCAAATCCTAGAGCCTTGATTGAGATATAAATAAAGCTAGGATCTTACATTAAATTCCTAAAGACTTAATCATTTCTTCAAGCCTTCATGTCTTCAATTCTCTCTTTCCTTTAAGAACCAAAACTTTAAAAAATCTTGCATATCTTCAATATCCTGAAAATGTAATAACACTACAAAAACAACTTGTCATCATCAAAACCAAGATAGTATAAACCAACATTCTCCCCCTTTTTGATGATGATAATGGATAATATATGACTCCCCTAAAATATATGGCTCCCCCCTAAAACCATGCATATAATTACTAAGCATAAGTTGATTTATTGCATATCAATTTAGTAATCTCTCTCCCCCTTTGTCATCAACAAAAATAGTTCATAAGAGATAGTTAAAGCAAGATAGATTATTGATACCAAATGTAGGATCAAGCGCTTACCATTGCACCAACATTGATATGTTATGCACATATAGTCATGCCTAGTTATCTTCTTAAGGTACAAAACCGTTCTTCACTTAAAGGTTTTATAAAAATGCCAGCCAATTGATGCTCGGTTGGGACAAATGCTAGATTAATTAATCCTTTAGCAACATTATCTCTCAAAAAGTGATGTCTAACCTCAACATGCTTAGTTCGAGAATGAAGCACGTGATTTTTAGACATATCTATTGCACTAGTATTATCACAATAAATTGGCACATTGTTGCATGTAATATCAAAATCACACAATGTTTGGCGCATCCATAAAATTTGAGAGCAACAACTTCCTGCAGCTAAATATTCACTTTCAGTGGTTAATAGAGCAACTGAAGTTTGTTTTTTACTATGCCAGGATACTAAACTTTGTCCTAAAAATGTACAAGCACCATTTGTGCTTTTTCTATCTATTTGACAACTTGCATAGTCTGCATCTGAGTATCCCATTAATTCAAAATTATTGTAAATAGGATAATAAAAACCAAAATTGATAGTACCACATAAATATTTAAGAATTCTTTTAACAGCTTTTAAATGTGATTCTTTTGGTTTTGCTTGAAATCTTGCACAAAGACAAATACTATACATGATATCGGGTCTTGATGCAGTTAAATATAATAAAGAACCTATTATACCTCGATATTTAGTTAACTCTACGTCTGTACCTTTGTCATCGGATGTAAGCTTGATTGTCGTACTCATTGGTGTCGCCTTTGATTTAGATTTTTCAAATCCAAACCTCTTGAGCAATTTCTTTGTGTATTTGGTTTGATGTATATAGATACCATCCTTTGTTTGCTTTATTTGGAGTCCCAAGAAATAGTTAAGTTCTCCCATTAGGCTCATGTCGAACTCCTTATGCATACACTTAGAGAACCACTCACAAAGAGAATCATTAGTAGCACCAAATATTATATCGTCTACATATATTTGTACAATGATAATATCTTTATTTTCATGTTTAATAAATAATGTAGAATCGATCTTACCTCGAGTGAAACCATTTGTGAGAAGATACTTACTTAACCTCTTGTACCAAGCTCTTGGGGCTTGTTTGAGTCCATAGAGAGCTTTTTTGAGTTTATACACATGATTTGGATATTTTTCATCTTTAAATCTGGGAGGTTGTTTTACGTACACCTCTTCATTTATGTATCCGTTGAGGAATGCACTTCTTACGTCCATTTGGTGAAGTTTGAATTTCTTGTAACAAGCAAAAGCTAGCAAAATTCGAATAGACTCCAACCTTGCTACCGGGGCAAATGTTTCTTCATAGTCAATCCCCTCTTGTTGGTTGTATCCTTGAGCTACTAACCTTGCTTTGTTGCGAGTAATTGTACCATGCTCATCAAGCTTATTTTTGAATACCCACTTTGTTCTAATAATTGAGGTTTCTTTTGGAGGAGGAACTAATTCCCATACTTGACATCTTTCAAATTGTTGGAGTTCCTCTTGCATTGCTAACAACCAATTTTCATTAAGGATAGCTTCCTTAGCATTCTTTGGTTCAACTTGTGATAAGAATGCTGAAAAAGCACACAAGTTTTGTGCCCCTCTTCTTGTAGTTATTCCTCTATTAACATCTCCAATAATATTTTCAGGAAGATGATTTTTCATATACTTTGCAGTTTTTAGCATTGTAACGTTGTCTATGTGCTCTTCCTGTTGGATAGAATCAGATTTTGTAGCTTCTTCGTTACTAGGAGATGCTTCTGTCTCTTGTTTGTTGAATCTAATTTCCTACTTTGCTTTATCTAGTCTGCTGGATGGATTAGTCTGGTTTGTTGGAATTGCAGCAGTCTCTAGAATTTCTGCATCATCATCTCTATCTTTTGGAAGATCATTGTTAGCCTCATTAAATTTTATATGTACAGATTCCTCAACACATAATTTATTAGCATTAAACACATGATAAGCTTTACTATTTTGAGAATATCCAATAAAAATTCCTTCATATGATCTAGCATCAAATTTTCCCAAATTATTACTAGTATTTAAGATAAAACATTTTGCACCAAATACTTTGAAATAATTTATGTTTGGAATTCTATTATTTAACAATTCATAGGGTGTTTTAGTAGAATATGACGAATAAGTACTCTATTAAGAATATAACAAGAAGTGTTTACCGCTTCGGCCCAAAATTTCTTTGGAAGCTTACTCTCTTGTAGTAATGTTCGAGCCGTTTCTTGAAGCGTTCTATTCTTTCGTTCTACCACCCCATTTTGTTGAGGTGTCCTTGGTGCCGAGAATTCATGACTAACTCCCTTTTTATCACAAAATGGTATGAAGTCTTTTTGGAATTCGCCACCATGATCACTTCTAATCTTTATGAGCTTGAGGTTGTATTTGGTCTCCAAGTTCCTTATAAGTCTTTCAAACTCTCTGAATGCTTCATCTTTGGTTTTAAGAAAGATTACCCAAGTGTATCTAGAAAAATCGTCAACTATAACAAATGCATAAAATTTATCATTTAAACTAGCATGTATTTCCGGTCCAAAGAGATCAAGATGGAGTAGTTGCAAGGGAGAATAAGTTGATACCTTATTTTTGGCAATGAAAGATGTTCTTACTTGTTTACCGAGTTGACATGAGGCACATAATCCTTTCCTTTCATAATTAATTTTTGGTAATCCTTTCACGAGATTCTTTGTAGACAACTTTTTAATCAAGTCCATGTGAACATGTCCCAACCTTTTGTGCCATAGATTTGCCTCATCTTGAATTGCTGATAAGCACATCTCTTCATCCTGTTGCTCAAAATTAATAGTATATATATTTCCTTCCCTTTGTGCAACTAAGGTAACATTGTTAGTACAATGAAATATAGAGCATTTATCTTTTTCAAATTTCACTTGGTGACCATTATCCATTAATTGACTTATACTTATGAGATTAAATTCAAGGCCTTTGACAAGATGAACATTATCAATATTAACCTTACCATTACCTATTTTACCTTTTCCAATTATCTCATAATTAAGTTCGGTTGTCTCCAAATGTAACTGTTCCATTTTTCTTTTTGAGAGATAGCTCCAAGAATTTTGACTTGTCACCCGTCATGTGACGAGAGCATCCGCTATCTAATATCCATTTTTGAGAAAGAACCTTTGCCTTGAGACAAACCTAGCAAAAAGAAATTCATTTCAACTTTTTGGTACCCATATCTTTTTGGGTCCACTTGAGTTAGTCACATGCAAATCACTCTTTTTAATTCATACATTTTTAATATTTCCATTCCTTTTATTTGACGAACAGTTAAAATCTAAATGTCCCTTTTTGCTACATTTTTTACAAGTAGTGAAAGGAGAGTAATAATTTAATTTAAAATGTGATATATCTAGATTTCAACATTTTTACATCACTCTTTTTATGTGTTGAGTTATACCCAATTCCTTGTTTTTCAAAACTAGGTCGTTGTTTACCCAACATGACAGTTAAATTTTCTTCTCCTTGAACAAATTTAGCTAGTGATAATTTTAGTGAGTCTATTTCTTTTTGTAGTTCATTCGTTGAAGGATGAGAATAATCATTAAAAGCATCAATACAAACATCTCTCATTGCTATTTCGTTGGTTAATTTTTGAACTTCATTATTCAAATCATTAACCTTGTTGAAAAGAATTTTGTTATGATTTTCTAAAAAATCATTTCTAGTCATTAAAATCTTTTCTTCTTGAGATGATGTTTCTTTTTCAATTTCATTCTTTTCATCTATCAATGAATCAACTTCACTCATTAATGTATTTACTAGATCTTTCAAATAGACATTCTTTTCCTTTAATGTTTTATTTTCTTGTTTCAAAAAATTATAATCCAAAATACTTACCTCGCTCGATTCACGTTCAATTCCCATGAAACATACTTGAGCTATTTCATCACTTGAGAGAACTTCCACATCGGACTCATCATCACTCCAAGTAACAAGAGCTTTGTGATTCTTGTAACTTGATTTGCCTTTATTGTTTAGTTAGAAACAATCCTTTTTGAAGTGGCCCGGGCGTCCGCATTCAAAGCAAGTGTCTTCATTTTACTTTCCCTTGAACTTGTTTGGAGTGATAACATTCTTTCTTCTAATCTTCCTTTGTAGTAACCCTTTGAGCCTCCTTGAAATCATTGCAATTTTCTCATCCGAATCATCATCTAGTTCTTCTATATTTCCTGCATTAAGAGCCAAAACTTTCTTTCGAGGAGTTTCCTCCTCATTATTATATCTCCTTAATTGATGTTCAAATTCTTCTAATTCACTAAATAATGTTAATGTATCCATAGAGGAAATATTAAGAGAATCTTGAAGAGTTGTAACTTTAGAAGCAAACCTCTTAGGCATAGCCCGAAGCAACATACGGTTGATTTCACTTTGTGGAATTGATTTATCAAGTAGTTTCAAGGAATTCATGAGTACTAGGAACCTTGCTTGAGCCGCTTTGATGGTTTCATCTTTTTCAAGCTTGAACATTTCATAATCATGCATGAGCATACTAAGCTTTACTTCTCTTACTTTTGTTGTACCTTCATGGCTCGTTTTTAAGATGTCCCATATCTCCTTAGCCGTGTTGCATGAGGATACTTTGTCAATTTCAGATTGCACCATGCCACTAAGGAGTGTGTTCATTGCCTTTGAATCATAGGAGACCATGTAAGTCTCGGTTGAGTCCATCTCCATCAAGGTCTTTGGAGTGCCATCCTTTTTTCTTGGGATAACAGGACCATTCTCCACGACCCACCATTCCCAAGGATCTCTTTTAAGATAGATCGTCATTCGAAATTTCCAGAAGTTGTAATTTTCAGTTCCGTATAGCAATGGAGGTCTATTGGTTGATTGACCTTCTTAAAGGTTGTTCCAAAATTGTGCCATATCAGAATATTTCCCTACAAGTCACCTTTAAGACCAAGATAAGTAGAGCCAAGCTTTGATACCATATGAAAATCCGATAAGCACACTTAGAAGGGGGGTTGAATAAGTGTGGGAACAAACGATATCAAACTTTTCTAATTAAAGTAATTTGTTAATATCAAATCAAAGTATGTAGTGAGCAATTAAAGCAAAACAATTAATAACATGAACACAAGGAATTTTTACGTGGTTCGGCCCTTAACCTCTAATCTAACGGCCTAATCCACGTCCAATACCAACTAGTATTGGAGACTCTTTTATTAATAAACTTAGTTTATAATTAAACCCCTTTACAAGACAAGTTCCACAACCTTTGAGTACTTATACTCCCCGTGCACCTATGCACCCTTAGATACTTACGTCTCCTTGAACTTGCTTGTAAAACCCCTAATCCAACTCGGATTAGAAACAATAGATTAACAAGTGTTTTAGAGAATTTATCAAGAGATGATAACAAGATAAACTATGATCAAAGCAATAATTATATCAACAATTTTAAGGCTCAACTAATATGCAATGATCAAAGAGTTAAATGAAGATATCACCAGTTTGAGTGTAGTGAATACAAGCTGAAACTAATTGATACTTGATGAAGTACAGCAGCCTTTAAGTAATTCTTCACAATAGAGAAATGGGCAGCCTTCTTTAAGTGTTTGTGAAGAGATTAGAAATCAGAATATGAACTGGAAGTAGATAGATACTAGATGAAGCACAACAACCTTTAAGTAATTCTTCACAATAGAGAAATGGACAGCCTTCTTTAAGTGTTTGTGAAGAAATTAGAAATCAAAATATGAACTGGAAGTAGATAGATACTAGATGAAGCACAACAACCTTTAAGTAATTCTTCACACTAGAGAAATGGACAACTTTCTTTAAGTGTTTGTGAAGAGATTAAAAATCAGAATATGATCTTATTGTTGTTCTCTAACTTCTTCTTTTCAAGCTACTGCTGGTATGCTTTTATAGTAGAAGAATAGTAGCTATACTCTTATGATGGTATGAGAGTAGTTGAGATGGGCAACAATGTAATGAATAACATGTGCCATCAATATTCTTGAGATGATATGGGAGTAGTTAAAATGGACAGCATTACACTTAATGTAATGAACAACATGTGCTAGCAATACTCTTATGATGATGTGAGAGTAATTGAGATGGAGATCATTACACTTAATGTAATGAACAACATGTGCCATCTTGAGATAATGTGGGAGTAGTTAAAATAGGCAGCATTGTACTTAATGTAATGAACATCTTTAGTATGAATGGATAGTATGGACAAATTCAGCAAAATACTAAGTAATGGGTTTAGGAATCATGCTAAAGTAGTGGACAGCTTTAGTAAGCTTAAGGGAATCAGTTTCAGCAGAATATTCAGCTTATTAATTAACTACTACCATGATTGATTCCATGCAATGCAAATCCTAGAGCCTTGATTGAGATATAAATAAAGCTAGGATCTTACATTAAATTCCTAAAGACTCAATCATTTCTTCAATTCTCTCTTTCCTTTAAGAACCAAGACTTTAAGAAATCTTCCATATCTTCAATATCCTGAAAATGTAATAACACTACAAAAACAACTTGTCATCATTAAAATCAAGATAGTATAAACCAACAAGTGGAGTATGGGCAAACCTACTGGAGGATGGCTTAATTAGTGGAGCACGTGAAGCATGGGCAGGAGCATGAGCATTCACTCGGTTGAAGGGCTTGTATTTGTTTAATGCTGATCCTTTGTATTGTAATGATCATGTATGATATGAATAGGCTACAACTCCCTCTTGTAATGCATGGAAGTGATAATACACTAAAACAATATTATTGCTATTCGTCTTCCTTATTCTCCTTATTTGTTCTATTACACTCTTACTGTTAACAATATGAAGTTACATGTGTTAGTTTTTATAGAAATAATTCCTTAAATTAATATTTTAATGTTTAATTAAGTCAAAAGTATTTTAATATGGTCAAACTGTATTAAAATATTTGTCTTACCGACAATTTAGGTATTCCAGCTAAAAAACAATTTTGAGATCGACATTGTATGTAATTAAATATTTTATGTAGCAATTTGTAAGTCTAATTACTATGAAGGCCAAATTATAAATTTGGTGATACTTGATATAACAAAAGTGTATTTAGAACTTTGATAGTCATTGAACATGTTTCAACTGCCGGAATAATTTTAGCATCGGTTAATTCCTGTGATGGGGTTACAAATTTCTTCATTTATTGAGCATTTTTGTTCCGTCCAAATTCGTACATTTTTTAAAAATAAGTCCAGATTAAATTTAAATTTAAAACTTGTTGGGTAAATAAATAAAATCAAAATTTCAATAGTCTAACTCGCAATAAATTGAAAAATGACTTGTACGTGAAAATAAAATTGCATTCAATCGTATAATTATCTTAAATTTGTAATTATTTACCATTTATGTAGACATTCTATTTTAGTTTTTCCCACGGAACAAACTTTTCCTACGCAATCTCCTATTTAGAGAACAAATTTGAATCTCACCAACTAAAAAATGTAGCAGCTTTTCACTCTTTCTTAAGATTAACTATTAAGTAGTACACAATTTTCTCAAGAACAAGAAGTAAAAAAAAATGAAAGAGAAGTAATTGACTGATATAAATTTCACATATGTTTAGACGTAATTAGGTAATAAACATCACGTGCAGTGAAACAAACAATTTAGACGATAAATGAAGAAACACTAGTGGTAACTCATGAGAGAACCGAAAATGGAGAAAACAAATCAACAAATTATAAGGTATCTTGAATCATTTCAGCCAGCACCTTAACTTCTGCTTCAACTACGCAACAATCATTAACTAAAAATCCTCTGTTATAGTCATTGAAATCTTTTAGTGGAATGAAGGCAGACCAACCCCAATTTTGGGGCGAAGCACCAAACCAACTAGTAGCTGCGATTGAAATTTTAGTATTAATTAATATAAATCAATCGCATTAGCCAAAAAGTACTATTTAAAAAATAATAATAATAAAATAAAAATGCAACCCAGACAGATAAGCTTATAATGTTTTTTTATCACATGCAACTATTACGTGCTGGAGTTTTGGAGTTGATTTAATTAAGCGTAGAGCACTTAGAGGGGGGATTATCTCGGACTCTATCGGATTATGCTAGCTAACTGTAAATTTTGTGATTAATAATTTTTGTTATATAATATAATTGTAATTATTGTATCAATTAAAATTAAATAAATTTACATTAATTTAAAATTTAATATGTAGTTGTTAGATCTTAAAAGTCCAATCATATCTCTAATTTTGGAACGAAAGAAAAAATGAGTATTTGTTATACATCAACTATCTAGTTTTTGAAAGTGGGGTACTTTTATTTTTGGCTTTTTGCTATAAAAAATCTATAGTAATTATTTGTCGGAATGGCAACTGGACGGGACGAGGCGGGTGGGGTGAGAGTTTTGCATACTCCGACCAATCAACTATATATATATATATATAGAGAGAGAGAGAGAGACCTAAACAAAATAACCCTGTAGCAATTTTCATTGAAAAAGCAAATCAAGTACCTTTCTTTTGGACATGTTTCTGATTAATCCGGTCCTTAAGGGTGATCATAAATTCTGCTTTCACTTTATGAGCAAGAGTGAAATTCTGGGAATCCGCAAACACAAGACAGAGGGAAAGGTTGCAACCTCTATTGAGATTATTGCCTTTTGGATAGAGCAAGAGCTTCCTGTATAAGAGTGAAGAAAATATTTCTTTTTTCTTACTTAACAAAAACAGAGAAATGATTAGGCATAAAATATAAGATTAAGGTATAGTAGATGTATGTAGATACCATTTGTAACCTCCTACAACGAATACATCTGAGTCGCAACTCTCTTTCAACTTTGAAAATTGACAAATCTTCCATTTATGTTTATAAGATATGTCAGTAATTGCTGACAATGATATAGATTCACCAGAACCTGAGCTCTTAATGACAAAAACCTCCACCCCAAAGAAGCAGGTGTCACTAATTAAATATCCATTAGAATGTTCTTTGAAGATTTCAAGAGGAATGAACTTGGAAAAACCCCATTTAGATTTCACCCTGTCAAAGCGTCTCACACTCCCTACATACAGTACATAATTAATGTAAGTACCTAGACAGACCCCCTCAAGTATATATAATGACACTTAAGATATATAGTCACATAGGATATTGTGGAATACTGAAAAAACACTGAATACACCGTTAGGCCACATGAATAGAGGAGGACCCTAATCCCTAGCTCAAATGTATGCTGATTGTTAAAGAATCCACTTAAAATAATTAGTGGTAAGTGGAGACTACATTATAATGATCAGTTTTCGGGTCAAATTTTAATCAATGTCGGACTTTAACCCAATAACTTGAATGAAAATTAAGATTTTGTTCCAATTCTTTAAGAGTTGACACAAGGTAGTTAAGATAATTAATTATTACAAGACAATGCATGTTTCTATCAAACTAGTATAATACTCGTACCTTGAACTGTTAGATACTTTCTGTGTATTTGATCAAATAAAAGGAACCTAAAAACAGCATTGACCTCACTACCAACCGGTAGACTGCTCGCCATTGCCAAGTATATGGAGATATGATCTTGAACATTTGCGCTACTGTTTCCATTTGGAAAGAATATGATTTTCCTGTGCACGTGGATTCAAATTAATCAAGCACAACCTTCAAAGGAAAAATATGTTGGTAAATTATGTCTTGTAATGAAAATTTTCTTCACATGACATAATTCTGGTATTAATTTGCTATAAGCAGTATATCCTTACAAGCACGAGGTCTTATTATTGATTCTTAAATTTTATACGTATTTTTTAGTAATGTTTTTTATATAATATTTTAAATAGAATAAAGGCTTAAATATAATTTACTACTCTAAACTATTGACCATTTTTCACATCGGTGATTAACCTTTCAATTTTTTCAATCAGGTCATTAAACTATCAATTTTTTTCACTTTGATTCAATTGAAATTGTCACGTCATAAATTGATGATGTGGCTGGGACACATAGGATATTTAGTGCTGATGTGTTTTCAAAAATCTTTATTTAATTTATTTTTATCCTTTTAATATTTTAAAAGGGCAAAAACATAATAATAATAATTAATAAAATCAAACCAAATCAGTTTCTCATCCATTTAGTTCGGACTAAACAAAATTAATTAATTAATCAAAAAAAAAAAAAAACCCAATCTGAATCAAGCTAACTTAAATCAAATCAAGATTGAAATTAAAAATTTCCAGATCAAAAACCTCAAACTTAAAACACTTATCATCACAGTCATCAAATACATTCATCATCTAAAATTTTTAACCCTCAACCATAAAATCATCTCTCTATCTTTATCCTATCCTCTCTATATAACAATCAACATAAAATTTATTCTTCTGTCAGATTTTAGCAACCGTCTTCAGTTCATTCAATTTCTGTTTGTGTATTGTATTTAATCTGGCAAATTCCTCTACCAATGCAATTAGCGGAAAGTATGTCAAGCTCGTCGTTAATTGTGGATTCCGGTAAGTTTTTCGATCTGAGGACCGCGAGAGCGCCGGCGGATAAGTCCAACTTTTCCCAGACTTGTAATCTTTTGAGTCAATACCTAAAAGAGAAGGGGACGCTCGGTGATCTCTGTAATATCCTAGATATTTCAGAAATTTAAAATAAGAATTTAATAAATAAAATTCTTATTAAATGATAAAGTAGATTTGAACATATATGTACATATGTGTTTCATATATATAATCCCAAGTATGTGATTTTATGTAATGGACTAAATGTATATATAGATGTGAAATATATACATATATATTGGAAAAAAAGAGATTTAATATTTAATTAAATCATTAAGAAAAATGGATGAAATTAATTAAATAATATTAATTAGTTGAGATTAAATTAAATTATATTATGAAATAATATAATTTGAATATTTAGCCTTGAACGGTGATAGAATTATTATGAACTAAATTTCATATACGAGTTAGTTAATTCACTATTCAAAAATTAGTGGGTTAAAATATTTGTTTTAATTAATTGAATAAAGAAATTTATTTAGTTAATGATGATAATTTTATTTATATTACAATAATTATATGTAATATGAATAATGGTATGATATTTAATATTATATCAAATGAATGTGAATTAATAGTTGGTTAAGAATAATTAATTTAATTAGTATGAACTAACTAAGAAACGAATAATTGCATATAAGACAAGAATAGTGGTAGAAAACTCGAATTTGAGTTCGGAGTAGAATTTGTATACGCGGACTGCACGGTTGAGTCTGGAACGTCGAAAATAGTAAGAATTGACTAAAAACACAAAATGTGTCGGGGTTGACTTTTTGGTCAAAAAGTTAACGGTTGATTTTTTGGTAAAAGTCCAATTCGAAATTTGGAGATGAATTTGAAGAAACAAATATTCCCATGACGTTGAGAACGTCGAAATTAGTAGGAATCGACTGTAAGTTCGGAAAAGTTGATTTTTATTAGCCAAAATGGTCAAATGGACCATTAAATGGATAAATGAGTAAATAAAAGAGGAGAGGGAATTAATTTCTTCTAGAAGCAGCCCATGTGGGTGGCTAAGCATGCTGATTTTTGGTGAAAATGCTGAACACATTTTTCATTTAGTCCAAGCAATTTGTTATTCCCCTCACCAAACTAGCCTATGATTGGTCCATTAAATGAGATGGGTCATGGAAGGTTTAATTTATGAATTAGTCTTATACAATACAATGATCAGCTTTCTCCTTTCTCCCATACACCCGTACTCCTCCAAATATTCAGAAGATAGAGGGAGAGAGAGGGAGAGAGGGCTGCCATAGAAGAGAAGAAAGAAAGAAGGAAGGAAGAAACAAGAAATGAAGAAAAATTCAAGTAAAGTAATTCTTGAACTTAATCTATAAAAATTCTTAGATATCTTTCCTTGTGAGAATATAAAAATACTCACCATGTTAAGGTATTTTGTATATATCTCAAATGGTATGTAACCATGAAGCATGATAGAGGAAGCAAAGCTATGAAACAAAGAAAGGAAGACAAACTAGCTAAAGGTATATACCTAAACTCTTAGCAAAATATTTTGATTTTTCATATGGATGTTAAGTTTTATGAAGTAAGATCATGATTAAACTTACAAGTAATGGTTTAGCCATGGATTAGTAAGAACCCAACAAAAGAATTCAAGAAAAGAAATAAAATGAAAGAAGAACAAAAACAGTTTTTAAGCCTAAAAGCATTAAATTTTAGTCCACTTTGGACTTTTACCATTTGAAATCTATAACTTCTTTGTGTGATCCGTCAAAGATGAGTGTTAGATCTATGAGTTATCTGATGAACCCAATTATAATTACTCAAAAAGATTAAACGGATCAACCGTGGTGTAATTTTTGGCAAAACACTTCCTGCCGACAAAAATCTGGAAAAATAAATGAGTTTCCTGGCCAGTTTCTTTCATGGGCTGTTTCGGCCACTTTTGTTACTCTAAAAATTCTGGTCTTTTGTGGTATGTTAGTATATCAAGTTAACTAGATTATGTCCAAAGATGAGAATTTTTCGATATCCTGAGAGGGAGTTATGGCTTTTATAAGAAAATGCAATTTTAAAAGTAAACTGCTATAACACAGCGAATACAACCCAGAAAATTATGAAAATTTAACTGGGATTAGTATATGGTAGCATGAGTCTACCGTATCAATTTCATAATTTTTGAACAAACGGATAATTTATGATAAATGTAGCCATTTTGGACAGTTTTAGCCTGTTTAAAAATAGGAAACAAAATTGAAAAATTGTAGGAAAATTATTTTCTAACTAAAATACCATATACTAATATGCCCCAGAAGATAAAAAAATAATAAGTTGTTTTGGTATTTTTCATATCTTTAATCAAGTTAAGAATAAATGAGTAAATTAAGTTATGTTAAGTTGAAAAATGTGTTGATGTCATTTTATTGCTTAATGACCTTTAATATGATATGTTAAGATTTTATATGGGTAATTTAGTCATTTTCAATAAAATATTATGTGTATGGCCAAATATGTATGTTAACTAAATTAAATAGTAAGGGATAAACAATTAAATTAAATTGTTCATGAGTCTAATAAATGATTAAAATATTATTAATAATTAATAATATTAGATTAAATTATTATTAGATGATTAAAATATTATTAAATGATTAATAATATTTGTAATGATTAAGACATTAATAAATGATATTAAGTGATCAAAATATTATTAAAGGGTTAATAATATTTGAAAATGAATTAAAATATTATTGAATGATTAATAATATTAGAAAGTGAATAAAATATTATTAAATGATTAATAATAGTTCTAAGTGCCTAAGATATTATTAAAATATTATTAAATGATTAATAATATTAGACGAGAGTTTTAAGATGTTGATAAAGTGATTGAAATATTATCAAAGGACAATAATAATATTGATGGTTTAAGGTGCTATCTAATATTTGATTAGGTGGCTAAATGTTAGATAATTTATTTATAGAAGAAGTAGTATTATGAGGTATGATATGATATGCTGATTGAAAGATCAATCTTGTAAATGATAGGTCTTTCATAAGAGATTAAATTAGATTGTGTAGCGGTAATCGACGAACAAGGCAAGTTCCTAACCTTAAAATCTCTTACGGTATTACAAGTTTCCTAACTCAAACTTGAGTTAATATTTTCAATGCATGCTAGTGGTTTGATTATTGTCAACTATTCCACATCAATGAAATTTATTGTTAATCGCACTTAGTGCAAGTTGCATATGTTTACCTGGTATGAAAGACTGATCACCTTGATTACCAAATTTGTTCATGGTCATTCTTGCCCACTCAGCGTTATTGATTCAGTTATTCATTTATTGAAATTTGATTATCGTTCTTTCACAATTATTATATATTGTTGAAAATTCGAAAGCCTATTCTTTTTCAATCATGATATATCTTTCTTGTATTTAAACTTGCTGAGCAAAGTAGTTGCTCACTCTTGCTATATCATGATAATATTTCAGTTAAGCTCAAGTGCTTCAGGAAGGACAAAGACAAGAGGAAAAGTTCAAGAGTAACTTAATATGCGTTAACTATTATGATATCTTATGAAAATGATTATGTAAACCTTGTAAGTTATTAAAAGAATGTATCAAGATAAAGGTTGTAGACCTTGGGAAATGTTGTAGAATACTCTGAAATAAACAATATATGTTTATATTTTCCGCATTAGTTATAGAACAGGTATGAAGATGATGCATCGTGACGCACCAGGTCCGAGGTTCAAGGGACCCGGATTTGGGGGCGTTACAAGTTGGTATCAGAGCTGATAGGTTATAAACCTTAGGTAGGAGTACCTTAGGCTATAACCGTAGAAATGATGATAAGGATGATAAGGAATAAACTCAAATAGAGTTTAAGTGCTAAGAGATTAATTTTGGAAATTCATTATTAATTAAAGAAAAAGATAATTGAGATTCAAAGAAGAATCTTGAAAAGTTATAAAGATAAGAATCTAGAGTTACCTGACTCTAGTAGTAAAGATGAAAAGCTTAAATAAAATCATAATATATGATTAAAGTGAAAGATAAGAAGATCACAAAACAAAACGATCATGAGATAGAAAAGAATCGTAATATAATACAATTATAAGAAAGATCATAACGTGATCTGATTAAGATATGGAATGATAGATGATCAATCGAATGATTGAAAACTTTATAGCAGAATTGTTGTACGAAAAAGGTACTAGAGGATAGTACGAAGATAAAACTCAGAAAGAGTTATAAATGATGGGATATGAATTAAAAGTTTGTGTTAAGCAAGGAGAAAGATAAGATTAAGATTATGTGGGTTTTAAATTGAGGACTCATGTTAGTGGCTGATTTGTACGATTCCTTGTATGGGCGGGGAATTTGTGCTTGGTTTGAGAACCACTTAGCTTCCTATATCGATATAGTGGTTGAGTTGAACAATTTCTTGTATGGGCAAGAGATTTGTCCTTGGTCTAACAACCGCTTAGCTTCCTATATTGATTAGTGGCCGAGTTGACCAATTCTTTGTATGGGCAGGGGATTGTGTTTGGTTCGACAATCACTTAGCTTCCTATATTGATAATCATTGGAACCTGGTGTCGCGCTATTCGCTATATGTATGTTGAGAAGGTGATTCTTTTCTCATGTGTATAACGGATAGGTAGAGGATGTAAGATTAGGTGCGAGTTCTTAAAACTCATGCTTATGGTAAGTTTGTGACTCATAATCATATGGTATGTTTTTGAACCCCTAAGCGTATGGACAGTCCCTGATTGGTTCTTGGACTACATATTGCTAGGACAAGTTCCTAAACTCATATTATTGTGGAAAGTTTCTGAACTCATAACGTGTGGTAAGTTTGATGAACTATACTAGGGAATAGAAAAGTTGTGTATTGAGATCTGAGGATTTTCAGGGCAGTAAACTTAAGGATGATGGAAATAGATAGAATTGTTAAGCAATGGATTATTAGAGAAATTAGAGTTGATGGAGGAAGCATAGGTATTCCAAATCCTCTAGCTATGCTAGTTTCGAATTTATTGACATCGTGCTGATATTTGTACTTTTGTGTTTTCGAAAAATATGTTGGATCAATTTTTGAACCAATAAGTTTTGAAAAGGTCCTATGATTCATATGTCTATGCTATTTGTTTCGGCTAAGACAAAGATAATTTAAAAAAATATCAAAATGTATTTTGAACAGTCATCAATGCATCATTAAGCCTGGTGTAGAATGACAGATGATGGAGTCATCAATGCAGAGTAACCTAGTGTTGGATGTGATCATAGTATCGTCAACCCACTATGGTATGATGTAGTATGACAAAATCACGAAATGACGGAATTCTAACACACTGATTGCAACAGTGCAGTATTATGACGTCATAAAGTAATTTTCAGAATTTTTTTAAACCAGTTAAAGATAAGTCAACGCCAAATAAAGTGGCTAGACAAATGTTTCGATTGATGTTCGAATTATTGGTATACGTCTAAGCTATTTGATTCAGCTAGACAAATGTTTATAAAATTCAAATATTCTTTGAGAATTTATGTCAAACCAAATTATGTTGGTGCGGAATCTTATATTAAGTCTGAGGTGAACAACCCTATAAAGGGGATTTCTCGGATTGGTTAACGTGGTTCAATCCAGGAAAAGCAGTAAGGGTTGGTTAACGTGGTTCAACCCCGAAAAGTCGTTGTGCACAATGCAATAGTATGACAGGCTGATCACCTGGCGTACAAAATTTGTCCGCGGGAATTGGTAGAAATACTTGAGAACTCAGGACAAGTTCATGGTCTTTATGACCCCTCAGACCGATATGAAAAGTTTTCTTGAATTAACTTTTGACATTATTTATGCCGCTTCACAGTTATTGTACGATTGTGAAGACTCCTAAAAGATATTCTATTATTCTGAAAGTTGAAAGTTTAAAAGATGTAAACTCCTAGTGAGTCGCTATTGTAGAATGTGATAATAGAAAAGAAATCCTCAGAGGAGAAAAATGTAACGGTTAAGTTGGAAACCTAGTTCTGGTCAATAGATTGAGCAGAGAAATAAGTACGCTATAATTTCGATGACGAAATTTTTAGCAGAAATGGGTGAATGTAATATCCCGGAGTAGAGATGAGTATGCTGTAATTTCGAGGACGAAATTCTTAGAAGAAGGGGTGAATGTGATAACCCGAAAATTTATGAGACTTGTAAATAAGATCTCGAATAATTAAATAAAGGTTTAAAGAATAAAACCTAGATTTAAAAATAGAGGAGTAGAATGAATAAAGACGACTATGCCTTAATTTCGAGGACGAAATTCTTAGAAGAATGGGTGAATGTAATATCCTAGATATTTCAGAAATTTAAAATAAGAATTTAATAAATAAAATTCTTATTAAATGATAAAGTAGATTTGAACATATATGTACATATGTGTTTCATATATATAATCCCAAGTATGTGATTTTATGTAATGGACTAAATGTATATATAGATGTGAAATATATACATATATATTGGAAAAAAAGAGATTTAATATTTAATTAAATCATTAAGAAAAATGGATGAAATTAATTAAATAATATTAATTAGTTGAGATTAAATTAAATTATATTATGAAATAATATAATTTGAATATTTAGCCTTGAACGGTGATAGAATTATTATGAACTAAATTTCATATACGAGTTAGTTAAATTCACTATTCAAAAATTAGTGGGTTAAAATATTTGTTTTAATTAATTGAATAAAGAAATTTATTTAGTTAATGATGATAATTTTATTTATATTACAATAATTATATGTAATATGAATAATGGTATGATATTTAATATTATATCAAATGAATGTGAATTAATAGTTGGTTAAGAATAATTAATTTAATTAGTATGAACTAACTAAGAAACGAATAATTGCATATAAGACAAGAATAGTGGTAGAAAAACTCGAATTTGAGTTTCGGAGTAGAATTTGTATACGCGGACTGCACGGTTGAGTCTGGAACGTCGAAAATAGTAAGAATTGACTAAAAACACAAAATGTGTCGGGGTTGACTTTTTGGTCAAAAAGTTAACGGTTTTTGATTTTTTGGTAAAAGTCCAATTCGAAATTTGGAGATGAATTTGAAGAAACAAATATTCCCATGACGTTGAGAACGTCGAAATTAGTAGGAATCGACTGTAAGTTCGGAAAAGTTGATTTTTATTAGCCAAAATGGTCAAATGGACCATTAAATGGATAAATGAGTAAATAAAAGAGGAGAGGGAATTAATTTCTTCTAGAAGCAGCCCATGTGGGTGGCTAAGCATGCTGATTTTTGGTGAAAATGCTGAACACATTTTTCATTTAGTCCAAGCAATTTGTTATTCCCCTCACCAAACTAGCCTATGATTGGTCCATTAAATGAGATGGGTCATGGAAGGTTTAATTTATGAATTAGTCTTATACAATGCAATGATCAGCTCTCTCCTTTCTCCCATACACCCGTACTCCTCCAAATATTCAGAAGATAGAGGGAGAGAGAGGGAGAGAGGGCTGCCATAGAAGAGAAGAAAGAAAGAAGGAAGGAAGAAACAAGAAATGAAGAAAAATTCAAGTAAAGTAATTCTTGAACTTAATCTATAAAAATTCTTAGATATCTTTCCTTGTGAGAATATAAAAATACTCACCATGTTAAGGTATTTTGTATATATCTCAAATGGTATGTAACCATGAAGCATGATAGAGAAAGCAAAGCTATGAAACAAAGAAAGGAAGACAAACTAGCTAAAGGTATATACCTAAACTCTTAGCAAAATATTTTGATTTTTCATATGGATGTTAAGTTTTATGAAGTAAGATCATGATTAAACTTACAAGTAATGTTTTAGCCATGGATTAGCAAGAATCCAACAAAAGAATTCAAGAAAAGAAATAAAATGAAAGAAGAACAAAACAGTTTTTAAGCCTAAAAGCACTAAATTTCAGTCCACTTTAGATTTTTATCATTTGAAATCTATAACTTCTTTGTGTGATCCGTCAAAGATGAGTGTTTAGATCTATGAGTTATCTGATGAACCCAATTATAATTACTCAAAAAGATTAAACGGATCAACCGTGGTGTAATTTTTGGCAAAACACTTCCTGCCGACAAAAATCTGGAAAAATAAATGAGTTTCCTGGCCAGTTTTCTTTCATGGGCTGTTTCGGCCACTTTTGTTTACTCTAAAAAATTCTGGTCTTTTGTGGTATGTTAGTATATCAAGTTAACTAGATTATGTCCAAAGATGAGAATTTTTCGATATCCTGAGAGGGAGTTATGGCTTTTATAAGAAAATGCAATTTTAAAAGTAAACTGCTATAACACAGCGAATACAACCCAGAAAATTATGAAAATTTAACTGGGATTAGTATATGGTAGCATGAGTCTACCGTATCAATTTCATAATTTTTGAACAAACGGATAATTTATGATAAATGTAGCCATTTTGGACAGTTTTAGCCTGTTTAAAAATAGGAAACAAAATTGAAAAATTGTAGGAAAATTATTTTCTAACTAAAATACCATATACTAATATGCCCCAGAAGATAAAAAAATAATAAGTTGTTTTGGTATTTTTCATATCTTTAATCAAGTTAAGAATAAATGAGTAAATTAAGTTATGTTAAGTTGAAAAATGTGTTGATGTCATTTTATTGCTTAATGACCTTTAATATGATATGTTAAGATTTTATATGGGTAATTTAGTCATTTTCAATAAAATATTATGTGTATGGCCAAATATGTATGTTAACTAAATTAAATAGTAAGGGATAAACAATTAAATTAAATTGTTCATGAGTCTAATAAATGATTAAAATATTATTAAATAATTAATAATATTAGATTAAAGTATTATTAGAATGATTAAAATATTATTAAATGATTAATAATATTTGTAATGATTAAAGACATTAATAAATGATATTAAGTGATCAAAATATTATTAAAGGGTTAATAATATTTGAAAAATGAATGAAAATATTATTGAATGATTAATAATATTAGAAAGTGAATAAAATATTATTAAATGATTAATAATAGTTCTAAGTGCCTAAGATATTATTAAAATATTATTAAATGATTAATAATATTAGACGAGAGTTTTAAGATGTTGATAAAGTGATTGAAATATTATCAAAGGACAATAATAATATTGATGGTTTAAGGTGCTATCTAATATTTGATTAGGTGGCTAAATGTTAGATAATTTATTTATAGAAGAAGTAGTATTATGAGGTATGATATGATATGCTGATTGAAAGATCAATCTTGTAAATGATAGGTCTTTCATAAGAGATTAAATTAGATTGTGTAGCGGTAATCGACGAACAAGGCAAGTTCCTAACCTTAAAAATCTCTTACGGTATTAACAAGTTTCCTAACTCAAACTTGAGTTAATATTTTCAATGCATGCTAGTGGTTTGATTATTGTCAACTATTCCACATCAATGAAATTTATTGTTAATCGCACTTAGTGCAAGTTGCATATGTTTACCTGGTATGAAAGACTGATCACCTTGATTACCAAATTTATTCATGGTCATTGTTGCCCACTCAGCGTTATTGATTCAGTTATTCATTTATTGAAATTTGATTATCGTTCTTTCACAATTATTATATATTGTTGAAAATTCGAAAGCCTATTCTTTTTCAATCATGATATATCTTTCTTGTATTTAAACTTGCTGAGCAAAGTAGTTGCTCACTCTTGCTATATCATGATAATATTTCAGTTAAGCTCAAGTGCTTCAGGAAGGACAAAGACAAGAGGAAAAGTTCAAGAGTAACTTAATATGCGTTAACTATTATGATATCTTATGAAAATGATTATGTAAACCTTGTAAGTTATTAAAAGAATGTATCAAGATAAAGGTTGTAGACCTTGGGAAATGTTGTAGAATACTCTGAAATAAACAATGTATGTTTATATTTTCCGCATTAGTTATAGAACAGGTATGAAGATGATGCATCGTGACGCACCAGGTCCGAGGTTCAAGGGACCCGGATTTGGGGGCGTTACAATCTCAGCCTCCGGATGAGTTGCGGTTTGGAATGCAACGGTATGTTTATTCATCAATCGACTTTATGATTTTCCTTTTTAACTGATATTTATCTAGTTCATTTTTCATTTTTTTAATTTACTTGAAAACCCTAAGAAATTAAATTTGGATTTTGCTTTGTTAATTTTTTTAAAAAATTTCGATAATGATATCAGTTATTCTAAATCTAAAAAGATGTTTTCAATTAGATCTGTTCAAACACATATCGTGTTTTTAAATCTTATTAATCCCCTATTTGGAGACAGAAATCTAAACCTGATTCCTGTTTTTTGGTATTCAGGCGGTGCACATGGATGAAATGGTATTCAGGCGGTGCATTGAAGATGATGATGGTTTGATGAATTTGTTAAAAAAATTAATAAATTTTTTTTTGAATTTTCGACCCTTTTAATTCTATGAAACGGTCTAAATTAAATTAAAAATGAGTCTTAATTTGCCACATAATCACAAGCACAACGCATGTCACAATCACGTCACCAATTTGTGATGTGGCAATTATAATTGAACCAGAGTGGAAAAAATTAATAGTTTAATCATTTGATTAAAAAAATTGAATGGTCGATCACAGAAGTGAAAAATAGTTAGGGTAGTAATTTATATTTAAGCCTAGAATAAATAATATTACTTTTAACTTAACAAGTTATTTTAATTTTTACATGTTAATATTTTGGACTTTTTTCAAAAATGATCAATAATAATAATAATAATAATTTAACATTAGATAAAATAATTTTTTTAAAAGATAGTTTCCTTCTAAAATTATATTATTTAAGTAATAATAAAATTCTACTTATACTTGAAGTATAATTATATTTATAATTTAATATTACTAACAAATTTAAGTTAGGTAAGATGATCTTAATTTGTGAAAAAATTGTTTTCTTCTCAACCTATATCATCTAAGTAGTAATAAAATCTTATTTAATAATGCTAACTAATTAATATTAGGTAAGATGGTCTTACAAATGTTTACTTGTGAAAATATATTATTAGTTCTTCTTTTGAAGTCAATTGAACCGAATGAAGGGTATTATTGTAAAATTATGATGTTGATATTTTTAATTTTATTGTTAGAAATTCTTATTCGAGAGAGTAATTAATTTTTATTTTACTATTTAATAATTGAATCATATAGTTGGTTAATATATATTGCTTATTCTTGTATTTGAATAATAGTGATAAATTATTATCTGGTAAGGTAATCCTCAAAAAACTGTTTTCTTCTCAATATATAATCTTAGTAGTAATAAATCTTATTTAAACTCATATTATACGTAAACTCATATTTAATCTAAGGCATAATAAAATGTAGTTTTTTATAAAATTTAAATTAATTTTTTAAATAAAATTTAAAAATGAAAAACTTAACCTGGGTAAAATTAAGTCATTTTATTAAATAACTTTAGTCAAGTTTGACTAAGCCATTATTAATATTAATCGGAAGTGATCTTATAAAATATATTAATATTATCTTATCGTAAAACTTTAATATCTTTGTTTCTAATTGTTTTATTGTACAATCATAATATTGTTAACTTTTTACAATATTTTTACGAATATATTATTCAATATATTTTTAAGAAATTTTATCGTCTCCATGCAGTTATGTCATTTTAAGTTTATTGTTTGTCATTTGGTATTTTAAAGCCTTGAGAGTAATTAGTAGTTACATCAAATCTTATTGTTAGATCGAAAGTCTCGTTATGGGAACTACATTTTAACTAAGATAGTCGGAGCCATTGTGATAATAACTTGTGGGAAAATCTCACGTTTTATTATTGTGTATAGTCATAGGATCAAGTCTATATATATCTCGCAACAAAGTAAGCACATGTGATATATAACACAGACAAATTTGTAACCTCCTAATACAAAAACATACCATTTGTAACCTCCTGCTTCAAACTCCTTGGATTCGTACTTTTCTATGTCATTTTTCGAAAAGAGTGAGAAAGACTCGACTTTGAGCAAGTAATGTGATGGAGGAGTGTCCCTTGTTTCTCTAAGAATCCCTTCTGCATGCTCATTTGTATTTAACCATGAGAAATTAAGCCAAATAAGTTTTGTCAATTTTAAGTTCGATGGATTAATATAATCTCAAATAAAAATGTGATATCAAATGACTTTAAAAATGATAATAAATTGTAAATAGATTAAATAACAAGCTAATAACAGAATAAAATAATCTCTGATAATATTGAATTACAAATAGTATTATTCGTTATATTTGTCATATGTGTAAACAAAGGAAGTCAAAGTTTATAAGAATTTAATTCAACAGTGATAACATGATAATGTAATTGTAATGATAAACTAGAGATTCATTGTATAGAACTATCAATTGTAAATCTTTCTATCGAGCAAGAAAATATGAAAAATGGGTGACTCTTCTGAACAAATCTTAACAAAGTTGTAAGAACCAAAATTGAAGAACAAAATCTTAACAAAGTTGTGAAAAACAAACCATCGTCGTTGTTGGTCAAAGCCATGTCACAGACCGCATACAAATAAACCAAAGACTGTCAGATTGATGGAAACCCTACAGATAAAATATCTATATATAGAGAGAGCTGCGGGCTGAATATACATTGAATACCCGTAACACTAATTAAGACAGCTTTCCTGAAGAAAAAAGGTGCCAACACGTAAGTGAGATTCTAGGGATACCAAACCCAATAAAACGATTTACATCTGAACAAGTAACTGAGATTCTAGGTACTAATTAATTTGCTATGAAGAATAAATTTTAAGAACATATTTAGGTCATTTTTAAGTTTGTTAATTTTATGTCGTTTGGTATTTTAAGGCCTTTGAGGGTAATCAGTAGTTACATCAAATCTTATTGTTGTTCTAAAGTCACGTTATGGAAATTAGTACAAGTATTATCTAAATTTGTAACTAATAAATACTATCTAAATTTGTAAAGTATTCAAAAGAAACCACTGCCTGTTAGAAAAAACAAAAATATTTGTTTATATCTCTAAAAGGAAAAGTAACTTCTAAAAGAATTTTTATTTTTGGTTCTACCAATTTTATTACAAGTTTTTTTTAATCACAATTTTATGTAAGATAATATATCTTGAAAATTTTTATGTAGGATATATAATTCTATTATTACAAATTTATTAAGATATTAAGATATCTAAAAAAATCTCTTGACATATCTCAGTCTATTATATTAATATCAATCATGAATTTCATTATTAAATTAATGTCCTAACTAAATTAAATTCATTAAAACTTGAAATTTAACAAATTACATGATTAATTATATTAATAATATGTGCTTTTTTTAAAACATAATAATTGTAAAATTAGTTGAAAAATTAATTATAGTAGCCGAGAGGTGATGCTCTACCCTAGCCGAGGCCGCGTGCACGTCGCAAAGTCATATTGACAATTTAGGCGCATGGCGCATTAACACTAAGACCCCTCGCCCCAAGTCCGTGTTCGTGGTTCTGGGTTAGATCTATTTTTTTTATCCGTGTCTAGCCTGTTTATTCAAAAATTGATCACAACAATTCATTAATATGGACCGGAGAAATATATATGGACCATCGGATTTTGCGCTGTCATCCAGACAATTATAATCTGACCATCCAAAATATTTAGTTATAATTAATCTTACTTTTCCTAAACAAAATTCGTTGGTGCTCTAACATTTTCTATAAATACTATGCATAATGCATCAGAATGTTCCATCCTTTCCATTTCTAAATATATATTTTTTTCTCTCTCTCTCTTATATATTGCTTCTATATTTAATAACTAGAAGAGTTCGTTGATAAGACAAGATTGAACAAGTATAGATGGTAAATACAATTTGTAGCCTCCTACAGTGAATACATCAGCGTAGGAGTAGCAACTCTCTCTCAGAGCTTTAAAAATTGAGAAATCCTCCATTCATGTTTATACGATATATATGTTATATTCTGACAACGAAAGAGATTCACCAGAACCCGAGCTCTTAATGACAAAGTTTTTCAGTTGTTATATATTCAGTGCTACCTCCGTGGAGTAGGCGATTTGCCGAACCACGTAAATCTTTGTGTTTCTGTGTGTATGATAATTCCTACTTTAATTTAGTAGCTTCCGCAGTAACTTCCGCACAACAAATTGGTATCAAGAGCCACGGTTGTTCAAACCACTCAAAAATCAAAGTGGTCGAAATTTTGTTCTGATCATACCAGGAGATAACCCTCGTCCCCAGGAGTCCAACGGAACAAACGGCGTATCATTTGGACGTCGTATGCCCCTGAAAATTGCGGTCAAAGTAACTATCAAAAAAAAAAAATTCTGCATTTTCGGGCGAAGAAGAAGTAATCCGCGGGTCGACCCGACCCGACCCAGAAACCCAACCTGATCCGACCCAGTTACCCGATCCAGCAGCCCAACGGGTCGACCCGACCCAGAAACCGACTCAGTAGCTGGGTCGACCCAGTGACATCAGCACTGCATCAGCAAACGGCGTCAGAATATTCCGTTGAAGATAACGGAATATTCCGTTTAACATTTTTTTTTGGTATTTTGATCCGTTTGAGCTCGTTTTAAGTCCGTTTTTGACAAACTCAGTATTATTTCCAAGGTTTTGGACCATTCCGGACGCAACCGTGCTATCCGTTTCTGCTAATTACGCTACTAAGGTACTGTTGTTACTTAGTTGAGCTCTGTAAGTTTGTTTTGAAGCACAATGGATGGTTCAAAAGGAAAATAAAAAGTTGAGGATCAAAACCCACCATCCACCAGCAGTTCTTGGCAAAGAAGTTCAATGTCAAATGCTAAGTTTGATATTGTTAAATTTGACGGCACAAACAACTTTGGCATGTGGCAATGCGAAGTTATGGATTTGTTATTCCGTGAGGGATCCGATATTGCACTAGGATCCAAACCGAAAAATATTTCTGATGATGATTGGAAATATGTTAACCGTCAAGCCTGTGGCACAATTCGATTGTGTCTCGCCAAAGATCAAAAATATTTTGTCATGAAAGAGACATTAGCTTCAAGTCTTTGGAAGAAGCTGGAAGATAAGTACATGACAAAGAGTGTAGAGAATCGACTCTATCTGAAAAAGAAACTCTTTCGATTCCACTTCAAGATAGGTACGCCTATGATTGAGCATCTTGATAATTTCAACAAAATACTTGCCGATCTACAAAATCTAGATGTTGAGACTATAGATGAAGATAAGGCTCTGCTATTGTTAAATTCTCTACCTGAAACATATGATCACTTAACCACGACTCTGTTATATGGTAAAGATGAGGTTAAATTCATGGATGTTTCAAATGCTTTGGTGAATAACGAGTACCGGAAGAAGGATCAAAATGATCATAGAGATTCGACACCAGAAGCTCTGACTATTGCCCGAGGCAAGACGAACAACAGAAAATCTGGTGGATTTGAAGAGCGAGGCAGATCCCATTCGAAGTTAGGAGGATCATCTCGGAGACGTCTTGCAAAGGATGGGTGTGCCTATTGTCACGAGAAAGGGCATTGGAAGAAAGATTGTCCAAACAAAGACAAGTCTAATGCGAATATGGCACGAAAGGCTGATGACGAAGATGACTCAGCATTCTCTGTTTCTTCCTCAGTTGATTCATCTAATAGATGGATTCTAGATTCTGGATGTTCCTACCACATGTGTCCAAATAGACAATGATTCTCAAGTTTCGAGGACATCGATGGAGGGCTTGTCTTGATGGGAAATGACAATGCATGCCGGACAAAAGGTATTGGAACTGTACGTTTGAAGATGCACGACGGTACAATCAGACGACTGACAGACGTCAAGTATGTCCCTGATCTGAAGAAGAACCTGATATCTCTAGGGGTTCTTGACTCTAGTGGCTACAAGGTTACCATAGAAGGTGGAGTTTTAAAGGTTGCACGAAGTGCATTCTTAGCTATGAAGGGAATACAAGAAAGAAATCTATATTTCTTTGATAGTCACACAGTCTCTGGGAGTGCATCCGTCTCTGACTGTATCGAAAAAGCAGATTCGTCTGATACTTCACGACTGTGGCACATGCACTTAGGGCATGTCGGTGAAAAGACCTTACAGAATTTGGTGAAACGGGGTCTACTAAAAGGTGCTAAGAGTGAAAAACTCGACTTCTGCGAGCACTGTGTCTTGGGAAAGCAGACACGAGTCAAGTTCGGCACTGTTATGCATCGTACGAAAGGAACACTGGATTATGTTCACACTGACGTTTGGGGGCCTTCCAGAAATGCTTCATTGGGAGGTAAACATTACTTTGTGACATTTATTGATGACTTTTCCAGGTATGTCTGGGTGTACACCATGAAGCACAAAGATGAAGTTCTGGATATCTTCCTTAAATGGAAGAAAATGATTGAAACCCAGACAGGTAATAAAATCAAGAGGATCTGATAATGGAGGGGAATACAAGTCAAATCTATTTCAGAAAGTTTGTCAAGACGAGGGGATAGTCAGACATTTCACTGTGTCAGATACACCACAATAAAATGGTGTAGCAGAACGAATGAATCGTACCTTGGTTGATAAGGTTCGATGCATGTTATCCCAATCCAGATTGAGCAAAGCATTTTGGGCAGAAGCTTTGTTATATGCCTCTTTTATCATCAACAGACTCCCTACTTCAGCACTAGATGGGAAAATTTCTAAGGAGGTATGGTCTGGACAATCCATTTCTGATTATGATTGTCTACATATATTCGGGTGTTCTGCATATTTTCATGTGAAGGAATCAAAACTGGATCCTAGAGCCAAGAAAGCTGTTTTCATGGGTTTTAGTGAAGGAGTTAAAGCATTCCGTCTGTGGAACCATGAGTCAAAGAAAATCGTGATAAGCAAAGACGTTACCTTTGACGAGTCTGTCATGTTGAAACAAACAACTGTAGAAAAGGAGAATCAGAACCAGGTGGAGTTAGATAATCCTACAACTCCAGAAAAACCAACTCAAATAGTCGATCATCCTGAAGATGATGGCGATCGGGATGATAGCTCCGTTGAGACAGAGGTACTAGCACAAGCCCCGCTACAAGAGACCACACATCAAGAAGAATCTATTGTCACCAGGAAACCAAAGAGAAATATTCAGATACGTGCTCGATATACTGATATGGTAGCATTTACACTTCCCATAACTGAAGCTGACATTCCGTACAACTACAAAGAAGCTATGCTTAGTGTAAAACAAGGTATGTGGAAGGCAACAATGGATGAAGAAATACAATATCTTCATCAGAATCAGACTTGGAAGTTGGTTTCACTTCCAAAAGGCAAGAAGGTGATTGGATGCAAATGGGTCTATCTAAGAAGGAAGGTGCTCCAGGAAAAGACAGCATCAGGTACAAAGCTAGACTGGTAGCAAAAGGCTATGTACAAAGGGAAGGAATAGACTACGATGAGATATTCTCACATGTTGTTAAACATTCCTCTATTCGTTTATTACTAGCTTTGGTCGCACAATTTGATCTCGAGCTAGCTCAACTCGATGTCAAAACTGCATTTCTCCATGGAACCTTGGACGAGGAGATTTATATGTCTCAGCCAGATGGGTTCAAAGTTCCCGGATGAGAGAACTGGGTTTGCAAGTTAAACAAGTCACTATATGGTTTGAAGCAGTCACCCCGACAATGGTACAAGTGGTTTGACAGCTTTATGAAGAATCAGAGGTACACACGCAGTCAGTTTGATCACTGTGTCTATTTGAAGAAACTCCAAGATAGTACATTTGTTATCTGCTTTTATATGTGGATGATATGCTAATCGCATCTAAGAGCAAGGTGGAGATTGACAGGCTGAAGGCTTAGCTAAGCTCAGAGTTCGAAATGAAGGATCTTGGAGATGCCAAGAAGATTCTTGGAATGGAAATCAAGAGAGACAGGGTAAAAGGGACAGTCTGTTTGACACAGACTCAGTATCTGAAAAATATACTACAGAAGTTTGGTATCAATGATAAGACTAAACCTGTAAGCACTCCGTTAGCCCCACTTTTCAAACTTAGTGCATCCATGTCTCCAAGTACAGATGACGAACAACAACAGATGAATGTTGTCCCATATGCCAATGTTGTTGGAGCCCTGATGTATACAATAATGTGTACAAGACCAGACATTTCACATGCTGTCAGCATGGTGAGCCGATATATGCATAATCCTGGCAAAGGTCACTGACAAGCAGTGAAGTGGATTCTACGATACATTCAAGGTACTGTAGATATTGGTTTGAAATTCGAGAGAGACAATACTTTTGTCAATCGTCTAGTTGGATACGTCGATTCTGACTATGCTGGTGATCTCGATAAGCGTCGATCAACTACTGGTTATGTATTTACTATGGCAGGAGGACCAGTAAGTTGGAGATCAACGTTACAGTCAACTGTTACTTTGTTTACTACAGAGGCAGAGTACATGATAATCACAGAAGCAATTAAATAAGCTATTTGGCTTCACAATTTGGTGAGAGACTTGGGAATCTGTCAGGAAAACATCGAGGTTTTTTGTGACAGTCAAAGTGTCATATGTCTGGCAAAGAATCAAGTTCATCATGGTCACACCAAACATATCGACGTACGATACCACTTTGTTCGAGAAATAGTAGAAGAAGGCGACATTCTACTTCAGAAAATCAGAACTGTAGATAATCATGCAGATATGCTAACAAAGGTGGTTTCAGGGATCAAGTTCCAGCACTATTTGGACTTGGTCAATATCTCTCGTGTTTTTGGCACCTAAGGGTGCATTGGAGGTAGCACAAATCCTTGAAAGTTCGCCAAGGTGGAGATTGTTGGTATTAGGCTGGTTGGTGGCTCACTGTAGGTAGTGGGTTGGTGGTGGCAGACTTTGTTGAAGATGAAGCACATCATTATTGACAGAGGTGTGCTCTAATCTCCTATATAAACCCATGTATCCTCCTTGTGTAAATCATCCCTCAGTTTTTCAGTTGTTATATATTCAGTGCTGCATCCGTGGAGTAGGCGATTTGCCGAACCACGTAAATCTTTGTGTTTCTGTGTGTATGATAATTCCTAGTTTGATTTAGTAGCTTCCGCAGTAGTCTTTGCACAATAGTGTGCGGTTAGGCAACATCAAGAAAAGTTGTCTGATGCCATGTTTAATTTGTTGAAATCCAACTGAAAAAGTAATTGATGGTAAATAGAGAGGACACTAAAGAATGTATAATTAGTTTTCTGGTCGAATTTAACCAATGAATTTGATCCGCAACTTGAATGTGAAATTAAGATTTGTTCCAACTCTCTTTAAAGTTGGCACGAGATGGTTTAGATAATCAATCAATTAATACACGACAATGTTTATATACTATATAATACTTGTACCTTGAACTGTTACATACTTTTTGCGTATTTGATCAAATTAAATAAAAAGAACCTGAAAACAGCATTGACCTCATTCACTGCCAGCAGGCAGACTACCTGCAGTTACCATTGCTAGGTATATGGAGATATGATCTTGTCCATTTCTGCTACTGTTTCCATTCAGAAAAAATATGATTTTCTTGTGCACATGGATTCAAATCAAGCACAACCTTCAAAGAAATATATGTTGGTAAACTATGCCTTGTAATGATGCATACCATATTTTCTTGACAGGACATAATTCTGGTATTAATTTAATTCCTATGAAAAAGAAAATTTCTCGTTCCCATGCATGCAGTTACGTCGTTTTTATGTTTGTTGAAAGCTATGGACGTACAAATTATATATTTGCAGCATTTAGTTGTTAAGGCCTTAAATTAAGGGTAATTAGTAGTTACATCAAAACATATTGTTTTACTGTGCATGATCATAAATTCTATCGAGTCTATCTAATAACAAAGATAGCTAATGAGATGCATAGGTTAGTTTCCCTAGGTTCCCCTAGTTCCAACCATCCGCTACACCTGGGCATCTCTGAAAATTAATTTTATACACTCCAACTCCCTACTACCAGAAACACTTAATAATGTTACCAAACAATTCAATCTCAACTTTTGGAATTAAGTTATTTTTAGTATATATAAATAAATAAATAAATAAGGATCAAGAGCTAGCAGACCTCCTAGAGAGTATAACTAACATACCACTTTTAGCGACGGACCGGACAACGGTTTGGTCTGTTGTCAGAGGTCCGGTCCGTTGCCAAAGGCTTTAGCGACGGACAACATATAGCGACGGACCCGTCGCTAAAGGCTTTAGCGACAGACCGGACCTATGGCGACAGACCAAACCGTCGTCCGGTCCGTCGTTAAAAGGTGGTCTGCTAGTTATGTTCTTTAAGAGGTCTGCTCTTGATCCTTGCTGTATATATATACACACATTTGGATTTAAAAATTATCTCTTCTTGAAAATGTAACATATTTTTACTTCCTTATTCTGTTCATCATTCATCAGCTTTATGCAAAAATTCTCACTAAAACATAATGCATCACAGTTTACATAAACCATTTGAGAAAAGTACAAAAACATACCATTTGTAACCTCCGGCTTCAAATTCAAAACACTTAGAAACGTACTTTTCTATGCCATTTTTAAAAACAATGAGAAAGATTCGACTTTGAGCAAGTAATGTGATGGAGGAGCTTCCCTGGTTTCTGTATGAATCCCTCCTGCATGCTCATTTATATTCAACTAAATTCAGAATTTGTTTGTGAAAATGGGAGATACCTAGGCAGCTGTATGAACTTTGTTACCCAATTAAGAAAAGATTCAAATAACTTTGTACTAAAATAATATGGATAAAAGAGAACTGAATACAAATATATATTGTGAATGTTTATGTCGACTTTTTAATTGCTAGTTACGTGAATAATTAACAGTGATTATCTTTTTGGAGAGATGTGTAATAAGTAGTGTCCTCCTATAATTCTTAACTATCCCACCATGTATTGATAAGTTTCGCAATTGTAATTCGGCGTAAATTTATCACAATACATAGCAAGACTCAAATAGAAATATTTACAGATTCAATGAAATGTAGATCTTGAACATCATGTATAGTATATAATATATATATAGCCTGGATCAGGAACAGACCGGTCTTTAACGATGATTTTTCCGTCATCTATACAATAGGCAACGGATTATTTTATAAAAAAACCCTCGCCTATTGTATAGGCGACGGAAAAACCGTCGCTAAAGATCAGTCTGCTCCTGATCCGGCCTGTATATATAACACATTATACTTGTTCTCTTTTACACGTATGTGACTCTTACTCATTATTTATGTGAGAAAAACTATGTGAAAATATCAAAATTTCTGGTGTCGATATAGTTTAATCTCTTACCTATGACTCTAGGAGGCTATGCTACATGCCTCAGGTTCCATACATCCTAATTGTTTTCATATTTCAAATAAGTAAGACATATATATATATATATATATATATATATATATATATATATATATATCTCGATTTACATTATGTTTTAACATTACAATCCTCTTAAAAGTCTATTTTCTGAGTATTGAACCGTTTAAGTTTCTCCTTTGAATACAATTATTAGTAGAACAATGGTTAGCGTGTCACAAATATATATATATATATATACACACACACGTGTGCACGCACACACAACTAACTATATTTTTGGTCCATGTTGCTCAAAAAAAATTAAAATTAAAAAAAAAATTACTTTGGTTTATGAGGTCAACAATCCTTGAAAAAATATTACATGATTTTGCTTTGGGAGTTTTATTTTGTTCATACATTACTGTATACTTTAATATGAGAATTGATGATATCAGCTAAAATTATTATATTTCAGCACATATGAAGTTGCACATATTTGTACTATGTGGTTAATAAATTGTAAATTTTTGGAGTGATGAGTAAAATTTGAGTTGGAGATATCAATTCTCTTTTTTATTTTGTAATTACGAATGCACAAAAAATTGTGAACAGGCAAAATTTTGAGAGTCCAAGGACACCAAAAACACGAGTGGAATTTTGAGAATACTCCAAAGACACCATAAAGGCATAAACATAGTCGAATTTTGATATATAGTGAGTACGTATAATTATAAAAATAAATTTAATTTTATATTCTAAAAAATTTCAAATTGACTTTGAATTAAAAGTGACTTAAGTTTATGCCTTGGGAGGGAGAAAGTAATTAAGCACTTGCCATTTGTTATAACCTCCTGCAGAAAATATACGGGAAGCAACACTCGGCCAACTTTAAAAATTGATTTTTCTTTTTTTAATTTATTTATATTATAAAACGGGAGAGGAAGTTGTCGATTTTGGAAGTCAATATCTCCAATATTGATAAAAGACTCACCAAGACCCCAACTCTTAATGACAAAACCTTCCATTGCAATTTTTTTGCGAATCGTAATTTTTCTTAGAAATTTTTTGTTAGACTAATTAATGAAAAAATTTTGCGAAAAATTTTTGAATTTTTTTTTGTTAGACTAATTAATGTGTCAAATTTTTTGTTAGACTAATTAATGTGTCAAATTTTTCTTAATTAATTTTAAGAATTATGATGTGTCAAATTTTTTGTTAGACTAATTAATGATTGCTTGTATACCGTTGCTAGTCATTGAACATGCATGCATGCATGTTTCAACTGCTGGAATATTTTTTGCATTGGTTAATTCCTGTGATGAGGTTACAAATTTCTTCATTTATTAAGTATTTTTGTCCGGTCCAAATTGATACATTTTTTAAACACAAGTCCAGATTAAACTTAAATTTAAAACTTGTTTCGTAAATAAATAAATAAAATCAAAATTTCGACTCGCAATAAATTGAAAAATGACTTGTACGTGAAAACAGAATTGTATTCAATCGTAGAATCATCTTAAATTTGTAATTAGTTACCACTTATGTAGGCACATTCTGTTTTAGTTTTTCCCGCACAGAACAAATTTTTCCTACACAATCTCCAGAACAATTTTGAATCTCACCAACTAAAAAATGTAGCAGCTTCTCATTCTTTCTTAAGATTAACTATTAAGTAGAGTACACAATTTTCTCAAGATCAAGAAGTAAAAAAATGAAAGAGAAGTAATTAACTGATATAAATTTCACATATGTTTAGATGTAATAATTGGGTAATAAACATCACGTACAGTGAAACCAACAATTTAGACGATAATTCAAGAAACACTAATAGTAAATCATGGGAGAACCGAAAATGGAGAAAACAAATCAACAAATTATAAGGTATCTTGAATAATTTCAGCCAGCACCTTAACTTCTGCTTCAACTACGCAACAATCATTAACTAAAAATCCTCTGTTATAGTCATTGAAATCTTTTAGTGGAATGAAGGCACCCCAACCCCAATATTTTCGGATCGAAGCACCAAACCAATAAGTAGTATCTGCGATTGAAATTTTAGCATTAATTAATATAAATCAATCGCATTAGCCAAAAAGTACTATTTAAAAAATAATAATAATAAATTAAAAATGCAACCCAGACAGATAAGCTTCTAATGTTTTTTTTATCAGATCAACTATAACGTGCTGGAGTTTTGCAGTTGATTTAATTAAGCATATAGCGCTTAGACGGGGGATTATCTCATACTCTATATGATGGTGCTAGTTAACTCTAGTCAATTTTGTGATTCATAGTTTTTGTTATATACAATATAATTGTAATAATTATGTCAACTAAAATTAAATAAATTTACATCAATTTAAAATTTAATATGCCTTTATTTGATCTCAAAAATCAAATCGTATCTTTAATGTTGAAATGGAAGGAACGAGTATTTGTAATCACATCATCTAGTTTTTGAAAGTGGAGTACTTCTATTTTTAGCTTTTAGCTATAAAAAATCTATAGTAATTATTTGTCGGAATGGCAACGGGACGGGATGAGGCGGGTGGGGTTTGAGTTTTGCATACCCCGACCAATTAACTATATATATATATATGTACACACACACACACACACATACCGGATCAGGAGCAGACCGGTCTTTAGCGACGGTTTTTCAGTCGCCTATATAATAGGCAATGGTTTTTTTATAAAATAATCCGTCGCCTATTGTATAGACGACGGAAAAACCGTCGCTAAAGACCCGTCTGCTAGTAGATCGGTCTGCTCCTGATCCGGGCTCTCTCTCTCTTTCTATATATATATATATGTTAGAATTTGAGCTAAAATAATTGTGGGTTTCATTAATTATTTGAAATGAATCTACACTTCAATGTGTTCTACTCATGGAGTAGATTAAATTAAGTATTTGGAAGCTTAAATCTATGGAGTAATGAATGAGAAATTAACTCCTAAAGATCACCCTTGGAAATGATAATAAATACTTGTAGGAAGCGAAGTCTCACATCGGTTAAGAACTAAAGTATTAATTGGTTTATATACAATAATGTTGCTTTTGGGTTTAGGCCCCAAAGGGTACCCCACTTTTGTAGAAGGGAGAGGACATTGCCAAGACTTGGTTTGAACTCACACGCTTATATGTTTGGACAAAATTTATTTGAATTTTGTTTATTTTATTTTAGTTCTATTATCAAAACGGAAGCGCTAGTATTATGTCAAAACTACGTCGTTTTGACCGAACAGATGTCATGTCATACCTTTTGATAAGCATCCTATGTCTTTTTAAATGGATGTGTCCCATATAATGGGTCACTAATCCCTGCTATAAATAGACTAGGGGGCGGTCATTTCATTTATTCATTTTCAACCAGAGCATTAAGTATTCTAGTCTTCTAGTTTTTCATTATTCATAGTTTTTTTTTTGAGAGAGAAGTTCAGAACATTTGTTTGGTTTATTGTTTGTGTTATTTGTTGTGCTACTATAACACAAAGTTGTCATTGTATCCTGGGAGACAAGTGTCGCTAACTCTAAGCACCAATAAGGAGGGCATAATTGTCAAGGACATAGTATATAGTACTAGCCTTGACATTCAATTTCTGTGTTTACAAGTTTGGTTCAAGAGATAAGTTTATCTATATATTAATATTGACAAAACTAATGAATTTCCCACTATACTTGGCACGTTTTACTGATTACACCATTGAATTTTTAATTTTTCAAATTACCCCAGTAAACTAATTATTATTTTGAAATTGGGTCATTCCGTTAAAAAATTAAACGGACGTTAATTTCTTACCGGCAAAACTAATGAATTACCCACTGTAGTTAACACATTTTACTGATTACATCATTGAACTTTTAATTTTTTAAATTATCCCAGTAAACTAATTATTATTTTGAAATTGGGTCACTCCATTAAAAAAATTAAAAAAAATTAAACAGACATTAATTTTTTTATCTACGTGGCTTTGAAAAAGAAGTACAAAAATAAAAAATATTACTTATGTGGCAAAAAATTAATAAAAAACTTGAAAGTGAAAACAAAAAGATCAAAATATTTTGAGTACTCGAATCTCAGATGCTTATCAATAGAAGAAACTTCCTCGTGAATGGAAAATAATGCATCAACAGCAAAAATGAAAGCGCGGTAATTGGTAACAACCATCTCTTGCATCTGCCTCTGAATTCTCTCTACATCCACCCGTAAATGGAGGCAATCGAGAGTGAAGGACGGGAGTTTCGAAGACATAAGGCTGCTGAGAGTCGGAGGCAAGAGGGGGGAATCCTACTATAATATCATTTACTTTGTCCGTTGTTGTTATTGTTGTTGTTGTTGTTGTTGGGGATTCGGACTCCGTTGTTATATTTAATGTTGAACTTTGAAGCTCAATTCAATGTTTTGGGGAATTTTTATAAATTTTAGAGAGAGAAAATACGCAGATCTATTTGATCTAGAAGAAAGGGGAGAAGAGAGAGATGGAGGAAGGAAGATTATAGTGGCTAATTCATTAGTTTTGCCTATTAATATTATATATATTCAGTTTCAATTATTATTATTCTAAGTTGCAAATATATATTCTAGATATATCATTCATAACAATCTTAAGACAATTACCAATATATTTAACTTATATTTGTAAAAGTATGGCTATCGATTCTGTTACTATAATCGGTTCTTTTTCTTCTTCTTCTACACCTATGATACCAAATGTTCCTGTGAACCATGGTGAAAAACCAAAAAAGTTTAATGGAACAGAGTTAAAAAGATGGCAACAGAAGATGTTGTTTTATCTCATTACGCTCAATTTGGCGAGGTTTCTTTATGAAGACCCACATGTGCTTAATGAGAATGAAACAGATAAACAGGTTGTTGCTGCTATTGATGCTTGGAACCATGCTGATTTCCTGTGCTGAAACTATATCCTTAGTGGATTGGACAACACATTGTATAATATGTATAGTTCTCTCAAGACAGCAAAAGAATTATGAGATTCTTTGGATAAAAAAATATATAACTAAAGATATTGGCACGAAGAAGTTCGTAGTTGGCAGGTTTTTGGACTACAAGATGGTGGATTCCAAGGCTATCATCAACCAAGTCCAAGAATTACAAGTAATCCTGCATGAATTACATGTAGAAGATATGTCTTTAAGCGAATCTTTACAAGTTGCTACTATTATTGAAAAATTACCACCGATGTGGAAAGATTTTAAGAATTATCTCAAGGATAATCGTGAGATTAAGAATAGAAGAAGACAATCGTGCTTTTGAGAAGAAAGCATGAAGGACTTTTGTGGAGCATAAAGTCAATGTGGTGGAACAAGGTCAAAAGTCTAATAAGAGAAAGTACTCCAACAACAGGCCTAAATAGGGAATGAATAAAAAGTTTCAAGGCAAATGCTACATTTGCGACAAGCCCGGACATATGGTAAAGGATTGTCGTAAACGTAAAGACCAGAACAAGAAGTCTGCACAAGCCAATGTAACGGAAGTGGATGGACTTCTTCAAGATGTTTCTGAAATAAACTTATTAGTAGTTGTTTCTGAAGTAAACATGGTTGGAAATCCCAAGGAATGGTGGATAGATACTGGAGCAACTCGTCACATGTGTTCTGACAAGAAGATGTTCTCCACATATCAAGAAATTAAGAATGGAGAACAATTATTCTTGAAAAATTCTTCAACATCCAAAGTTACAGGGCAAGGAAAGGTGGTTCTAAAAATGACATCTGGCAAGGAACTCACCCTCAATATATAACGTGCTCCATGTGCCCGATATTAGAAAAAATTTAGTGTCAGGATCTCTTCTTAGTCAAAAGGGATTCAAATTGGTCTTTGTATCGGATAAGTTTGTCCTAACTAAAAATGGGATGTATGTGGGGAAGGGATATATGAGCGATGGGCTCTTTAAAATGAATGTAATAACAATTATACCTCCCAATATTAATAAAATTACATCTTCTGCTTATATGATTGAGTCTTCTAATTTATGGTATGGTAGATTAGGACATGTTAATTATAATAATATACGTAGATCAATTAATATGAAATGTTTGCCAAAATATGAGATTAACTCCAATCATAAATGTAAAGTTTGCATTGAGGTAAAACTTAAGAAATCTTCTTTTAAATCAATTGAAAGAAGTACGGAACCTCTTGAATTAGTACATACTGATATTTGTGATTTAAAGTATATACAAACAAGAGGGGGTAAGAAATATTTTTTTACTTTTATTGATGATTGTTCAAGATATTGTTATGTTTACTTATTGAGAAGTAAAGATGAGACCTTGAAAATGTTTACACATTACAAGAATGAGGTTGAGAATCAACTTAATAAAAAAATCAAAATAATTAGAAGTGATAGAGGTGGGGAATATGAATTTCCATTTGTTGAAATTTGTTCTCAACATGGTATAATACATCAAACAACTGCACCGTATTCACTACAACAAAATGGTGTTGCTGAAAGAAAGAATAGAACTTTAAAAGAAATGATGAATGCATTATTATTAAGTTCTGGATTACCTCAAAATTTGTGGAGGGAGCAATTTTTTCAGCAAATTATATTCTCAACCGAATACCTCCAAAGAAGTCTAATGCATCACCTTATGAGTTATGGAAAGGACAAAAACCGTCTTATAAACACCTAAAAGTGTGGGGGTGCTTAACAAAGGTAATGGCTCTTCCACCCAGAAAGGTGAAAATAGGACCAAAGACAATAGATTGTATATTCATTGGTTATGCTAATAATAGCAGTGCATATAGATTTTTGGTTAATAAATTAAAAATAGAGGAAATATATGAAAATAGTATTATTGAATCAAAAGATGTTGAATTTTTTGAAACAGTATTTCTTAATAATAAATCACAAGAATCAAGTTCTAATGAACATAAAATAAGTTCAAACAAAAGAACTTATGAAACTGTTAGAGACAGTGATCATGGATTAGAAAATATTGATTAACCTAGACGTAGTAAACGTGCTACAATATTAAAATCTTATGGTCCAGATTTTCTAACTTATTTGTTAGAAAATGAGCCTCAAACTTATAAAGAAGTAGTATCGAGTCCTAAAGCTCCATATTGGAAAGAGGCTATAAATAGTGAAGTAGAATCCATACTGCACAATCATACGTGGGAATTAGTAGATCTCCCACCAGGTTCTAAACTTCTTGGATATAAGTAGATATTCAAAAATAAAATGAAAGCAGATGGATCTATAGATAAATATAAAGTAAGACTTGTAATAAAAGGATACAAGCAAAAAGAGGGTTTAGATTAATTTGATACATATTCTCCTGTGACAAGAATATCTTTAATTAGGATGTTAATAGCCATTGTAGCTATATATAATTTAGAGATACATCAAATGAATGTGAAAATAATATTCTTGAATGGTAATTTTGAAGAAGAAATATACATGGAACAACCAGAGGGGTTTATTATTTCAGGACAAGAAAATAAAGTTTGTCGGCTTGTGAAATCCCTTTATGGATTAAAACAAGCACCTAAACAAATGGCATAAAAAATTTGACAGTGTAATGATGTCAAATGACTTCAAAATAAATGAGTGTGACAAATGTGTATATGTCAAGGACACTGAGAAAGGGTTTGTCATAATTTATCTTTTTGTAGATGATATACTCATTATAGGTAGTAATAATAAAATCATTAAAACTACCAAGAAAATGTTACATAAAGCATTTGACATGAAAGACATGGGTGTTGCCGATGTAATATTAGGAATTTAAATTTCTAAAACATCGGATGGGTTAGTATTATCACAATCACGCTATATTGAGAAAATACTCAGGAAATTCAATCAATATGATTGTAATCCTGTGGGTACACCACTAGATATAAATTTACATTTGACTAAAAATAAAGGAGAGAGCATATCACAACCTGAGTGTGCATAAATAATTAGAAGTCTTATGTACTTAATGAATTGTACACGTCTTAACATAGCACATGCTGTTAATAAATTGAGTAGATTTATAAGTAATCCAGGAAAAGATCACTGGACAGTGATCATAAGAGTTTTAAGGTATTTAAAATACACTCAAAACTTTGGATTGTACTATTCGAGATATCCAGCAGTACTTGAAGGATACTGTGATGCGAACTGGATATTTGATACAAAAGACTCTAAATCCACAAATGGTTTTGTGTTTACACTAGGTGGAGGAGCAGTATCATGAAAATCTTCTAAACAAACATGCATTGCTCGATCAACAATGGAATCTGAGTTTATTGCATTAAATAAGATTGGAGAAGAAGTTGAGTGGCTTCGTCATTTTCTAGAAGATATTCCTATATGGCCTAAACATATGCTTGTTATTTGTATCCATTGTGATAGTCAATCAGCAATTGGAAGGGCACAAAGTCATATGTATAATGGTAAGTCTAGACATATTCGTCGTAGACATAATACCATAAAACAATTGCTCTCTAATGACATTATATCTATTAAGTACATAAAGTCAAAAGAAAATATAGCGGATCCGTTAACTAAAGGTTTGACTAGAGAGCAAGTAAAAATAACATCGAGAGAATGAGTTTAAAGCCTATAAATAAGGATCCTCATGATGAAAACCCAACCTAGTTGATTGGAGATCCCAAGATCTAGATTCAAAGGGACAACTAAGTTGTGAATGATGCAACCAAATCACTATGAAAAAATTAATTTCTTCTATCCATTCCTATAATACGAGATAGTGATACCTGCAGCGGTTTAAGGATAAGCTTTGCTTTTAATGATTCTTATATCTTGATAAACAAGTAGAGTATGGTAGGATACTCTTAATAAAGATCACCTATGTGAGTGTGAACTAGGCTAATTCTATGAGAATAATAAAAGACTATACTTCTCTAGAGCACTCATAAATCAAGGATTGTTCAGGGTCGAAATGAACAAAATCATGAGAACCAAATAATGTATGGAAAGATTCTGTGAGAATTTTTTGTCTCGATTTACACAAACGGTTAGACAGTTCAAGACATCATGTTCACTAGATAACCAGTAAATCCGATAGTCTTTCACAAGGGAAGGTTCAAAGCCAAAAACCACCTCTATCTATACAGATGATTTTCAATTATGTCTCTCTCACAGAGTCTGCATAACATTTCCATAAGACTGATAGTCAATTTTATTCATGTGGGGGATTGTTAGAATTTGAGCCAAAATAATTGTGGGTTTCATTAATTATTTGAAATGAATCCACACATCAATGTGTTCTACTCATGGAGTAGATTAAATTAAGTATTTGGAAGCTCAAATCTATGAGTAATGAATGATAAATTAACTCCCAAAGATTACCCTTGAAAATGATAATAAATACTTGTGGGAAGCCAAATCCCACATCGGTTAAGAACTAAATTATTAATTGGTTTATATACAATAATATTGCTTTTGGGTTTGGCCCCCAAAGGGCACCCCACTGGCTAATGAGTGGTAAATGAGTAATTTCTCGTGCCGCTACAAGCCATTTTACTGCCGCTAGAGCTCTAGCGGCAGGAAAAAAAATCAATTTCGTCCAATGTCGAGATCAACGGTGTAGATTATGGTTGCTAGAATAATGTCCGTGGCAACCGGTTGCCACGGATGGAGACCCATATATTAATTTATAGACATAAAAAAAATAACCTTGTAACAATTTTTATTGAAAAAGCAAGTCAAGTACCTTTGATCATATGTTTCTGATTAGTGCTCTGGTCCTTAAGTGTCAATGTAAATTGTGCGTTCACTTTTTGAGCAAGAGTAAAATTCTGAGAATCCGCAAACACAAGATATAGGGAAAGGTTGCAACCTCTATTAACAATATTGCCTTTTGGAAAGAGCGAGAGCTTCCTGTATAAGAGTGAAGAAAATATTTCTTTTTTCTTACTTAACAAAAACAGAGAAATGATTAGGCATGAAATATAAGATTAAGGTATAGTAGATGGATGTAGATACCATTTGTAACCTCCTACAACGAATACATCTGAGTAGCAACTCTCTTCCAACTTTGAAAATTGAGAAATCTTCCATTTATGTTTATAAGATATGTCAGTAATTGCTGACAATGATATAGATTCGCCAGAACCTGAGCTCTTAATGACAAAAACCTCCACCCCAAATAAGCAAGTGTCACTAATTAAATATCCATTAGAATGTTCTTTGAAAATTTTAAGAGGAATGAACTTGGAAAACCCCCATTTAGATTTCACTTTGTCAAAGCGTCTTGTACTCCCTACATACAGTTCATAATTAATGTAAGTATCTGGACAGACCCCCTCAAGTATATATAATGACACTTAAAATAGTCACATAATATTTTGTGGAATACTGAAAAAACACTAAATGCACAGTTAGGCCACATCAATAAGGGAGAACCCTAGCTTAAATGTATGCTGATTGTTGAAGAATCCACTTAAAACAATTAGTGGTAAGTGGATACTATATTATAATCATCAGTTTTCGGGTCAAATTTTAATCAATGTCAGACCTTAACCCAATAAATTGAATGAAAATTAAGATTTGTTCCAATTCTTTAATAGTTGACACAAGATAGTTAAGATAATTAATTAGTACAAGACAATGCATGTTTCTATCAAACTAGTATAATACTTGTACCTTGAACTGTTAGATACTTTCCGCGTATTTGATCAAATAAAAAGAACCTAAAAGCAGCATTGACTTCACTACCAACCGGTGGACTGCTCGCCATTGCCAAGTATATGGAGATATGATCTTGAACATTTGCGCTATTGTTTCCATTCGGAAAGAATATGATTTTCCTGTGCACGTGGATTCAAATTAATCAAGCACAACCTTCAAAGGAAAAATATGTTGGTAAATTATGCCTTGTAATGAAAAGTTTCTTCACATGACATAATTCTGGTATTAATTTGCTATTAGCAATATATCCCGTGCAAAACACGAGGTCTTATTAGTGATTCTTAAATTTTATACTTATTTTTTAGTAATGTTTTTTATATAATATTTTGAATAGAATAAGTAATATTATTTTTAACTTATCAGGTTATTTGGTTTTTTACATGTTAATATTTTGGACTTTTTTCAAAAATGATCAATAATAATAATAATTTAACATTAGGTAAAATAATTCTTAAAAAAAATAGTTTCCTTCTAAAATTGTATTATTTAAGTAATAATAAAATTCTACTTATACTTGAAATATAATTATATTTATAATTTAATATTACTAACAAATTTAAGTCAGGTAAGATGATCTTTGTGAAAAAATTGTTTTCTTTTCAACCTATATTATCTAAGTAGTAATAAAATCTTATTTAGTAATGCTAACTAATTAATATTAGATAAGATGATCTTACAAATGTTTACTTGTGAAAATATATTATTAGTTCTTCTTTTGAACTCAATTGAACCAAATGAAGGTATTATTGTAAAATTATGATGTTGATATTTTAAATTTTATTGTTAGAAATTCTTATTCGATAGAGTAATTAATTTTTATTTTACTAGCTAATAATTGAATCATGTAGTTGGTTAATATATATTATTTATACTTGTATTTGAATAATAGTGATAAATTTCTGGTAAGAAAATCCTCAAAAAACTGTTTTCTTCTCAATATATAATCTTAGTAGTAATAAATCTTATTTAAACTCATATTATACATAAACTCATATTTACGTCATTTTATTACGTAACATTACTCAAGTTTAGTTAAGACATTGCCTTAGATATCACTTTCTCATATATATATATATATATATATATATATATAGATATAGATATATATTATCTTATCGTAAAACTTTAATATCTATGTTTCTAATTGTCTTATTGTACAATCATAATATTGTTAACTTTTTACTATATTTTTACGAATATTTTATTCAATATATTTTTAAGAAATTTTATCGTTTCCATGCAGTTATGTCATTTTAAGTTTGTTGTATGTCATTTGGTATTTTAAAGCCTCGAGGGTTTAGTAGTTACATCAAATCTTATTGTTAGATCGAAAGTCATGTTATGTAAACTACATTCTAATTAAGATAGTCGGAGCCATTGTGATAATAACTTGTGGGAAAATCTCTCTGTTATGATCACATGATCAAGTCTATCTAGCAACAAATTAAGTAAGCACATGTGATATATAACAGGCCGGCAAGTTTTTCTATATTCTTCCTAATACAAAAACATACCATTTGTAACCTCCTGCTTCAAACTCCATGGATTCGTACTTTTCTAGGGCCATTTTTCGAAAAGAGTGAGAAAGACTCGACTTTGAGCAAGTAATGTGATGGAGGAGCGTCCCTGGTTTCTCGAAAAATTCCTTCTGCATGCTCATTTGTATTTAACCATGAGAAATTAAGCCAAATAAGTTTTGTCAATTTTAAGGTCAATTGATGATGGATTAATATAATCTCAAATAAAAATGTGATATCAAATGACTTTAAAAATGACAATAAATTATAAATAAATTAAATAACGGGCTAATTAATCACAGAATAAAATAATCTCTAATAGTATTAAATTACAAGTAGTCTTATTCTTTATATTTGTCATGTGTAAACAAACGTAGTCAAAATTTAGAAAAATTTAATTTAGTAGTGATAGCATAATAATGTAATTGTAATGATAAACTAGAGGTTCAATATATAGAACTATCAATAGTAAATCTTTCTATGGAGCAAGAAAAAATTAAAAATGGGGGACTCTTCTGAACAAATCTTAACAAAGTTGTAAGAACCAAAATTGAAGAACAAAATCTTAACAAAGTTGTGAAAAACAAACCATCGTCGTTGTAGATGAAAGCCGTGTCACACACCGCATACAAATAAATCAAAGACTGTCAGACTGACGGAAACTCTAAAGATAAAACATCTATATATAGAGAGAGCTGCGGGCTGAATATATATTGAATACCCGTAACACTAATTAAGACAGCTTTCCTGAAGAAAAAAGGTGCCAACACGTAAGTGAGATTCTAGGGATACCAAACCCAATAAAACGATTTACATCTGAACAAGTAACTGAGATTCTAGGTACTAATTAATTTGCTATGAAGAATAAATTTTATGGTTTCCATGCAGTTATGTCATTTTTAAGTTTGTTAATTGTATGTCATTTGGTATTTTAAGGCCTTTAAGGGTAATCAGTAGGTACATCAAATCTTATTGTCGGTTCTAAATTTGTAACAAATAAATATTATCTAAATTTGTAAAGTATTCAAAAGAAACCCAACTTGTTAGAAAAAAGAAAAATATTTTTTTTATCCCTAAAAAGAAAAGTAACTTCTAAAAGAATTTTTATTTTTGATTCTACCAATTTTATTACAAGTTTTTTTTATCACAAATTTATGTAAGATAATATATCTTGAAATTAATTTTGTATGTAGGATAATTCTATTATTACAAATTTATTAAGATATTAATATATTGAAAAAATCTCTTAACATATCTCGCGGTCTATTATATTAATATCAATCATGAATTTTATTATTAAATTAATGTCCTAACTAGATTAAATTCATTAAAACTTGAAATTTAACAAATCACACGATTAATTATAATAATAATATGTGATTTTTTTTTTAAAATATAATAACTATAAACAGTGAAAATAGTGAAAACAGTGAGAAAGAGTCGAGTTTGAGTTAGTAATGTGATGGAGGAGCGTCTCTGGTTCCTCTAAGAATTCCTTCTGCATGCTCTTTTATATTTAACCATGAGAAATTAAGAGATAAACGTACGTACATGCCAAACTTCAGAAAACAAGGAAGAATAAGTAAATAGTCCATGGATTAAATTTTTACTCCCTCCGTCCAGTAATATATGACGTTTTAGATTTGAGCACAAGAATTAAAATAATGATTGTATAACATTAATTATAGTATCAATTGTTTATAATACCCTTAACTTTATCTTATCATAATTATCTCATACTTTATCTCACACATTTTTCCATGGGGGTAATTTTGGAAAAATTGTGACCAATTCTCCTAGATTATAACAAACGTCATATAATTAAGGACAAATAAAAAACTCTAAAACGTCCTATATTAAGGGACGGAGGGAGTATTTTTTAACTTTAGAGAGAAGTAAAGGTAAGAAGTGGTGGTTCTGGTTCATTTCTGCCCATTTCTCATCTCCCTCTCCTCATTAAATTAAATTAAACTCACAAAGTAGATCAAGGGGTATCCCTCCTTTCCGTTTTTCTTGTTTTCTCTATTACTGCTTATGAATCAAATGGTAAGTGTGGACTGTCTTAACTGCCAAAGTTTTATCTGTGGATACAAATATTACATGCATGCTGAGAGGCGAGGAATTGATAAAATATGTGTCATGGATTAAAGTGGAAGCTCTAATATACCCAACATATGAACATATATACTACTCGGAAAAGAGGATTTGTCTCGTGACACCTGTTAAAAATCTAAAAAATTTAAAAATCACATTAACTTGATCTTAATCATTAAGCTAAGAGGTCATTTATCAAAGTTTAAAATCAATTAAACCTCTAGTCCTAGCAAGGTAGGAGTATTAATAAAACTGTAAAGCTTAAGACACAAATAAATCACATCTATATAAGAGAGTAAAATTTGTTCTTTTTTATTTGTCGTTTGTAGATTTTAAGAAAGTATTAATAATTTAGTTTCTTATATTATCCCCATATTAAATACAAATTTGTTTTTCTTTCATCTTTTCCAATAAATTTTAGAACGATAATATTAAGATTTTATACCCACTTGAATTAATCAATAAGACTATTGAGACAGTAACTGCAATCCCTTCAGATTAGTCTCCAACTCAGTTTGGTCTCCTTTGTCCAACATGACTTGGGGTCTTCTACCTAATTCAAACTCCTACAAACTTGGGCTGTTATGTATAACAAATTATAGATGTCTATAATCTGATGTAGTTTGTATTTCAAATACATAGTTATCTTGTAATTGATGTAACCACTCTTATCTTGTGTAAATATATATAACTGTGGGAGGAAGCAAATGGAATATATAAGGAAAAAGATATTCTGCTATAGTTATCTTGCTCAGCTTATCCTTTATATTTAGTTTAACTTGGTATCAAAGCCATGTCGCTTTTTTCTTCCACTACCGTACAAACACCCCTAAATCAGACCACCCAATCCCTCACTTTCGCTATTAATATTAGTAATCCCAACCAAGTTATTCGACTCCAACTAACACCAGAAAATTACCTGTCCTGGAAGGCATAGGTACTCCCACTCTTGCGTGGAAACTCTCTGCTAAAGTTTGTTGATGGTTCCTTTCCTCCCCCACCGCAGTATACAACTACAACAGACCAGCCAAATACAAACCAGACACCTACAGCTATAAACCAGACACCTGTAGAAAATCCAGCATACCAACACTGGTTTCAACAAGATCAAAATCTTTTGAGTCTCTTAATTTCTTCTTTGAGGGAAGATATAATACCCCTCATTATTGATGCCCAAACTTCTCGACAACTATGGGTTATGCTTGAAAACGCATATGCGTCGCCATCAACCACTAGAATTGTTAATTTACATCTTAGCCTTCAAGAGTGTAGACAGAATGATGACTCTGTTTCTACTTATTTCTACAAAGCCAAAGGCATTTGGGATCAATTAGCTGCAGCTGGTAGGCCTATGGCCATGGCCGATTTCCTTGTCATTCTCTTCAAAGGAATCCGCCCGGAGTTTCACAATCTCATGAACTCCATTGATGCTCGTGTTACCCCTATTGATTTTACAACTCTTCATAGTCTTCTTCTTAACCAAGAACAGTTGCACCAAAACATACTTAGCCATAGCAGCTTCGTTGTCCCTTCCACCACTTCTGCCATGGAACCTTCTGTCAACCCAAGTGCTAATTTTGTTCAGAAGAGTCCTAGGCTTCACAATGGTAGCAACTCATCCAGGCCTAACAATGGGAATAATTATCATAACAAAGGTCGCAATTATAATGGGAGTAGTAATCAGAATAATTTTCGACGCAATCAAGGGTTTCGTGGACAGCATGATCGGAGCACCAAATATCAAATTTGTTTTCGTTTTAATCACACAGCGGCAACCTGTGCTTAACGATACAATCACGCCAATCCTCCTAGTGCTAACATAGCCTCGTTCTATCAGTCACCCACTCCTATAAATGCTTGGTTCCCTAACATGGGTGCTACTCATCATGCTACTCCAGATATCTCTTCGCTCAGTCGTGCTGATATTTACAATGGGTCCGATACTCTCCAAGTTGGTAATGGTAATGGCCTTGGTATTGCTCATGTTGGCTCTTCATCTTTACTTATTCCTACATACTCTTTTAAACTTAATGATATATTGCATGTTCCTTCGCTCACTAAATCGTTATTGTCTGTTCAAAAATTTACATCTGATAATAATGTCTTTTTTGAGTTTCATCCTAATGTTTTTCATGTGAAGGATCGCAAGTCGGGAAAAATCCTCCTTTCAGGACCGAGTAATCATGGGTTGTATACCCTCTCCAACATCAGCTCTCAAGCTAACCAATCTCCCTCAGCCTTTCTTTCAGCTAAAGCGTCATCTAGCTGTTGGCATAGTCGTCTTGGTCATCCACACACTCGTGTTCTTCAGCAAATAATTGGTAGTAATAAGTTACCTGTGTTTGTCAATAAGTTATTTGTATGTACTGCTTGTCAGTTAGGAAAGTCTTCACCACTTCACTTACCTTTGACAAATCATGAAGTTCATTCTGTTTTAGATTTGATCTATAGTGATGTTTGGGGTCCCTCTCCAACTCTGTCGACAGAAGGGCACCGTTATTTCGTTATTTTTATTGATGTGTATTCCAAATATATTTGGTTTTATCCAATGCAATATAAATCTGACGTCTTTCCTATTTTTCAAAAATTCCAATTGCTAGTTGAACGTCAATTTAATTGCAAAATTAAATCGATTCAAACTGATTGGGGTGGAGAATATCGTATGTTGCCTACCTTCTTTGAAAAAATTGGAATTTCACATAGAATTTCTTGTCCATATACACATGAACAAAATGGCATGGTTGAACGCAGAAATCGTCACATTGTTGAAACTGGACTCACTTTGCTTGCACATTCATGTGTTCCTTTTAAATTCTGACATTTTGCTTTTGACACGGCTATTTTTCTAATTAATCGTATGCCTTCTTCTGTCTCTAAGAATAAATCCCCTTATGAATGCATTTTTAATCGGTCTCCTGATTACTCATTCTTAAAAGTTTTTGGATGCTTGTGTTATCCTCTTATTCGTCCGTATAATCGTCATAAGGTTGATTACCGTTCTACACCTTGTCTTTTCTTAGGATATAGTTCTTCTCATATGGGTTATCGTTGCCTTGATTTACAAACTAATCATTTTTATATTTCTACACATGTTCGATTTAATGAAGACTATTATCCCTTTTCTAACACTGTTTCTCCTCCTGGCTCTAACCTACGATCAATGATCCCTAGTCATCCTTGGGTATTTGTATCCCCTGTTTCAAGTTCTGTTTCTATCCAGTCCAGACAGTCTGAGCACCAATCCAGATAATCTGAACCTCAATCCAGACAGTCTACGCCTCAATCCAGACAGTCTGATACGCACTTGTCTGCATTCCAACAATTTTCCCCGCTTGCTCCTTCTACTACGACAATACAATCTGCATCAACCTCACTGCAAACACATCCAGATACACCATTGGTCCATTCCATTCCCATGCTGCAAACTAGGACTGATACAACACCTGTTCGGACTGCACGATTAAGCGACATTTATGCTCATACTGTCCCTATCTTTGCTGATTCGTCCTCACAGTCTAGGTAGACACAATCAGCAGCCATGGATTCCCCAGAATCATTTTCTACTGCCACCAATATTGTCATACCTTCATCCGCAAGTTCATACTCCACTCCACCAGTTTCACAAGTAATGACTCGTTCTATGACTCGTCGGCTTGGGGATTTTTCAGCATCAGCTCTAAACTCAGTCTTGGACTCTCATTTCAAGCCAACCTGTTTCTCTCAAGCAAATCATCATCCTCATTGGTGCAAAGCAATGGCTGATGAAATTAATGCCCTGTTGACTAATGGTACTTGGACTCTTGTCCCCAAATCTCATTCCATGAACATTGTTGGATGCAAGTGGGTATTTAAAGTTAAAAAGAGGGCTGATGGGCAAATCGAAAGATATAAAGCCCGTCTTGTTGCTAAGGGCTATCATCAAGAAGAGGGTTTAGACTACTCCAAAACCTTTAGTCCGGTTGTTAAGCCTACAACCATTCGGGTGATTCTCTCTCTAGCCATTTCTAAGTCTTGGAAAATTCGACAGTTGGATGTTAATAATGCATTCTTACATGGGACATTGTCAGAAATAGTCTTTATGCTCCAACCACCTGGATTTGAGGATCCTAATCATCCTCACCATGTCTGTAAACTACATCGCTCGTTGTATGGCCTTAAGCAGGCACCACGTGCATGGTATTCACGATTGTCTAATTTTCTCATACAATTGGGATTTGTGATATCTCGTTCTGACACATCAATGTTCGTATTTCATGTTGGATCAATACATATAATATTATTGGTCTATGTAGATGACATTGTTTTGACAGGAAACTCTAATGAGGCTATTGATGACCTGATCCGTCTGTTAAGCCGTGAGTTCTCGCTTAAGGATCTGGGTACCTTACATTATTTTCTAGCAGTGGAAGTCGTTCCATTGCGCAATGGGATATTACTTTCACAAAGGAAATATATCCAAGATATCATACAACGGGCATCTATGTCCAATTGCAAACCTCTTCGTACACCAGCCTCCAATGTTGTGCGTTTGACCAATACAAACCAGGTCGCTTTCTCTGATCCTAAATTATATAGACAAATAGTGGGAGCTTTACAATATGCCACTCTCACTCACCCGGATTTGTCTTATGCTGTCAACAAGGTTTGTCAATTCATGCATGCTCCTAGCGAAGATCATTGGGCAGCTGTTAAACGTGTCCTACGTTATCTCCAATCAACTTCTGCTCATGGCTTATCTATTGTTCGTTCTTCTAATCCTATGGCTTTACAAGCATTCATAGATTCTGATTGGGCAGGTTGTGTTGACGGTCGTAAGTCAACTGGCGGATTTACAATTTACATGGGTCCTAATATAAAGCGCTTGTTGATGCTTCTGCTGAGCTTGTATGGTTACAATCACTGTTTGGTGAACTCGGACTTTTTCTCAAAGATCCATGTTGCCTCTTTTTAAGTCTTAAATAAAAGAACTCTAACTCACGCAAGTATACGTGGTCAACAAGTAATACAGAGGAAGTAAAGTATCGTCCCACAGAGACAGGATTAAATTAATTCACTATGCATCAGTTCTATCACTATACTTATTTGCCTAAACTATTGTCTTACTTTAGGTGACAAAATTATTTCTATATCAATTATTAACTAAATATGCAAATACTAACGAAATATATCAAGCTTGGAATTAATGGGATCCTAACTTCATTTAATAGTTTATCTAATTACCACTATCAAGCTAGAAGGTTCACATATCACAGAAAAGTAGCCAAGGACACTAAAATAGACATAACCATTTGTCAATGCATTATGACCTACTTACATAATATCCATACTTGATAGACACCATGTAATCACCACTATAACCAAAATCACTATATTTCTATGTGAAATTGCAATTATATTGATTTTAAGCACAAGTCCTTATTTTGACTCTTACGGTGAAACAGTATATTTCTATCTGACTCACACAATATTAAGCTATCCAATTAAGCCTCATATTCGCAAGTTATCATGATTACAATCCATACTTATATGTTATTTTTCAATTCCATATAAGTACTGAAGTCGAATGGTGATCAAACATTCATACATGCAAAACAATCATGATAGAAATTCCTTATGATATATAAAACAAGCTAACAATCAAGACTGTATTTAAACTACATATTAAAATCCGTTAGAGTCCCATAATGGAGATTAGTTCATGTCTGAACCAAAAGCCATTATGGGATCAAAACTAAACATGGAGAATAAACAATCAATTGAAATAAGAAGAATTAGATTGATCAAACCCAATTGAAGAATAAAATCCAAAGTAAAGTTCAACCCACATCAATATCCCATACTCGAACAAAAGTAATCCACAGAATATCTCTCTAGAAAAGTAGAATAAAATTTTTAAATTACTAAAAGTCTCCAAGTTTTTATTCTTAGGGTTTCCTTCTCACTATCTGATCAATATGGACTAGAATCCTCTTCAGAATTGACTTCTTTTTCCTCCTTCAGCTGGACAAGTAGTACAAAAACGTGAACTAGCGCCGCTGGCGCTAGCCCTAGCGCTGCTGGCGCTATGCCTGGCCCAAGAATTTACAAAAATGCCACTAGGTGTATTTAAGCTCCAAATTTACCCGTTTGCCCCTCCAGCTCCAACCTACAATAAATAAACACAAAAACAAGTAAAATAATACTAAAAACACTTAAAGACCACAATAATTAAGCCTAACAATACCTGATTCGTAGGTATAAAACTCACTCATCAAATACTCCCAAACTTAACCAATTGCTTGTCCTCAAGCAATGCAATGATGCAAATGCAAACTAACTATCATGCCTACGAATCAAAAAATCAACCAACATAGTATCCAACACCAGGCCTCAAAGATATCATAAATACTTAAGTAGAATCTCTAACCAATGCAAAGTTTCTAACTCTAACCAATTAGTTAAGTTACACCTGTCATCACCCATGGCGTGCGTGTGTGTATATCAACCCTTTCAATCAATTACAATTCAAATTCATCACATAATTGACTTCTTAGAAGAAAACTTTAAATTGCAACCCAATTCAACCCGTGAACACAACCAATTCAACTGAGTCAAACAATCACTAAGCATAGGGGTATCACTAAGGTTATTTAACACATTTAAATCCTTTTTAAACCCTTCCCCAGGGATTTAAAACAAATATTTTCTTTTTAGTGAGTGCATTTTATGCTCCATCTCACTTTTTTTTCGAACGAGTGCGTTTTACGCTCCATCTCAACCCACCACATGATCCATTCTTCAATTGGGAAAGGTTCAAAATTTTCAAATTTCTCTTCTTCTTTTTTTTTCACACCCCAAGATTCCCCCAAACTTAGATTTGTGCCTGTGTTTTATTAAATGGATGTTTCACCGATATTATCAAGTTTTAACCCCAAATCTTCCACCAGAAGAAAATTATGCAACAATTTGAATTAAACTAATCAAAATAATTGATTGTGTGCTTTCCTTACTAACAAAAGTTTCAGACAGGTTAAACTTCACTACCTAATCAAAGTCATCACTAAGCACTAGTTTTCAATTCTTCTCAAGTTAAAACCATGAAACCAGTCTTATCATTGGCCACATTAGATACTATATCAATTTATGCTTAATTCATGAAACTAGATGCATAACACAACCTAAAACGCAATGCAACTACTATGCAACAAGTCTAAACACAATGAAACATAACAATCTATATGCATGAAAACTAAAACTAAAACTACCCCCCAAACTGAACAAGACAATGTCCTCATTGAAAAATAATAAGAAATTAAGAACAGAGGACTCCCCTGATGAAGAACACTACTCATCATCACTGTCATCAGCAGCGTCATCATCATCATCATCCGCATCAGGAAGTGAGTCAGGTGGTGGGTAAAGTGAAAGAGGAGGAGCTGGTGGAAACTGGAATGGTCCTGCCAAAGGATTCATCCGGCCAAACATATCTGCCAAGGCTGTCGAACAGTTAACATTATACGCATAAATCTCCGCCTGGCGCTGAGCGAGTCGACTCTGCTGTCGAGTCATCCGATCAAAACCCCTCTGAATCGATCCTGCCACTAAGTCTATCCGGCGAGTATGGTGTCGAAGATCCTGTCGGATAGTCTCAACTATAGTAGGGGCTGGAACCGGATCCTCAACAGGCGGTGGCTGTTCCTGTGCCTGCTCATGTGGCTGCTGCTGTGGTAGAATGAAACCTAAACCCCGCGGGTGCGACTCACCTCCACCCCATACTCTGTACCGTCCCATTGCAGCATGATCAATGGGAGGCAATGGGACCTGCATAAATTCATCTTTATCCCACTGGACTCCAGCTCGACGACACAAATTAGTGATCAATGAAGGGTGAGGCAGTCCACCTGTGGTACTACCCTCAAGCGTGTGTATGATAGATTCATGAATTATCTCCCCTATATCCACTGTCTTCCCTTTAACAATGCAAAACAATAACGCCGCCCGCAGATTAATGACATCGCTCATATGGCGGCACGACATCAACTTAGCACAGATAAAAGCATGCCACGCTTTTCCATATCTACTCAATTTGGCTGATGGAAAGTGCACAGCTTCTTGTTGGTCAGACAGCTTCCATTCAGTCCCTGGTTCACAGAGGGCTTCTATAATCTCAGAATAATCCAAATCCTCTTCCAAGTATTTCGTATAACCATCCCTGTGAATTTTCTGCAATCCATAATACGCATTAATACTTTTATGGCCCACATTTATTTCCTAACCCCGAACCATAACTAGATTCCCATTAGCTTCTTTAGCATTAGCATAAAACTCCTTCACAATATTCACGGCAGCTGGTTCGGGTTGTGCAGTAAATACCATCCAATTTTGGCTGCGTATCATTTGAGCTAACTCTCCATCTATCCGATCAATAGGTAGCAAGCCACGCTCAGGAATTAGAGATTTCCCGGAAGACCAATTTTTAAACCTATCACTTGCTTCAGGGCTAACAAACTTCTTCTTATCATACTTCACCACAGCTGATGAACCTGAACTTTCCCCTCTATGTCTTTTGGGAGCCATTAATAACCAATTAAACACAAATCAAGACCCAAAAGAACTTAAAATTTCGTTGGGGCAATCTGTCGAACACTTGGTATGCACACTTTAAAAACCCTTAGACAATGTGTCCCCCAAACTTATGACTAACCCAATTGAGCACAATAAAATCCCCCACACTGACAAGCATAAAGATAGACAATTGAAATTTAAACCCAATCCCAATTGAGCCAACACAAACTCAATTGGGTGCACAATCAAAACCAAGAACTTTCTCCAACTATTAACAATGCAACTCTCTAACCAACAATTTCAAGTGTTAATTGCTCCAAAATATAAAACTTACTTGAAATTGTTAATGCCCATATGTAGACTATTCAACCCGCTTTGGCTATGGAAGAGATTTCTTTGATTGCGTTATGTACCAACAATGGTTGTGAAAGTGGGTGTAGCAACAATGGCTTTATTGCTAGACACTAGCTTTGGGCGGCAACTATGGAAACAAAAGAATGGGAAGTGGCGGCTCTGAATGGTGAATGTAGAAGAGGCTGTCGACTTGAGGAAAAGAGAGAAAGAACATGTTATTGTGGGTAGCCTAGGGTTTTAACTTTGTTTTTTTTTTTTTTTAAAATTTCCTGTCGAGCGCTGCTAGCGCTATGGATTGAATTGGGTGAGCGCTAATAGCGCTATACTGCAGTGTGTTGTAGCGTGGTGTAGCGCCGCTGGCGCTATGTTGGGCGCTAATAGCGCTACTATGCAGAATGTGGGGCATGGGGCAGCGCCTCTGGCGCTTGCCTTGTGACTTGTTGAGCGCTGCTGGCGCTGGCTGTGTGCTAAACCGGGCATGATGTAGCACCAATGGCGCTTGGCTGGGCATTTTGTGGGCGCCTCTGGCGTTATGGTCCAGTAGCTCAAGGCGAGGTGGAGCGCCTCTGGCGCTATGAGTATGCTTTTGTGGGCGCCTCTGGCGCTTATAAGCACACTTAGTCAATTTTTGGCCAATTTCAAGTTTCCACCTGCACACACATCAACTCAAGTCCAAAATTAGTTACAGAAACCCTTTTTTTTTTTTTTTTGAAATAAAATAAATTACGAAACAAAAAGATGAATAAAAGATTAAAATGCTGGGTTGCCTCCCAGATAGCGCTAAGTTATAGTCAATTAGCTTGACTGTCTTTGATTCTCATGTCGCAGAAAGGATTACGGTGATTTTCTGTCTATCCACCTCATCCCCAAAGTAATGCTTCAACCTCTGTCCATTCACCTTGAACGATTGATCCGAAAATTTGTCGTATACTTCAATTGCGCCATGTGGAAAAACCGTCTTCACTGTGAATGGTCCTGACCATCTCGATTTCAGCTTCCTGGGAAAAAGTTTAAGTTTGGAATTGAAAAGTAAAACCCTTTGTCCCGGTTCAAATGTTCTCTCAATGATCTTACGATCATGCCATTTCTTCACCTTCTCCTTATACAGCTTCGAGTTTTCATAAGCCCTTAGTCGAAATTCGTCCAATTCATTGATTTGGAGTAAACGCTTCTCCCCTGCAGCTGTCGAATCAAAGTTCAACTTCCGAATTGCCCAATATGCTTTGTGTTCTAGCTCCATTGGAAGATGACAAGCTTTTCCATATACCATCTGAAACGGTGACATACCCAACGGAGTTTTGTACGCAGTCCTATATGCCCACACAGCGTCATCAAGCTTTAAGGACCAATCCTTCCTCGTCGGATTCACAATTTTTTCGAGGATTCTTTTTACCTCTCGATTGGATACTTCCGCTTGGCCGTTTATCTGGGGGTGATAAGCTGTAGCAATACGATGATTTACCCCATACTTAGCCAGCAACGCTGTGAACTGTCTGTTGCAGAAGTGACTACCTTCATCACTGATAATAGCCCTAGGAGTCCCAAATCTCGTGAAAATACTGCGATGCAAAAACTTTAAGACTACCTTGGCATCATTTGTCGGAAGTGCTGCCACTTCTACCCATTTAGACACATAGCCAACTGCTAATAAGATGTAGAGATTACCGCACGAAGATACAAAAGGCCCCATGAAATCAATCCCCCACACGTCGAAAACTTCTACTTCAAGGATGGTATTCAAAGGCATTTCATTCCTCTTTGAAATATTACCAACTCTCTGACATCTATCACACCGCTGAACAAAACTGTAAGCGTCTTTAAAGATTGTCGCCCAGTAGAATCCTGCTTGAAGTACTCTAGTCGTTGTTCTCTCTCCTCCATAATGTCCTCCATATACAGAAGAATGGCAATCCTGTAAAATACCTTCAGTCTCACTATATGGGATACACCTTCTTATCATTTGATCCGCACACTGTTTAAACAAATACGGCTCATCCCATATATACCATTTAACATCGTGCAAGAACTTTTTCTTTTGGTGCCCCACCAAGTCAGAAGGTATCATCTTACTCACCAAATAATTTGCGTAATCCGCAAACCATGGCACTTCCCCTTGCACCACAAACAACTGCTCATCCGAAAATGATTCATTAATTTCAACTTTGTCTTCTATCTCCCTTTTCGGCTGCTCTAGTCGAGACAAGTGGTCCGCTACTTGGTTTTCGGTACCCTTCCTATCCTTGATCTCCAAATCAAATTCTTGCAACAGCAATATCCACCTGATCAACCTGGGCTTAGCATCCTTCTTCGCCACTAAGTGTCGAATTGCCGAGTGATCCGTGTACACTATTACCTTTGTGCCTATCAGATATGCCCTAAATTTATCAAAGGCATACACCACTGCCAATAACTCTTTCTCTGTGGTGGTGTAGTTTAACTGTGCATCTGTAAGGGTCTTGCTGGCATAGTATATCACATGAAACATCTTCTCCTTCCTTTTCCCCAAAACAGCCCCCACTGCGTAATCACTGGCATCACACATCACCTCAAACGGCAACGCCCAATCTGGTGCTGTGATAACTGGTGCTGATGTTAACTTATTTTTTAAATACTCAAATGCCCTCATGCAAGCCTCATCAAAATTAAACTGTGCATCCTTCTCCAATAAACTGCACAATGGTTTAGTTATCTTGGAGAAGTCCTTGATGAATCTACGGTAGAAACCTGCATGACCAAGAAAACTGTGGACACCTCTTACTGACGTGGGTGGAGGTAAATTCTCAATCGTTTCCAGCTTTGCCCTATCCACCTCAATGCCTTTCTTCGACACTTTGTGTCCCAGTATAACTCCTTCTTGCACCATAAAATGGCATTTCTCCCAATTCAAAACTAACTTTGTCTCAACACATCTCTTTAAAACCATTACCAAGTTTTCAAGACATAGATCGAAAGAATCACCGAATACCGAGAAGTCATCCATAAATACCTCAACATTCTGTTCGACCATGTCTGAAAAAATTGCTGTCATACATCTCTGAAAAGTGGCTGGAGCATTGCACAACCCGAAAGACATTCTTCTAATGGCAAAAGTGCCGTATGGACATGTAAACATAGTCTTTTCCTGGTCTTCTGGAGTTATCGTAATCTGATTGTAGCCTGAATACCCATCCAGAAGGCAATAGTACTCATGACCCGCCAGTCGGTCCAACATCTGATCGATAAACGGAAGTGGAAAATGGTCCTTCCTTGTAGCTTTGTTAAGCTTACGGTAGTCCATACAAATTCTCCACCCTGTTACGGTTCGCGTTGGGATCAGCTCGTTATTCTCATTGGTGACAACGGTCATTCCACCCTTCTTTGGTACGCACTGCACAGGGCTCACCCATGCACTATCGGAGATAGGGTAGATTATTCCCGCATCCAGCCATTTCAGTATCTCCTTCTTAACCACTTCTTTCATTATAGGATTGAGCCTTCTTTGCTGTTCAACTGTTGGCTTGCTACCATCTTCCAGTAAGATCTTATGCATGTAAAAAGACGGGCTTATCCCCTTGATATCGGCTATGGTCCATCCAATAGCTGATTTAAACTCTCTAAGCACTCGTAGCAGTTTTTCCTCCTGAAACAATGTTAGTGCAGAAGAAATAATCACAGGTAGCTTTGAATCTTTATTTAAAAATGCGTACCTGAGATGTGCTGGAAGTAGTTTAAGTTCAAGTTCAGGAGGTATCTCAAGAGATGGTTTCAACTTTACCGATGTCTCTCCCGCTTTCGTAAGTGGCTCGATAGGTGTTCTGAATTTTCCGAATTTGGGGGTGGTATCCAAATATTGCAAAAGTTCGGCACATTCGTCATCCTCCAAATCTGAATTTTCAGCAATCACTCGCTGCAGTGGTTCATATCCCAACAAACTTCCAACTTCATCATGCACTATACTATCCACCAAATCTACTCTGAAGCATTCTTCTTCATCGGTTGGAAGCTGCATTGCTTTGAAAACGTTAAACGTCACCTTCTGGTCATGTACACGCATTGTAAGCTTCCCTTTCTGCACGTCTATCAAAGTCCTCCCAGTGGCTAGGAATGGTCTCCCTAGTATGATTGGTATATTTTTGTCCTCTTCATAATCCAGAATGATGAAGTCCGCCGGAAAGATAAATTTGTCCACTTTCACCAATACGTCTTTCACTATCCCCCGTGGATATGTGATAGATCTATCGGCTAACTGCAGAGATATATTTGTGGGTCTTGGTTCCGGCAATCCCAACTGACTGAATACTGACAACGGCATCAGGTTGATACTTGCCCCAAGATCACACAAACATTTATCGAAGCTCATCTTTCCGATCGTGCATGGAATTGTGAAACTGCCCGGATCTTTCAGCTTTGGAGGTAATTTACGTTGAAGCACTGCACTGCATTCCTCTGTCAAGGCCACTGTCTCAAACTCGTCTAACCTTCTCTTCCTTGACAATATACCCTTCATAAACTTTGCATAACTTGGCATTTGTTCCAATGCCTCCGCGAAAGGTATGTTGATCTGCAGTTTCTTAAAAACCTCCAAAAACTTTCTGAACTGTTTATCATCCCTCTGTTTATTCAATCTTTGTGGATATGGAACTCGAGGGTGAACTTGCGGTACTGTATTCACGGGCTTCTCATCTGAACTAGCTTTCTCCTTCTCTACTGACTCGTAGTTATCCTTCTTCTCTTTCTGTTCATCTTCAATTTTTATCTCAGTTTCTACCCCAGTGTCATCCCCTTGTAAACTCGGTGCTGCTGAGTCTGGTACATTTCCTGAATATTGCTTTCCCGATCTGAGTGTAATGGCCTGACACTGTTCCTTACCTTCTCTCCGTGGATTTGCCTCTGTGTTACTTGGCAATGAACCCTGGGACCTGCTGTTAAGCATAGTTGCCATTTGCCCCATCTGAGCTTCCAGATTTTTAATAGCCACTGGCTGGCTTTTGATCATCACCTCTGTATTTGCCATGTACTTTAACATCATCTCCTCCATTTCTGATTTCTTTTCCTGCGGAGGTGCATATGGAGTAGGATGTTGTTGTTGAGAATATCCCGGTGGAAAAGGTGGTCGTGGAGCATACTGTTGCTGCGCCGACTGGAACTGATTGTTCTGCTGAAACTGTTACTGCTGATTTCCTTGGTTGTTTGACCAACTAAAGTTTGGATGATTGCGGTTGTTGGGGTGGTATGTGTTCTGAAACTGACCTTGGTCTTTCTTATAAGTGTTCACGTACTGCACCGACTCCGAGTTGATAGCACATTGATCTGTTGAGTGCGACCCCGCGCAAATCTCACATACGAAAGCAACTGACTTGGCTTTGCTTTCCGACAACGAATCTATTTTCTTTGCCATAGCCGCCATCTGTGCTGACAATTGGGTAATAGCATCTACTTCCAACAAACCTGCAACTCTGGGCTGTGACGTTCTGGCTGTAGGATTCTGGAAATCATTTGCTGCCATAGTCTCAATAAGATTATAAGCCTCGTCGTAGCTCTTTGCCCCTAAAGCTCCACCCGCAGCTGCATCTACCATCTGCCTAGACTGCCATCCCAATCCATTATAAAATGTGTTGATCACCATCCAATCTAGCATCCCATGGTGTGGACACTTTCTTAGCATCTCCTTGTACCTATCCCAAGCCTCGTATAAGGACTCACCCTGTTGTTGCTCAAATTGAGAAATTGTTGTCCTTAGTTTTGCAGTTTTAGCCATTGGGAAAAACTTGGCTAGAAATTTTTGTGCTAGGTCCTCCCATGTAGTAATTGATCCTGCAGGCAAAGAATGGAGCCAACTTCTTGCTCTATCCCTTAATGAAAATGGAAACAGTCTTAGTCGAATGGCATCCCCCGTCACCCCGTTGTATCTGAATGTATCACAAATTTCAATGAAACTCAAAAGATGCTCATTAGGATCGTCTGTAGCAGCACCCCCAAACTGGACCGAATTCTGTACCATTTGAATGGTTCCTAGTTTAATCTCAAAAGTATTTGCTGCTATTGCCGGTCTTACTATGCTAGACTGCAATCCAGTGATGTTTGGCATGGAATAGTCCCTTAAAGCTTTATGTTCCTCTCTTTGCTCGATTCTCTGTTCCTCCGCCATCTTCGGAATAGTTCTTTCTAACTGTGCTTGTAAATTCCTACGCACTCTTGCTTTCCAACCTCTTCCGTCAATAATATCCTGAGCTGGTGTCAATTCTGAGTTGGATGAGCGTGTGTGCATAAAAATTCTACAAGTACCTGAAACCAAAACAAAAATAAAAATAGAAATGAGAAAAGATTAGAGTTGTCTAAGTCAAATAATATAGCTTAAAACTGATGATAATAATAAAAATCTAATGCTTGTCCCCGGCAACGGCGCCAAAAACTTGTTGCCTCTTTTTAAGTCTTAAATAAAAGAGCTCTAACTCACGCAAGTATACGTGGTCAACAAGTAATACAGAGGAAGTAAAGTATCGTCCCACAGAGACAGGATTAAATTAATTCACTATGCATCAGTTCTATCACTATACCTATTTGCCTAAACTATTGTCTTACTTTAGGTGACAAAATTATTTCTATATCAATTATTAACTAAATATGCAAATACTAACGAAATATATCAAGCTTGGAATTAATGGGATCCTAACTTCATTTAATAGTTCATCTAATTACCACTATCAAGCTAGAAGGTTCACATATCACAGAAAAATAGCCAAGGACACTAAAATAGACATAACCATTTGTCAATGCATTATGACCTACTTACATAATATCCATACTTGATAGACACCATGTAATCACCACTATAACCAAAATCACTATATTTCTATGTGAAATTGCAATTATATTGATTTTAAGCACAAGTCCTTATTTTGACTCTTACGGTGAAACAGTATATTTCTATCTGACTCACACAATATTAAGCTATCCAATTAAGCCTCATATTCGCAAGTTATCATGATTACAATCCATACTTATATGTTATTTTTCAATTTCATATAAGTACTGAAGTCGAATGGTGATCAAACATTCATACATGCAAAACAATCATGATAGAAATTCCTTATGATATATAAAACAAGCTAACAATCAAGACTATATTTAAACTACATATTAAAATCCGTTAGAATCCCATAATGGAGATTAGTTCATGTCTGAACCAAAAGCCATTATGGGATCAAAACTAAACATGGAGAATAAACAATCAATTGAAATAAGAAGAATTAGATTGATCAAACCCAATTGAAGAATAAAATCCAAAGTAAAGTTCAACCCACATCAATATCCCATACTCGAACAAAAGTAATCCACAGAATATCTCTCTAGAAAAGTAGAATAAAATTTTCAAATTACTAAAAGTCTCCAAGTTTTTATTCTTAGGGTTTCCTTCTCACTATCTGATCAATATGGACTAGAATCCTCTTCAGAATTGACTTCTTTTTCCTCCTTCAGCTGGACAAGTAGTACAAAAACGTGAACTAGCGCTGTTGGCGCTATGCCTGGCCCAAGAATTTACAAAAATGCCACTAGGTGTATTTTAAGCTCCAAATTTACCCTTTTGCCCCTCCAGCTCCAACCTACAATAAATAAATACAAAAACAAGTAAAATAGTACTAAAAACACTTAAAGACCACAATAATTAAGCCTAACAATACCTGATTCGTAGGTATAAAACTCACTCATCAATCCACCAATACTTTAGTGTGATAATATTGGTGCAACTTATCTTGCCGTAAATCCTGTGTTTCATGCTCGTACGAAGCATATTGAGGTTGATTTTCATTTTGTTCGCGAACGCGTAGCCAAGGGCACACTCCTTGTACAATATGTCTCTACTAATGATCAAATAGCTGATATCTTCACCAAGCCTCTTCATTCCACACGCTTCGATTTCCTTCGAGACAAGCTGACAGTTAGTTCCCCACCACCATCAGCTTGACGGGGAGTATTGAGACAGTAACTGCAATCCCTTCAGATTAGTCTCCAACTCAGTTTGGTATCCTTTGTCCAACATGACTTGGGGTCTTCTACCTAATTCAAACTCCTACAAACTTGGGCTATTATGTATAACAAATTATAGATGTCTATAATCTGATGTAGTTTGTATTTCAAATTCATAGTTATCTTGTAATTGATGTAACCACTCTTATTTTGTGTAAATATATATAACTGTGGGAGGAAGCAAATGGAATATATAAGGAAAAAGATATTCTGCTATAGTTATCTTGCTCAGCTTATCCTTTATATTTAGTTTAACTAAGACAAAGCATTAATTACATTCTTAATTAATCTTTGTATTTTCTTCTAAAACATCAATTAAAAAGGAACAAAAAGGAGTAATTATTAATAAAACATTTCAAATTGGCCTTAAAAAGTCACTTAATTTTATGCCTTGGGAGGGAGAAAGTGATTAAGCACGTACCATTTGTTATAACCTCCTGCAGAAAATATACAGGCAACACTCCACCAACTTTGAAAATTGAAAAATTAATCTTCAATTTATCTATATTAATCTCCCCACAGATTCGCCAAGACCCGAACTCTTAAATGACAAAAACTTCCACTCCAAAATTTGCATCCGATATTGACAAGACCCCGAACTCTCAAATGACAAAAAATTTGAATCTCACCAACTAAAAAATGTAGCACTTTTCATTCTTTCTTAAGATTAACTATTAAGTAGAGTACACAATTTTCTCAAGATCAAGAAGTAAAAAAAATGAAAGAGAAGTAATTAACTGATATAAATTTCAAATATGTTTAGATGTAATAATTAGGTAATAAACATCACGTACGGTGAAACCAACAATTTAGACGATAATTCAAGAAAAACTAGTAGTAAATCATGGGAGAACCGAAAATGGAGAAAAGAAATCAACAAATTATAAGGTATCTTGAATAATTTCAGCCAGCACCTTAACTTCTGCTTCAACTACGCAACAATCATTAACTAAAAATCCTCTGTTATAGTCATTGAAATCTTTTAGTGGAATGAAGGCACGCCAACCCCAATCTGGGGCCGAAGCACCAAACCAATTAGTAGAATCTGCGATTGAAATTTTAGTATTAATTGATATAAATCAATCGCATTAGCCAAAAAGTACTATTTAAAAAATAATAATAATAATTTAAAAATGCAACCCAGGCAGATAAGCTTCTAATGTTTTTTTTATCACATCAACTATTACGTGCTGGAGTTTTGCAGTTGATTTAATTAAGCTTAGAGCGCTTAGATGGGGGATTATCTCAGACTCTATATGATGGTGCTGGCTAAGTCTCATAAATTTTGTGATTGATAGTGATAAACACATAATTCATACATTTTATTATCCTTAATTTTGTCCTTTTAATTATATTAGTTTATTAAATTAATATGTTTTATTTTATTTTGTAGGAGTTTATATTTTGTTGTAATAAAGTCAAAATCTTGGTGATCAACCAATATTTAATGCTCTTATTCATGTAAGGAAATATCCAAAAATTCTACAAGGAAAAGGAAGGAAGTGAAACAATCTTGGTGTGTAAGTCAAATCCAGTGAGAGAAAGGAAAGTCAATCTAGAAGATATCTTTGAGAAGTTGATTGCCACTAAGAAGTTGAAACCTACATGGAAAAGGACTCTTGGGAGATTACCATGCAGAGATTGAAATCAAAAAGGAAACAAAAGAGGTCAAGTTCAATGAATGTAAATTAGGGCACAAATTTATTTTTCCTATAAATAGGTCTCTTGTTTTAGAGAGATGATGTATCAGTTTAGGTTAGGAGTAGGAGTAAATTAAATTATTTCTTCATTATACGCTTGTTGGATGATTGTTAATTAAAGGGAGTTTTCTTATTTTATTTTAAATTTTCTACTTCTTCTTCTTTATCTTAGTTAGTTTATTTATTTTTTTAATGTCTAGCTAGTTTCTTTAATCTAGGATGAAGATGAAATTAAATAATTATTCATGATAATATTTTATCTCTTCTATTATTTATGCTTTTATGTTTAATTGATTTCGCCTTCATGTTTCGTTATTGAAATACCTTCGTTTTATAGTTCTTATGTGATTTTAATTTAATTAAGAGGTTTTGATAGATTATTGTTAAGATATGAGTTTTTCATAATCCATGCTTGCTCAAAGAAGTTTTGATGGGTTATAGTTAATCCTTAAATTTTCATAGTCTATGCTTGCCCACGTTAATTATAAAATTACTAAATTAAAGGGAAGGGAGATCAAAATCATAATTAAGTTATAAAAATAGAAGAGATTGAATTACTTGTTATGTTTATTATTTAATGGATTCGAATTCCTAGATTGCTTCCTTATTATTAGTTAGTTTAATTATAGTTAATTGATTCTCAATCTTTATTTCTAATTTGTCTAAAATAGATATTAAGGATACAATAAAATTAATCTAGTCTCTGTGGGTTCGACCTGTACTTGCCAGTTCTTCAATTTGATACTATGCACTTGCAGTTACATATTTTTATCACATCAGATAGTTTTTGTTATATACAATATAATTGTAATTATTGTGTCAACTAAAATTAAATAAATTTGCATCAATTTAAAATTTAATATGTTATTATTTGATTTCAAAAAACAAATTATATCTCTAATATTGAAACGGAAAGAATGAGTATTTGTAATCACATCAACTATCTAGTTTTTGAAAGCGGAGTACTTTAATTTTTAGCTTTTAGCTATAAAAAATCTATAGTAATTATTTGTCGGAATGGCCATGGGACGGGATGAGGCGGGAATTAGGATCCTCTCCATTTCAAATAGAGATTCTCCATTTCATGGTCCAGATTTAAAATGTGTTGAAATGTGACTTCATGCTGACAGGAGAGAGATAGATGATTTTAAATCTGGACAATGAAATGGAGAGTCTCCATTTATTTGAAATGGAGAGGATCCTAATCCATGAGGCGGGTGGGGTTTAAGTTTTGCATACCCCGACCAATTTATATATATATATATATATATATGGAAGATAATCCACAGCAACCGGTTGTTGGGAGCAACCGATTTTTGTGAACTGCCGCTACAGGCTGTAGCGGCAGGGCCTTTGAAAAATTACAAAGGCCCTGCCGCTATAGCCTGTAGCGACAGTTAACAAAAACTGGTTGCTCTCAGCAACCGTTGCACCCCTATATATATATATATATATATATATATATATATATATATATATATATATATATATATATATATATATATACATATATTATTTTATTTTTTATAGACCTAAAAGAAATAACCCAATAGCAATTTTCATTGAAAAAGCAAATCAAGTACCTTTCTTTTGCACATGTTTCAACTTAGTGGTCTGTCCTTAAGGAGTTTTTATTAGGAGGTTCAGGTCTTCTAACTAGGAAAAGGACTTTCCCATACATTTTCGACACGTGTACAATAAATTATTTTTAACCAATAGCCCATAACATTTGGAGGTCAGTTTATATTAATTATGTATGGTCCATTACACGTGTCGAAAATATATAGAAAGGTCCTTGAAAGACCTGGACCTCCTAATAAAAACTCGTCCTTAAGGGTGATCGTAAATTCTACTTTCACTTTATATATATTTATATATATATATATATATATATATATATAAATATTCATACTTATTTTATATATATATATATATATATATTGGTAGAATAAATTTAAAAATATTGGAGACTACGAAAATACTTTTTTTTGTAAAGAGAAACGTTTATATAGAATTTATCTAATGCACAAAAAATATAACACATGAAGCAAAAATTTTATCTAAGGGCTAGCTTTCGATACTAAGACCTATAGGTTATTGGGCCATCGCGCTACTGCTGCGTCACTCTATTTTATTAATTAGCTACATTGCCGCTAGAGTTTGTAGCGGCAGGCAGTGTAACACATGGGCAAATGAGTGGTAAATGAGTAATTTCTCGTGCCGCTACAAGCCATTTTACTGTCGCTAGAGCCTCTAGCGACAGGAAAAAAAATCAATTTCGTCTAATGTCGAGATCAACGGTGTAGATTATGATTGCTGGAATAATATTTGTGGCAACAGGTTGCCACGGATGGAGACCCGTATATTAATTTATAGACATAAAAAAAATAACCTTGTAACAATTTTTATTGAAAAAGCAAGTCAAGTACCTTTGATCATATGTTTCTGATTAGTGCTCTGGTCCTTAAGTGTCAATGTAAATTGTGCGTTCACTTTTTGAGCAAGAGTAAAATTCTGAGAATCCGCAAACACAAGATATAGGGAAAGGTTGCAACCTCTGTTAACAATATTGCCTTTTGGAAAGAGCCAGAGCTTCCTGTATAAGAGTGAAGAAAATATTTCTTTTTTCTTACTTAACAAAAACAGAGAAATGATTAGGCATGAAATATAAGATTAAGGTATAGTAGATGGATGTAGATACCATTTGTAACCTCCTACAACGAATACATCTGAGTCGCAACTCTCTTCCAACTTTAAAAATTGAGAAATCTTCCATTTATGTTTATAAGATATGTCAGTAATTGCTGACAATGATATAGATTCACCAGAACCTGAGCTCTTAATGACAAAAACCTCCACCCCGAAGAAGCAAGTGTCACTAATTAAATATCCGTTAGAATGTTCTTTGAAAATTTCAAGAGGAATGAACTTGGACAAACCCCATTTAGATATCACCTTGTCATAGCGTCTTGCACTCCCTGCATACAGTGCATAATTAATGCAAGTATCTGGACAGACCCCCTCAAGTATATATAATGACACTTAAAATAATCGCATAGTATTTTGTGGAATACTGAAAAAACACTAAATGCACAGTTAGGCCACATCAATAGGGGTGAACCCTAGCTTAAATGTATGATGATTGTTGAAGAATCCACTTAAACCAATTAGTGGTAAGTGGATACTATATTATAATCATTAGTTTTCGGGTCAAATTTTAATCAATGTCATGAAAATTAAGATTTGTTCCAATTCTTTAATAGTTGACACAAGGTAGTTAAGATAATTAATTAGTACAAGACAATGCATGTTTCTATCAAACTAGTATAATACTTGTACCTTGAACTGTTAGATACTTTCCGCATATTTGATCAAATAAAAAGAACTTAAAAACAGCATGGACTTCACTACCAACCGGTAGACTGCTCGCCATTGCCAAGTATATGGAGATATGATCTTGAACATTTGCGATATTGTTTCCATTCGGAAAGAATATGATCTTCCTGTGCACGTGGATTCAAATTAATCAAGCACAACCTTCAAAGGAAAAATATGTTGATAAATTATGCCTTGTAATGAAAATTTTCTTCACATGACATAATTCTGGTATTAATTTGCTACTAGCAATATATCCGTACAAAGCACAAGGTCAATAATTATTATTGATTCTTAAATTTTATACTTATTTTTTAGTAATGTTTTTTATATAATATTTTGAATAGAATAAATAATATTACTTTTAACTTAAAAGGTTATTTTATTTTTTACATGTTAATATTTTGGACTTTTTTCAAAAATGATCAATAATAATAATAATAATAATTTAACATTAGACAAAATAATTCTTAAAAAAAATAGTTTCCTTCGAAAATTGTATTATTTAAGTAATAATAAAATTCTACTTATACTTGAAATATAATTATATTTATAATTTAATATTACTAACAAATTTAAGTTAGGTAAGATGATCTTTATAAAAAATTGTTTTCTTCTCAACCTATATTATCTGAGTAGTAATAAAATCTTATTTAATAATTCTAACTAATTAATATTAGGTAAGATGATCTTACTGATTTTTACTTGTGAAAATATATTATTAGTTCTGCAACTCAATTGAACCGACTGAAGGGTATTATTGTAAAATTATGATGTTGATATTTTAAATTTTATTGTTAGAAATTCTTATTCGATAGAGTAATTAATTTTCATTTTACTATCTAATAATTGAATCATGTAGTTGGTTAATATATATTATTTATACTTGTATTTGAATAATAGTGATAAATTTCTGGTAAGAAAATCCTCAAAAAACTGTTTTCTTCTCAATATATAATCTTAGTAGTAATAAATCTTATTTAAACTCATATTATACATAAACTCATATTTACGTCATTTTATTACGTAACATTACTCAAGTTTAGTTAAGGCATTGCCTTAGATATCACTTTCTCATATATATATAATCGTAAAACTTTAATATCTATGTTTCTAATTGTCTTATTGTACAATCATAATATTGCTAACTTTTAAAAATATTTTTACGAATATATTATTCAATATATTTTTAAGAAATTTTATCGTTTCCATGCGGTTATGTCATTTTTAAGTTTATTGTATGTCATTTGGTGTTTTAAAGCCTTGAGGGTAATTAGTAGTTACATCAAATCTTATTGTTAGATCGAAAGTCACGTTATGGAAACTACATTTTAATTAAGATAGTCGGAGCCATTGTGATTGATAATAACTTGTGGGAAAATCTCTCGTTTTATTATTGTGTATTGTTACAGGATCAAGTCTATCTCGCAACAAAGTAATTAAGCACATGTAATATATAACACAGGCAAGTTTTCCTATGTTCTTCCTAATACAAAAACATACCATTTGTAACCTCCTGCTTCAAACTCCATGGATTCGTACTTTTCTAGGCCATTTTTCGAAAAGAGTGAGAAAGACTCGACTTTGAGCAAGTAATGTGATGGAGGAGCGTCCCTGGTTTCTCGAAAAATTCCTTCTGCATGCTCATTTGTATTTAACCATGAGAAATTAAGCCAAATAAGTTTTGTCAATTTTAAGGTCAATTGATGATGGATTAATATAATCTCAAATAAAAATGTGATATCAAATGACTTTAAAAATGACAATAAATTATAAATAAATTAAATAACGGGCTAATTAATCACAGAATAAAATAATCTCTAATAGTATTAAATTACAAGTAGTCTTATTCTTTATATTTGTCATGTGTAAACAAACGTGGTCAAAATTTAGAAAAATTTAATTTAGTAGTGATAGCATAATAATGTAATTGTAATGATAAACTAGAGGTTCAATATATAGAACTATCAATAGTAAATCTTTCTATGGAGCAAGAAAAAATTAAAAATGGGGGACTCTTCTGAACAAATCTTAACAAAGTTGTAAGAACCAAAATTGAAGAACAAAATCTTAACAAAGTTGTGAAAAACAAACCATCGTCGTTGTAGATGAAAGCCGTGTCACACACCGCATACAAATAAACCAAAGACTGTCAGACTGACGGAAACTCTAAAGATAAAACATCTATATATAGAGAGAGCTGCGGGCTGAATATATATTGAATACCCGTAACACTAATTAAGACAGCTTTCCTGAAGAAAAAAGGTGCCAACACGTTAGTGAGATTCTAGGGATACCAAACCCAATAAAACGATTTACATCTGAACAAGTAACTGAGATTCTAGGTACTAATTAATTTGCTATGAAGAATAAATTTTATGGTTTCCATGCAGTTATGTCATTTTTAAGTTTGTTAATTGTATGTCATTTGGTATTTTAAGGCCTTTAAGGGTAATCAGTAGGTACATCAAATCTTGTTCTTGGTTCTAAATTTGTAACAAATAAATATTATCTAAATTCGTAAAGTATTCAAAAGAAACCCCAACTTGTTAGAAAAAAGAAAAATATTTTTTTTATCCCTAAAAAGAAAAGTAACTTCTAAAAGAATTTTTATTTTTGATTCTACCAATTTTATTACAAGTTTTTTTTATCACAAATTTATGTAAGATAATATATCTTGAAATTAATTTTGTATGTAGGATAATTCTATTATTACAAATTTATTAAGATATTAAGATATTGAAAAAATCTCTTAACATATCTCGCGGTCTATTATATTAATATCAATCATGAATTTTATTATTAAATTAATATCCTAACTGGATTAAATTCATTAAAACTTGAAATTTAACAAATCACACGATTAATTATAATAATAATATGTGATTTTTTTTTTAAATATAATAACTATAAACAGTGAAAACAGTGAAAACGATGAGAAAGAGTCGAGTTTGAGTTAGTAATGTGATGGAGGAGCGTCTCTGGTTCCTCTAAGAATTCCTTCTACTTGCTCTTTCATATTTAACCATGATAAATTAAGAGATATACATACGTACATGCCAAACTTCAGAAAACAAGGGAGAATAAGTAAATAGTCAATGGATTAAATTTTTATTTTTTAACTTTAGAGAGAAGTAAAGGTAAGAAGTGGTGATTCTGGTTCATTTCTACCCACTTCTCATCTCCCTCTCCTCATTAAATTAAACTCACAAAGTAGATTAAGGGTTTCCGTTTTTCTTGTTTTCTCTACTACTGCTTATGAATCAAATGGTAAGTGTGGACTGTCTTAATTGCCAAAGTTTTATCTGTGGATACATTACATGCATGCTGAGAGGCGAGGAATTGATAATATATGTGTCAAGGATTAAAGTGGTAATATACCCAACATATGAACATATGTACTACTCGGAAAAGAGGATTTGTCTTTTGACACCTGTTGAAAATCTAAAAAATTTTAAAATCACATTAACGATCTTAATCATTAAACTAAGAGGTCATTTATCAAAGTTTAAAATCAATTAAACCTCTAGTCCTAAAAAGGTAGGAGTATTAATAAAACTGTACAGCTTAAGACACAAATAAATCACATCTATATAAGAGAGAGTAAAATTTGTTCATTTTAATTTGTCGTTTGTAAATTTCAAAAAAATATTAATGATTTAGTTTTCCTATATTATCTTCACATTAAATACAAATATGTTTCTCTTTCATCTTTTTCAATAAATTTTAGAACAATAATATTAAGATTTTATACCCATTTAATTCAATAAGACAAAGTATTAATTACATTCTTTAATCTTTGTGTTTTCTTCTAAAACATCAATTTAAAAGGAACAAAAAAAAGAGTAATTATTAATCTTAAATTTTGAAACATTTCAAATTGGCCTTCAAAAGTCACTTAATTTTATGCCTTGGGAGGGAGAAAGTGATTAAGCACGTACCATTTGTTATAACCTCCTGCAGAAAATATACAGGCAACACTCCGCCAACTTTGAAAATTGAAAAATTAATCTTCAATTTATCTATATTAATCTCCCCAAAGATTCGCCAAGACCCGAACTCTTAAATGACAAAAACTTCCGCTCCAAAATTTGCATCTGATATTGACAAGACCCGAACTCTCAAATGACAAAAAATTTGAATCTCACCAACTAAAAAATGTAGCACTTTTCATTCTTTCTTAAGATTAACTATTAAGTAGAGTACACAATTTTCTCAAGATCAAGAAGTAAAAAAAATGAAAGAGAAGTAATTAACTGATATAAATTTCAAATATGTTTAGATGTAATAATTAGGTAATAAACATCACGTACGGTGAAACCAACAATTTAGACGATAATTCAAGAAAAACTTGTAGTAAATCATGGGAGAACCGAAAATGGAGAAAAGAAATCAACAAATTATAAGGTATCTTGAATCATTTCAGCCAGCACCTTAACTTCTGCTTCAACTACGCAACGATCATTAACCAAAAATCCTCTGTTATAGTCATTCAAATCTTTTAGTGGAATGAAGGCACGCCAACCCCAATTTCGGATCGAAGCACCAAACCAATGAGTAGTATCTGCGATTGAAATTTTAGTATTAATTAATATCACTCCGTCCCAAATTAATTGCTCAATTTTAATTTTTTTAAGTCAAATTGACTATTTTTAAAATTAATAATTAAGCATATATAAATATATTTCTAAAATTATAAAAATTGGGGTTAGTAATAAATTGTATATACTTTCTTTTGGTTATAATCTCTTCACCTATATTTTAGCAAAAATAATAAAAAGATTAGTTTTAAAAATGGTCAATTTGACTTTAAAAAATCAAAATTGAGCAATTAATTTGGGACGGAGTGAGTATAAATCAATCACATTAGCCAAAAAGTACTATTTAAAAAATAATAATAATAAATTAAAAATGCAACCCAGACAGATAAGCTTCTAATGTTTTTTTTATCACATCAACTATTACGTGCTGGAGTTTTGCACTTGATTTAATTAAGCTTAGAGCGCTTAGATGGGGGATTATCTCATACTCTATATGATGGTGCTAGGTGACTCTCATAAATTTTGTGATCGATAGTTTTTGTTATATACAATATAATTGTAATTATTGTGTCAATTAAAATTAAATAAATTTATATCAATTTAATATGTTATTATTTGATTTCAAAAATCAAATTATATCTCTAATATTGAAACGAAAAGAATGAATATTTGTAATCACATCAAGTCATCAGTTTTTGAAAGCGGAGTACTTTAATTTTTGGCTTTTAGCAATAAAAAATCTATAGTAATTATTTGTCGGAATGGCCACCGGACGGGATGAGGCGGGAATTAGGATTCTCTCCATTTTAAATAAATGGAGACTCTCTATTTCATGGTCCAGATTTAAAATGTGACTTCATGCTGACAGGAGAGAGATAGATGATTTTAAATCTGGACCATGAAATGAAGAGTCTCTATTTATTTGAAATTGAGAGGATCCTAGTTCACGAGGCGGGTGGGGTTTAAGTTTTGCATACCCCGACCAATTTATATATATATATTATTTTATTTTTTATAGACCTAAAAAAAATAACCCTGTAGCAATTTTCATTGAAAAAGCAAATCAAGTACCTTTCTTTTGCACATGTTTCAACTTAGTGGCCTGTCCTTAAGGGTGATCGTAAATTCTGCTTTCACTTTATATATTTATATATACAAATATTCATACTTATTTTATATATATTTAGTTTAATGTTGAGATTTGTTTAGTATTTTATTTAGTTTGACAAGAAATTTAAAAAAGAATATGTATATGTATATATATATATATATATTGGTAGAATAAATTTAAAAAAATTGGAGACTACGAAAATTTTTTTTTTTTTTTGTAAAGAGAAACATTTATATATATATATATATATGGTAGTAGAATTTATCTAATACACAAAAAATATAGCACATGAAGCAAAACTTTTATGTAAGGGCTAGCTTTCGATACTAAGACCTATAGATTATTGGGCCATCGCGCTACTGCTGCGCCACTCTATTTTATTAATTAGCTACACTGTTGCTAGAGCTTGTAGCGGCAGGCAGTGTAACACATGGGCAAATGAGTGGTAAATGAGTAATTTCTCGTGCCGCTACAATCCATTTTACTGTCGCTAGAGCCTCTAGCGACAGGAAAAAAAATCAATTTCGTCTAATGTCGAGATCAACGGTGTAGATTATGATTGCTGGAATAATATTTGTGGCAACAGGTTGCCACGGATGGAGACCCGTATATTAATTTATAGACATAAAAAAATAACCTTGTAACAATTTTCATTGAAAAAGCAAGTCAAGTACCTTTGATCATATGTTTCTGATTAGTGCTCTGGTCCTTAAGTGTCAATGTAAATTGTGCGTTCACTTTTTGAGCAAGAGTAAAATTCTGAGAATCCGCAAACACAAGATATAGGGAAAGGTTGCAACCTCTGTTAACAATATTGCCTTTTGGAAAGAGCCAGAGCTTCCTGTATAAGAGTGAAGAAAATATTTCTTTTTTCTTACTTAACAAAAACAGAGAAATGATTAGGCATGAAATATAAGATTAATGTATAGTAGATGGATGTAGATACCATTTGTAACCTCCTACAACGAATACATCTGAGTCGCAACTCTCTTCCAACTTTGAAAATTGAGAAATCTTCCATTTATGTTTATAAGATATGTCAGTAATTGCTGACAATGATATAGATTCACCAGAACCTGAGCTCTTAATGACAAAAACCTCCACCCCGAAGAAGCAAGTGTCACTAATTAAATATCCGTTAGAATGTTCTTTGAAAATTTCAAGAGGAATGAACTTGGACAAGCCCCATTTAGATATCACCTTGTCATAGCGTCTTGCACTCCCTGCATACAGTGCATAATTAATGTAAGTATCTGGACAGACCCCCTCAAGTATATCTAATGACACTTAAAATAATCACATAGTATTTTGTGGAATACTGAAAAAACACTAAATACACAGTTAGGCCACATCAATAGGGGAGAACCCTAGCTTAAATGTATGCTGATTGTTGAAGAATCCACTTAAAACAATTAGTGGTAAGTGGATACTATATTATAATCATCAGTTTTCGGGTCAAATTTTAATCAATGTCTGACTTTAACCCAATAAATTGAATGAAAATTAAGATTTGTTCCAATTCTTTAATAGTTGACACAAGATAGTTAAGATAATTAATTAGTACAAGACAATGCATGTTTCTATCAAACTAGTATATATAATACTTGTACCTTGAACTGTTAGATACTTTCCGCATATTTGATCAAATAAAAAGAACTTAAAAACAGCATTGACTTCACTACCAACCGGTAGACTGCTCGCCATTGCCAAGTATATGGAGATATGATCTTGAACATTTGCAATATTGTTTCCATTCGGAAAGAATATGATTTTCCTGTGCACGTGGATTCAAATTAATCAAGCACAACCTTCAAAGGAAAAATATGTTGATAAATTATGCCTTGTAATGAAAATTTTCTTCACATGACATAATTCTGGTATTAATTTGCTACTAGCAATATATCCGTACAAAGCACAAGGTCAATAATTATTATTGATTCTTAAATTTTATACTTATTTTTTAGTAATGTTTTTTATATAATATTTTGAATAGAATAAATAATATTACTTTTAACTTAAAAGGTTATTTTATTTTTTACATGTTAATATTTTGGACTTTTTTCAAAAATGATCAATAATAATAATAATAATAATAATAATTTAACATTAGGTAAAATAATTCTTAAAAAAAATAGTTTCCTTCGAAAATTGTATTATTTAAGTAATAATAAAATTCTACTTATACTTGAAATATAATTATATTTATAATTTAATATTACTAACAAATTTAAGTCAGGTAAGATGATCTTTGTGAAAAAATTGTTTTCTTTTCAACCTATATTATCTAAGTAGTAATAAAAATTTATTTAATAATGCTAACTAATTAATATTAGATAAGATGATCTTACAAATGTTTACTTGTGAAAATATATTATTAGTTCTTCTTTTGAACTCAATTGAACCAAATGAAGGTATTATTGTAAAATTATGATGTTGATATTTTTAATTTTATTGTTCTTCTTTTGAACTCAATTGAACCAAATGAAGGTATTATTGTAAAATTATGATGTTGATACTTTTAATTTTATTGTTAGAAATTCTTATTCGATAGAGTAATTAATTTTTATTTTACTATCTAATAATTGAATCATATAGTTGGTTAATATATATTATTTATACTTGTATTTGAATAATAGTGATAAATTTCTGGTAAGAAAATCCTCAAAAAACTGTTTTCTTCTCAATATATAATCTTAGTAGTAATAAATCTTATTTAAACTCATATTATACATAAACTCATATTTACGTCATTTTATTACGTAACATTACTCAAGTTTAGTTAAGGCATTGCCTTAGATATCACTTTCTCATATATATATATATATATATATATATATATATATATATATATATATATATATATATATATATATATATATATATATATATATATATAGAACGGATCTTAAGCATACCCGATTAAATGACACACCAAGTATACCTCCTTTAGCGACGGACGAGGCGACAATTTGGTCCGTCGCCATAGGTCTGGTCCGTCGCTAAAGCCTTTAGCGACGAACAACTTTTAGCGACCGACCCGTCGCTAAAGACTTTAGCGACAGACCATACCTATGACGACGGACCAAGCCGTCGTCCGGTCCATCGTTAAAAGGAGTATGTTTAGTATGTCATTTAAGAGAGTATGCTTAAAATCCGGACTCTCTCTCTCTCTCTCTCTATATATATATATATATATATATATATATATATATTATCGTAAAACTTTAATATCTATGTTTCTAATTGTCTTATTGTACAATCATAATATTGCTAACTTTTAAAAATATTTTTACGAATATATTATTCAATATATTTTTAAGAAATTTTATCGTTTCCACGCGGTTATGTCATTTTTAAGTTTATTGTATGTCATTTGGTGTTTTAAAGCCTTGAGGGTAATTAGTAGTTACATCAAATCTTATTGTTAGATCGAAAGTCACGTTATGGAAACTACATTTTAATTAAGATAGTCGGAGCCATTGTGATTGATAATAACTTGTGGGAAAATCTCTCGTTTTATTATTGTGTATTGTTACAGGATCAAGTCTATCTCGCAACAAAGTAATTAAGCACATGTAATATATAACACAGGCAAGTTTTCCTATGTTCTTCCTAATACAAAAACATACCATTTGTAACCTCCTGCTTCAAACTCCTTGGATTCGTACTTTTCTAGGCCATTTTTCGAAAAGAGTGAGAAAGACTCGACTTTGAGCAAGTAATGTGATGGAGGAGCGTCCCTGGTTTCTCTAAGAGTTCCTTCTGCATGCTCATTTGTATTTAACCATGAGAAATTAAGCCAAATAAGTTTTGTCAATTTTAAGGTCAATTGATAATGGGTTAATATAATCTCAAATAAAAATGTGATATCAAATGACTTTAAAAATGACAATAAATTATAAATAGATTAAATAACAGGCTAATTAATCACAGAATAAAATAAAACGATTAATATATATAGGCTAATTAATCACAGGCTAGTTCAATATATAGAACTATCAATTGTAAATCTTTCTATCGAGCAAGAAAATATGAAAAATGGGTGACTCTTCTGAACAAATCTTAACAAAGTTGTAAGGACCAAAATTGAAGAACAAAATCTTAACAAAGTTGTGAAAAACAAACCATCGTCGTTGTAGATGAAAGCCATGTCTCACACCGCATACAAATAAACCAAAGACTGTCAGACTGACGGAAACTCTAAAGATAAAACATCTATATATAGAGAGAGCTGCGGGCTGAATATATATTGAATACCCGTAACACTAATTAAGACAGCTTTCCTGAAGAAAAAAGGTGCCAACACGTAAGTGAGATTCTAGGGATACCAAACCCAATAAAACGATTTACATCTGAACAAGTAACTGAGATTCTAGGTACTAATTAATTTGCTATGAAGAATAAATTTTATGTTTTCCATGCAGTTATGTCATTTTTAAGTTTGTTAATTGTATGTCATTTGGTATTTTAAGGCCTTTAAGGGTAATCAGTAGGTACATCAAATCTTATTGTTGGTTCTAAATTTGTAACAAATAAATATTATCTAAATTTGTAAAGTATTCAAAAGAAACCCCAACTTGTTAGAAATAAGAAAAATATTTTTTATCCCTAAAAAGAAAAGTAACTTCTAAAAGAATTTTTATTTTTGATTCTACCAATTTTATTACAAGTTTTTTTTATCACAAATTTATGTAAGATAATATATCTTGAAATTAATTTTGTATGTAGGATAATTCTATTATTACAAATTTATTAAGATATTAAGATATTGAAAAAATCTCTTAACATATCTCGCGGTCTATTATATTAATATCAATCATGAATTTTATTATTAAATTAATATCCTAATTAGATTAAATTCATTAAAACTTGAAATTTAACAAATCACACGATTAATTATAATAATAATATGTGATTTTTTTTAAAATATAATAACTATAAACGGTGAAAACAGTGAAAACAGTGAGAAAGAGTCGAGTTTGAGTTAGTAATGTGATGGAGGAGCGTCTCTGGTTCCTCTAAGAATTCCTTCTGCTTGCTCTTTCATATTTAACCATGATAAATTAAGAGATATACATACGTACATGCCAAACTTCAGAAAACAAGGGAGAATAAGTAAATAGTCAATGGATTAAATTTTTATTTTTTAACTTTAGATAGAAGTAAAGGTAAGAAGTGGTGGTTCTGGTTCATTTCTACCCACTTCTCATCTCCCTCTCCTCATTAAATTAAACTCACAAAGTAGATTAATGGGTATCCCTCCTTTCCGTTTTTCTTGTTTTCTCTACTACTGCTTATGAATCAAATGGTAAGTGTGGACTGTCATAATTGCCAAAGTTTTATCTGTGGATACATTACATGCATGCATGCTGAGAGGCGAGGAATTCATAAAATATGTGTTATGGATTAAAGTGGAAGCTCTAATATGTCGGTTTATACTATCTTGGTTTTAACGATGACAAGTTATTTTTGTAGTGTTATTACATTTTCAGGATATTGAAGATATGGAAGATTTCTTAAAGTCTTGGTTCTTAAAGGAAAGAGAGAATTGAAGACATGAAGGCTTGAAGAAATGATTGAGTCTTTAGGAATTTAATGTAAGATCATAACTTTATTTATATCTCAATCAAGGCTCTAGGATTTGCATTGCATGGAATCAATCATGGTAGTATTTAATTAATAAGCTGAATATTTTGCTGAAACTAATCCCATTAAGCTTACTAAAGTTGTCCACTACTTTAGCATGATTCCTAATCCCATTACTTAGTATTTTGCTGAATTTGTCCATGCTATCCATTCATACTAAAGATGTTCATTACATTAAGTACAATGCTGCCTATTTCAACTACTCCCACATTATCTCAAGATGGCACATGTTGTTCATTACATTAACTGTAATGCTCTCCATCTCAACTACTCTCACATCATCATAAGAGTATTGCTAGCACATGTTGTTCATTACATTAAGTGTAATGCTGTCCATTTTAACTACTCTCATATCATCTCAAGAATATTAATGGCACATGTTATTCATTACATTGCTGCCCATCTCAACTACTCCCACACCATCATAAGAGTATTGCTAGCACATGTTGTTCATTACATTAAGTGTAATGTTGTCCATTTCAACTACTCACATATCATCTCAAGAATATTGATGGCACATATTATTCATTACATTGCTGCCCATCTCACCTACTCCCACATCATTTCAAATGTCTAAATAGCTATTATTCTTCTACTATAAAAGCATATCAGCAGTAGCTTGAAAAGAAAAAGTTAGAGAACAACAATAAGAACATATTCTGATTTCTAATCTCTTCACAAACACTTAAAGAAGGTTGTCCATTTCTCTAGTGTGAAGAATTACTTAAAGGTTGTTGTGCTTCATCTAGTATCTATCTACTTCCAGTTCATATTCTGATTTCTAATCTTTTCACAAACACTTAAAGAATGCTGTCCATTTCTCTATTGTGAAGAATTACTTAAAGGTTGCTGTACTTCATCAAGTATCAATTAGTTTCGGCTTGTATTCACTACACTCAAACTGGTGATATCTTCATCTAACTTTTTGATCATTGTATATTAGTTGAGCCTTAAAATTGTTGATATAATTATTGCTTTGATCATAGTTTATCTTGTTATCATCTCTTGATAAATTCTTTAAAACAGTTGTTAATCTATTATTTCTAATCCGAGTCGGATTAGGGGTTTACAAGCAAGTTCAAGGAGACGTAAGTGTTTAATGGTGCATAGGTGCACGGGGAGCTAAGGTGCTCGGGGAGTATAAGTACTCAAAGGTTGTGGAACTTGTCTTGTAAAAGGGTTTAATTGTAAACCAAGTTTATTAATAAAAGAGTCTCCAATACTAGTTGGTATTGGACGTGGATTAGGTCGTTAGACTAGAGGTTAAGGGTCGAATGGTGTGCTGTCGCAAGCAACCAAAAATAAAATCTTACTTGTGAAAGATAATAATGTAGTGGTGCAAGTAAGAGTCGATCCCACAGAGAGTGATTAGTCTAAAATTATTCTTTGTTTACCAAAAGAGGGGGGGTTTATAATTTGATTTCACTAATTATTAAGAACAAAATTTAAAGTGATAAGAATAACCAATTAATTAAAGATTTCAGTTCTCCCGGTTCAGTATCACCTTTTTACAACAATAGAATAATTAAGTAAAGCAATATTTATCCTTCAATGAAATTAATAGCCCAGGTAGCAACAAGCTCTACTACCCGAAACTCCCCTTAGATTATCACTTAATGAAACAAGCTCTTCACAAGATTCTAACCATTATACAACCTAGAACAAGCTCTCTAGATTTAATATAATAGTTGTATTAAGAACTAGGGAATTAGACTAATCCAAGCAACAATCACACAAGTTCGGATTATTTAACTTGTCTTCCGATAATCATAGCAATACTCAAAAGCTTGACCACAATCATGTATCACTAATTTCTACTTGTGATTAGGAACAATATCAATTACACGTAATACTATCCCTTAATCTAGCAGATGAAATTAATCAAATTGACTTAATCGATCACATTAAACCAATTGGAATAAATATCATTCAAAAGTTAAAATAGATTATCAATAATGAACTTCATGTAAGAAGGAATAAATAGCTTATACTTAATCAAACCATTACCTGTAAACAAGGTTCAACATCCCCTTCGAACTGAGTAAAGGAACTAGCCTAACATATTAAGTCCAACTAATATTTTCTTGAATTATTAAAGGGGTGAGGACAACAACCTCACTATGGAGGTGATCCTCTTTCCCTACTAATTTATAAAAAGGGTGAGGACAACAACCTCACTATGGAGGTGATCCTCTTTCCCTACTAATTACACTAGAATTTGGAGAAGATGAAGAAGATGGTGTGTATTAGTTTGTGAATTAGCAAAATACAAGCCTAGCTTCACTTGCTATTTATAGGCACTCGAGTGTACAAGATTTCAAGATCCAACAACTAATTTGGGTCATGTGAATCAGCCATCTAATGCAATCAAAAACCCAAAAACGTGCTCCTCATAAGAAGTCAAAATCTGACACCAAAACTGATCAGCAGCTTGTAAGTTGATTTTGAATTAGTAGACTGCCGAATTTGGACTTGAGCAAAGAAGAAAAGTTGTAGCCCTGGAGTTTCTAATGAATTTGGGCTTTTGAATCACCTGATTTGGAGTTGGGAAGCTCAAGTTATGGCCCAAATACTACAACTGGTCCGAACAGAAATCCATTCCACGCGGGATTCGGATCAGCTGTATAAAAAGCAATATTTGGAGGCCCAAATGAACTCGGATTTTTGCTCACCATACCATTCTAGAAAGCTTGAGAAGTCTACTAAAAACTTCAAGAAGACCACATTTTCATTTGGAAACTTTAACACAATTTAAATCTCAACCGAAGCCCCAAAGGTCAATCTGTCAAAAAGCTTAATTTCCTGAAATTTTCAACTTTGACGCATGTTGGTAAAATTGTCATAACTCTCTCATCCGAGCTTCGATTTAGGCGTTTCAAGATGATCCGGAAAGCTAAGAAATAGATCTACAATTTTCCTTCTTTGAGTTTTGAGAGAATAAGGCCTGATCAAGTATAAAATTGAGCCTCAAGCAGACAGACGAATTTCAAAACAATCCAAAAGTGTGGCAATAACACAGTTTTCATTTAATGGCTCCATTTGCAACCTAAATCAAAATATAAGAATAGTGAGTACATTTAGGTGCCAAATAAGTATAAAAGACTAGATATTAAGAGATAAAAATATAACAAATTTTATACTTATCATCGAACCACGTAAAAATTCCTTGTGTTCATGTTATTAATTGTTTTACTTTAATTGCTCACTACATACTTTGATTTGATATTAACAAATTACTTTAATTAGAAAAGTTTGATATCGTTTGTTCCCACCCTTATTCAATCCCCCTTTTAAGTGTGCTTATCGAATTTTCATTTGGTATCAAAGCTTGGCTCTACTTATCTTGGTCTTAAAGGTGACTTATAGGGAAATATTCTGATATGGCACAATTTGGGAACAACCTTCAAGAAGGTCAATCAACCAATAGACCTCCATTGCTATACGGAACTGAAAATTACAACTTCTAAAAATTTTGAATAACGATCTATCTTAAAAAAGATCCTTGAGAATGGTGGGTCGTGGAGAATGGTCCTGTTATCCCAAGAAAAAAGGATGGCACTCTAAAGACCTTGATGGAGATGGACTCAACCGAGACTTACATGGTCTCCTATGATTCAAAGGCAATGAACACACTCCTTAGTGGCATGGTACAATCTGAAATTGACAAAGTATCCTCATGCAACACGGCTAAGGAGATATGGGACATCTTAAAAACGAGCCATGAAGGTACATCAAAAGTAAGAGAAGTAAAGCTTAGTATGCTCATGCATGATTATGAAATGTTCAAGCTTGAAAAAGATGAAACCATCAAAGCGGCTCAAGCAAGGTTCCTAGTACTCATGAATTCCTTGAAACTACTTGATAAATCAATTCCACAAAGTGAGATCAACCGTAAGTTGCTTCGGGCTATGCCTAAGAGGTTTGGTTCTAAAGTTACAACTCTTCAAGATTCTCTTAATATTTCCTCTATGGATACATTAACATTGTTTGGTGAATTACAAGAATTTGAACATCAATTAAGGAGATATGATGATAAGGAGGAAACTCCTCGAAAGAAAGTTTTGGCTCTTAATGCAGGAAATATAGTAGAACTAGATGATGATTCGGATGAGAAAATTGCAATAATTTCAAGGAGGCTCAAAGAGTTACTACAAAGGAAGATTAGAAGAAAGAATGTTATCACTCCAAACAAGTTCAAGGGAAAGCAAAATGAAGACACTTGCTTTGAATGCGGACGCCCGGGCCACTTCAAAAAGGACTGCTTCCAACTAAAAAATAAAGGCAAATCAAGTTACAAGAATCACAAAGCTCTTGTTACTTGGAGTGATGATGAGTTCGATGTAAAAGTTAACTCAAGCGACGAAATAGCTCAAGTATATTTCATGGGAATTGAACGTGAATCGAGCGAGGTAAGTATTTTGGATTATAATTTTTTGAAACAAGAAAATGAAAAATTAAAGGAAAAGAATGTCTATTTAAAAGATCTAGTAAATACATTAATGAGTGAAGTTGATTCATTGATAGATGAAAAGAATAAAATTGAAACAGAAGCATCATCTCAAGAAGAAAAGATTTTAATGACTAGAAATGATTTTTTAGAAAATCATAACAAAATTCTTTTCAACAAGGTTAATGATTTGAATAATGAAGTTCAAAAATTAACCAAAGAAATAGCAATGAGAGATGTTTGTATTGATGTTTTTAATGATTATTCCCATCCTTCAACGAATGAACTACAAAAAGAAATAAACTCACTAAAATTATCACTAGCTAAATTTGTTCAAGGAGAAGAAAATTTAACTGTCATGTTGGGTAAACAAAGACCTAGTTTTAAAAAATAAGGAATTGGGTATAACTCAACACATAAAAAGAGTGATGTAAAAATGTTGAAATCTAGATCACATTTTAAATTAAATTATTGCTCTCCTTTCACTACTTGTAAAAAATGTGGCAAAAGGGACATTTAGATTTTAACTGTTCGTCTAATAAAAGGAATGGAAATATTAAAAATGTATGGATTAAAAAGAGTGATTTGCATGTGACTAACTCAAGTGGACCCAAAAAGATATGGGTACCAAAAAGATAAAATGAATTTCTTTTTGCTAGGTTTGTCTCAAGGCAAGGGTTCTTTCTCAAAAATGGATATTAGATAGCGGATGCTCTCGTCACATGACGGGTGACAAGTCAAAATTCTTGGAGCTATCTCTCAAAAAGAAAAATGAAACGTTTACATTTGGAGACAACCGAACTTGTGAGATAATTGGAAAAGGTAAAATAGATAATGGTAAGGTTAATATTGATAATGTTCATCTTGTCAAATGACTTGAATTTAATCTCATAAGTGTAAGTCAATTAATGGATAATGGTCACCAAGTGAAATTTGAAAAAGATAAATGCTCTATATTTCATTGTACTAACAATGTTACCTTAGTTGCACAAAGAGAAGGAAATATATATACTATTAATTTTGAGCAACAAGATGAAGAGATGTGTTTATCAGTAATTCAAGATGAGGCGAATCTATGGCACAAGAGGTTGGGACATGTTCACATGGACTTGATTAAAAAGTTGTTTACAAAGAATCTCGTGAAAGGATTACCAAAAATTAATTATGAAAAGAAAGGATTACGTGCCTCATGCCAACTTGGTAAACAAGTAAGAACATCTTTCATTGCCAAAAATAAGGTATCAACTTATTCTCCCTTGCAACTACTCCATCTTGATCTCTTTGGACCAGAAAGGCATGCTAGTTTAAATGGTAAATTTTATGCATTTGTTATAGTTGACGATTTTTCTAGATACACTTGGGTAACCTTTCTTAAAACCAAATATGAAGCATTCAGAGAGTTTGAAAGACTTATAAGGAACTTGGAGACCAAATACAACCTCAAGCTCATAAAGATTAGAAGTGATCATGGTGGCGAATTCCAAGAAGACTTCATACCATTTTGTGATAAAAAAGGAGTTAGTCATGAATTCTCGGCACCAAGGACACCTCAACAAAATGAGATGGTAGAACGAAAGAATAGAACGCTTCAAGAAACGGCTCGAACATTACTACAAGAGAGTAAGCTTCCAAATAAATTTTGGGCCGAAGCGGTAAACACTTCTTATTATATTTTTAATAGAGTACTTATTCGTCTTATTCTACTAAAAACACCCTATGAACTGTTAAATAATAGAATTCCAAACATAAATTATTTCAAAGTATTTGGTGCAAAATATTTTATCTTAAATACTAGTAATAATTTGGAAAAATTTAATGCTAGATCATATGAAGGAATTTTTATTGGTTATTCTCAAAATAGTAAAGCTTATCGTGTGTTTAATGCTAATAAATCATGTGTTGAAGAATCTGTCCATATAAAATTTAATGAGGCTAACAATGATCTTCCAAAAGATAGAGATGATGATGCAGAAATTCTAGAGACTGTTGCAATTCCAACAAACCAGACTAATCCATCCAGCAGACTGGATAAAGCAAAGCAGGAAATTGGATTCAACAAACAAGAGACAAAAGCATCTCCTAGTAATGAAGAAGCTACAAAATCTGATTCTATCCAACAGGAAGAGCACATAGACAACGTTACAATGCCAAAAACTGCAAAGTATATGAAAAATCATCTTCCTGAAAATATTATTGGAGATGTTAATAGAGGAATAACTACAAGAAGAGGGGCACAAAACTTGTGTGCTTTTTCAGCATTCTTATCACAAGTTGAACCAAAGAGAAAATTGGTTGTTAGCTATCCTTGATGAAAATTGGTTGTTAGCAATGCAAGAGAAACTCCAACAATTTGAAAGATGTCAAGTATGGGAATTAGTTCCTCCTCCAAAAGAAACCTCAATTATTGGAACAAAGTGGGTATTCAAAAATAAGCTTGATGAGCATGGTACAATTACTCGCAACAAAGCAAGGTTGGTAGCTCAAGGATACAACCAACAAGAGGGTCGACTATGAAGAAACATTTGCCCCGGTAGCAAGGTTGGAGTCTATTCGAATTTTGCTAGCTTTTGCTTGTTACAAGAAATTCAAGCTTCACCAAATGGAAGTAAAAAGTGCATTCCTCAACGGATACATAAATGAAAAAGTGTACGTAAAACAACCTCCCGGATTTGAACATGAAAAATATCCAAATCATGTGTATAAACTCAAAAAGGCTCTCTATGGACTCAAACAAGTCCCAAGAGCTTGGTACGAGAGGTTAAGTAAGTATCTTCTCACAAATGGTTTCACTCGAGGTAAGATCGATTCTACATTATTTATTAAACATGAAAATAAAGATATTATCATTGTACAAATATATGCAGACGATATAATATTTGGTGCTACTAATGATTCTCTTTGTGAGTGGTTCTCTAAGTGTATGCATAAGGAGTTCGACATGAGCCTAATGGGAGAACTTAACTATTTCTTGGGACTCCAAATAAAGCAAACAAAGGATGGTATCTATATACATCAAACCAAATACACAAAGGAATTGCTCAAGAAGTTTGGATTTGAAAAATCTAAATCAAAGGCGACGCCAATGAGTACGACAATCAAGCTTACATCCGATGACAAAGGTACAGACGTAGAGTTAACTAAATATCGAGGTATGATAGGTTCTTTATTATATTTAACTACATCAAGACCCGATATTATGTATAGTGTTTGTCTTTGTGCAAGATTTCAAGCAAAACCAAAAGAATCAGATTTAAAAGCTGTTAAAAGAATTCTTAAATATTTATGTGGTACTATCAATTTTGGTTTATATTATCCTATTTATAATAATTTTGAACTAATGGGATACTCAGATGCAGACTATGCAAGTTGTCAAATAGATAGAAAAAGCACAAATGGTGCTTGTACATTTTTAGGACAAAGTTTAGTGTCCTGGCATAGTAAAAAGCAAACTTCAGTTGCTCTATCAACCACTGAGGGTGAATATTTAGCTGCAGAAAGTTGTTGCTCTCAAATTTTATAGATGCGCCAAACATTGTGTGATTTTGATATTACATGCAACAATGTGCCAATTTATTGTGATAATACTAGTGCAATAGATATTTCTAAAAATCCTGTGCTTCATTTTCGAACAAAGCATATTGAGGTTAGACATCACTTTTTGAGAGATAATGTTATTAAAGGATTAATTAATCTAGTATTTGTCCCAACCGAGCATCAATTGGCTGATATTTTTACAAAACCTTTAAGTGAAGAACGGTTTTATACCTTAAGAAGAGAACTAGGCATGACTATATGTGCATAAGATATCAATGTTGGTGCAATGGTAAGCGCTTGATCCTACATTTGGTATCAATAATCTATCTTGCTTTTACTGTCTCTTATAAACTATTTTTGTTGATGACAAAGGGGGAGAGAGATTACTAAATTGATATGCAATAAATCAATTTATGCTTAGTAATTATATGCATGGTTTTAGGGGGAGCCATATATTTTGGGGTTATTCGTTGCCATCATCAAAAAGGGGGAAACTGTTGGTTTATACTATCTTGGTTTTAATGATGACAAGTTGTTTTTATAGTGTTATTACATTTTCAGGATATTGAAGATATGGAAGATTTCTTAAAGTCTCGGTTTTTAAAGGAAATAGAGAATTAAAGACATGAAGGCTTGAAGAAATGATTGAGTCTTTAGGAATTTAATGTAAGATCCTAACTTTATTTATATCTCAATCAAGGCTCTATGATTTGCATTGCATGGAATCAATCATGGTAGTAGTTAATTAATAAGCTGAATATTCTGCTGAAACTAATCCCATTAAACTTACTAAAGCTGTCCACTACTTTAGCATGATTCCTAATCTCATTACTTAGTATTTTGCTGAATTTGTCCATGTTATCCATTCATACTAAAGATGTTCATTACATTAAGTACAATACTGCCTATTTCAACTACTCCCACATTATCTCAAGATAGCACATATTGTTCATTACATTAAGTGTAATGCTCTCCATCTCAACTACTCCCACATCATCATAAGAGTATTGCTAGCACATGTTGTTCATTACATTAAGTGTAATGCTGTCCATTTTAACTATTCTCATATCATCTCAAGAATATTGATGGCACATGTTATTCATTACATTGCTGCCCATCTCAACTACTCCCACATCATCATAAGAGTATTGCTAGCACATGTTGTTCATTACATTAAGTGTAATGCTGTCCATTTCAACTACTCTCATATCATCTCAAGAATATTGATGGCACATGTTATTCATTACATTGTTGCCCATCTCACCTACTCCCACATCATTTCAAATGTCTAAATAGCTACTATTCTTCTACTATAAAAGCATACCAGCAATAGCTTGAAAAGAAAAAGTTAGAGAACAACAATAAGAACATATTCTGATTTCTAATCTATTCACAAACACTTAAAGAAGGTTGTCCATTTCTCTAGTGTGAAGAATTACTTAAAGGTTGTTGTGCTTCATCTAGTATCTATCTATATCCAGTTCATATTCTGATTTCTAATCTTTTCACAAACACTTAAAGAAGGTTGTCCATTTCTCTATTGTGAAGAATTACTTAAAGGTTGTTGTACTTCATCAAGTATCAATTAGTTTCAGCTTGTATTCACTACACTCAAACTGGTGATATCTTCATCTAACTCTTTGATCATTGCATATTAGTTGAGCCTTAAAATTGTTGATATAATTATTGCTTTGATCATAGTTTATCTTGTTATCATCTCTTGATAAATTCTCTAAAACAGTTGTTAATCTATTATTTATAATCCGAGTTGGATTAGGGGTTTTACATGCAAGTTCAAGGAGACGTAAGTGTCTAAGGGTGCATAGGTGCACGGGGAACTAAGGTGCTCGGGGAGTATAAGTACTCAAAGGTTGTGGAACTTGTCTTGTAAAAGAGTTTAATTGTAAACCAAGTTTATTAATAAAAGAGTCTCCAATATTAGTTAGTATTGGACGTGGATTAGGCCGTTAGACTAGAGGTTAAGGGCCGAACCACGTAAAAATTCCTTGTGTTCATGTTATTAATCGTTTTACTTTAATTGCTCACTACATACTTTGATTTGATATTAATAAATTACTTTAATTAGAAAAGTTTGATATCGTTTGTTCCCACCCTTATTCAACCCCCCTTCTAAGTGTGTTTATCGGATTTTCATAATATACCCAACATATGAACATATATACTACTCGGAAAAAAGAGGATTTGTCTTTTGACACCTGTTAAAAATCTAAAATTTTTTAAAATCACATTAACTTGATCTTAATCATTAAGCTAAGAGGTCATTTATCAAAGTTTAAAATCAATTAAACCTCTAGTCCTAAAAAGGTAGGAGTATTAATAAAACTGTAACGCTTAAGACACAAATAAATCACATCTATATAAGAGAGAGTAAAATTTGTACATTTTAATTTGTCGTTTGTAAATTTCAAAAAAATATTAATGATTTAGTTTCCTATATTATCCTCACATTAAATACAAATTTGTTTCTCTTTCATCTTTTTCAATAAATTTTAGAACGATAATATTAAGATTTTATACCCATTTAATTCAGTAAGACAAAGTATTAATTACATTCTTTAATCTTTGTGTTTTCTTCTAAAACGTCAGTTATAAAGAAACAAAAAAAGAGTAATTATTAATCTTAAATTTTTAAACATTTTAAATTGGCCTTAAAAAGTCACTTAATTTTATGCCTTGGGAGGGAGAAAGTGATTAAGCACGGACCATTTGTTATAACCTCTTGCAGAAAATATACAGGGAACCGCCAACTTTGAAAATTGAAAAATTAATCTTCAATTTATCTATATTATAAAAGAAAAACTCTATGTGGACATGAAAATTGAATATGAGTGTATTTAAATTTCACTTATTTGTATTTTGACCTCCAATGGTGGGTAAAAATATAAATAGATGAAATTCAAATACACTCATATTTAATTTTCATGTCCACCTAAGAAAACTTGTTATAAAAAGGGAGAGAAATTTGTCAATATCTCCACAAAGATTCGCCTAGACCCGAACTCTTAAATGTCAAAAACTTCCACTCCAAAATTTGCATTCCGATATTGACAAAGATTCGACAAGACCCGAACTCTTAAATGACAAAAACTTCCACTCCAAATTTTTTTGCAAATTGTAATTTATTTAGAAATCTTTTGTATTTTGCGAAAACTAGATGATGGTTGGAGATGGCCTATGAGATTATGAATTTTAAGCGCTAAATACACATATGTTATATCAAGTATCATCAAATTCATAATTTGGTTCTCTAAAATAATTGGACTTACAAATCGCTACATAAACTATCTAATTGCATTCAATGTCCCCCAAAATTCATTTTCAGGCTGAATTTGACCGGAATACCCGACTCGACCGACAATCCGATTGGACCTGATTGGTTTTATACGATTTGACCGTATTTAGATACGGTTTGACTTAATTAAAAAATCAAAATACTTCTAAACACAATTAACCCCAAATAATACTTCTAAATATGAAGTTAAAACAAATTAACTATTAAACAAAACTAAATTAAATTAAGAAAATTAAACAAGTAAAATATGTTTTAAAAAAAAATTAATTAAACAGGATTCTTTTATGGGAAGGAGTAGCAATCAAATAAATTAACCTAAATAAACTAATTAACAAGTAAAATTAAATTTGTGCACTGCACGTCTTCTTCTTCGATTAAAACTTAGAGATTATCTTTCTTACTCATCGTTTTCTTGCATTCATCATCAATTTTTTTATATGTCAAAATAGTTGCTCTCCTTCATACTAACGATTTAAAATCTATTTGCATCAATGAAGCAAATCTCTTACTAGTTGGGGATAACAAACCCATATTCATCAACTTAGACCCAAACCCCCAACTTCAACCCATGCAAACGTTAAATTTCACCCCTATATCCGTTAAAGAACCACCTTCGTTCCGTCAATCCAAAAATTCAAAAAACAAGAAGATAGATCTGAAGAAAGAAAAAAAAACCCAGATCTGACTTTAAATCGTCTCACCATTGTCCCCACGATTGTCGCTTCACAATCATCGCTTACTACAACCCAAAATCATTGGCATAACTACAACTCCCAATCATCAACAAGTCATCATACGATTAGAAGAAATACGAAAAGAAAAGGAGAGAAAAGAGACGATAAACTTCAAATCTGATAATTGGTGGTCTATAACATCTTCAATCGGCGACTGGTGTTTTGTATGGGCTTTATTCTCCGGAGATCGATGGGGTTTAAAAGGGGGACATGGTGATGGATCTGCAATCTGATGGATTTGTAGTCTGATTTTTATTCTCATTTGGTAATTTTTTTGGTGCGTGGAGATTGTAGTAGCTCTTCTGTAGTTATAGGGATTGATGAAAGTTTGAATTAATAATGTTGAACATTCCCTTTGAGTTTATAGTGTTAATTAAAATGATGTTTAATTTGTTACTTTTAACATTATTAAGTCTTTAAATTAGTTTTTATAGAAATAATGCCTTAAATTAATATTTAATGTTTATTGAAGTCAAACGTATTTTAATACGTATGGTCAAATTATATAAAACTATTTGCCTTACCGACAATTTAGGTATTCTGATCAATTTTCACCGAAAAATAATTTTGGAGTCGACATTGTATGCAATTAGGTAAACCTAATTACTTTGAGGCCAAACTATAAATTTGGTGATATTTGATGTAACAAAAGTGTATTTGTATTTAGACCTTTGATGGTCATTGTATAACGCCCCCAAAATCGAGACTTACTTAATCCGAAATCAGGACTAATCTTAATCCCGACCTTGTGCGTTAGATACCATCTTAATTCAGCTTTACATTATAATTAAATGTAATGAAAGCTGAAAATGCGGATAATTAAAAACTTTTTATATTTTTATTTTTCCTTCTTTTCCCTGAATCGCAACCTTTACGATTATATATCGAAGTAGATATGAGTATATACAACTCAATTTTACATTCAGATTCTTTATTATATAGTATTATCACTATATGGATTTGCTCATTTTCATGCATTCAAAACAAATATTCTTTACTTATTGAATATTTCAAGGTTTACTTACCTATCAGTACACATGTCAAGAACCATCATCATGATTCAATACATTTTTTTTAAATAAATAAAATGTATTCCTTTGCACGTCTTCTAATCCATATCATCAGATGGTGAATAACATCGCATTGTATCATTAACCTGCAAAAAGTTTATTTTTGCAAGATTGAGCTCGACAGCTCAGCAAATCCAACAGTTTTCATGCTTCACGTAGCATAGAATTTCATGCTCAGTTCATACATCATAAATTTTCTATTATGCGTATCATTCATGCTGCTTTTCACATATCATATAAAAGATTGAGTTCCATAACTCAATCAACTTAGTCATAAATTGACTTTCACAATTTATAGTGCATCAAAGGTAATTCAACATATTCATTTCAGTACAAATTATAATCAATCAATATTCAGTTCATATAGCGCATAGAAACTGAAAGACTTGCCTTGCACGTTGATTACACTTAAGTTATATGCGCTTCACGAATCCTACACCAATTTAAGTGTTCACATAGACCAAACATTAGTCATACAATCCATGTAACTTAGTTCACATTAACTTAATAAGATAAGTTAGTTTACAATAACTATATCTCGTTCATTAGTTAGTTAACACACTATCCATAACGTCCCAACACCTCACGAGCTTACTAAATCTTCTAAAGTCTTTAGAATACTATTCTTGACTTTTCAACCAATTTTCACATTTTTTCGAATTATCCGAGAATTTTCTGTGATTATTTCTATTTAGAAAAACTATACTTTAATAGCTTCAAAATATAAATAATAACTCTACATACTTTTATTTCCGCGAAATACCATCAATATTAATCTTATATTATTATAAGATTTTCCACCAAGTTTCATAATTTTTCACCATTCATAAAATTTTCTATGACTTTCCTCTAATTTTTAAACTAACTTTAAATAGCTTAAAAATTCAATAATTACTTCTGATCTTCAATAATTCACCAAAAATTTCCAGTAATTCTAAAATAATATTATAGAATTTTCCATCAAGTTTCATAATTTTCTACCATTCATAGAATTTTCTATGAATTTCCACCATTTTTAAACTATCTTTAAATAGCTTAAAAATATAATAATTACTTCTACTCTTCAATAATTTTTCAAACATTTACAGAAATTCTAAAATGATATTATAAGATTTCTGTAAATTCATTTCAGCTCAAATAATTTTTCGGATAATTTAATTATAATTTCCTAAGTGTCGAAACTTTAAAAATTCATAATAATTAGCCCTTTTATCCGAAAATTACGAATATTATATCAATTTCATACAAAATTTAATTCTCTACAACTTTGTAGTTCAAAGTGTTTCTAAATTCTTGCCGGAAATAGCCCAAACAGGCTTCGCCGGAACGTTCGCCGGCGGCGACTTTCCGGTCATCTTCTCCGGCGGGTCTGCTATTTTTCCAGCGGGTTTTTTCATTAGTTTTCTGTCCAGAACAATTCCCCATCATCTTAGGAGTCCAACCATGCGATTTTTTTGTAAATAATTAACGTTTTGACGTTGAAACGTCGTCCCGAATATATTATCTGGCGAGCTTTCTTTCTTCATTTCTCCTTAGTTTCTCAACCATATAACGTTTCGTTTAGTTTGTTAGATTCCTGAGAACTCGTTCTACAAACCCATGTAGATTTTATAGCTTAAAATTCGGTAGTTAGCAAACCCATTTAATACCACCAATGGCTAAAATTCATTTGCCGGCATGGTTTTTCGTTTACTTCAATCTCTCTCTAAAATTATATGTACTTGTATGTATACATGCGTTTCTCTCTCTAGAATGGATTCTACAGAGAGATATACGAGATAAAAAGGTGAGAGAATATATTCTTACCCCTCAGTAGCATTGAATCTCCTTCAATGGAACGAGCATGTGCTGGAAAAAGAATAGGTAAGCTCAAAGCAACTCCCGATAAAAAAATCGTGGCTTTCTTATGAGTATGAAGCTTGACAGTCCACCGGGGTCAAGGTTTAGGCTCAGTGGTGAGGAAGAGACAGGAGTCACCAACTTGACCACAAGAGGACATACGCTAATAATTCTTCCTCAGCTGCCGGCGGAGTCACCGGCGACGGCGACCAAGAGTGGTTGGCAGTGTCGTCCACTAAACACTATACCCATCTTTCTATCTCTAAACTCTCTTTCTCTCTCAAACATTTTCCCTCTAAAATTGTATTGTTTTATTAATTTGTCTGCAGACTTGGTTTTTTTTTATAAACAAAAGAGAGGAGCAGAGCATTAGTTTCTCTTTCTAGAACGAAAATAAAGTGGGTCGGGCATGGAGAGCAAAGAGAGAGAGTATAAAATGGTTTGAAGAAAGAAAATGAATCCGCAGATTGTTAACTCTTCATAGCTCTCCTTTAACAAATAATGACTTTGCTTAGTCATTCTAATAAGACTTCAAAATTTTAACAGCTCATGCTTAACATTACTTAGTGGAGGCTTTACTTTCTAATACGCTGCCACCTCTTACTTCTCTTTAATATCACTTCCTTTTGTTTCCATAAGTCCCAACTCTAGTTCCCATCTTGAGTTTATATTACACTTATAAATATACTAATACTTATTTACCAATTCCGCACATATATACATAAACATAAATTACATTTTTATATATTTTATACTTCCATCTCATATAATATGTACAACTTACTTTATTTATAATAATTACATATATGATAATTACATAATGAAATTACTTACTAAATTAAGTAATTATACATTAATAATATCCATAACAATCACGTCACTAATGATGAAGTTAAATTCATAATTAAAATAAATACTTGAAGCATAACGAATCAATTTAAATAATTAATATTTATTGTATTAATTATTTAAATATCGCATTGAAATTAAATTTCTTGCTTCCTTCCACAAATTATTTTCAAACAATTTGTTTATATTAAAAATATATAATTTAATATCCTCCGTACTTATCGCACCAAGTATTATGTATATTAAATATACATGATATTTTTTGAATATCATGACAAAATATCTATAAATTTTTTCCATAAGAATGGAAACTACACAGTAAATAAAAATAATTTATTTAATAAAATAATTTCTCTATACAAAAATAATTTAATTCCATACATTATTTTAGTTCTCTTTATTCCATGTAACATACCAATTAAAATAGTTAATATTCAGTAACTATTTTAATTTACTTAATTACTATATACAACAAATTTTGTATATTTAAACTTAATCATCTTCTTCTTCCCATAAATTGTCTTCAACAATTTATTGCTATTCATTAAATATATAGCTTTAATATATTTAACCATAATTTAAATATTACCATAATTCACCAATTTAATTAAGTGAATTAATTAACTTGCTCATGAAATTTAATTCATAACGAATTCATTACAAGACTTTATAATCAAATTATATTATTTCAGAATATAATTTAAATTTAATCTCCATCTATAACTTACTTCTAACAATTTATTTACATCATACTACTAAAATAATTTAATATTATAAATTATTTTAATTTGCTCATTAATAGATACAAAAGTTTTGTATCTTTAAAGCTATCCATCTCTTTAAATAAATTGATTCTCACAATTTATTTCAAATCAAAACAAATATATTATAATATATTCAAGTATTTTCTTTTCTTTCTATAAATTATTTTCTAACAATTTATTTAACTATAGCAAATATAATAATATATTCACTATATTACATAACATTAATACATTTCACCCAATAAATAGAGGTTATTAAATATATTTAATACCACCAATTTACTATATTAAAATAATTTAATATTATAAATTATTTTAATAATCTTCTTCATCATAAACTATACTCATCTCATTTCTTCTTAATAAATTGATTCTACAATTTATTTTTTCATGAAATAATAAATATATAATAATAATATATTTACTATTCACAAAAATCACATATTGCATAACATATCACCAAATAAGAGTTTTATTTATTAAATTCATATTTTTAATATTTTCTGAAAATCCGGGTCATTACACATTGAACATGTTTCAACTGCCGGAATGATTTTACTATTTTAGCATCGGTTAATTCCTGTGATGGGGTTACAACTTTCTTCATTTATTGAGTATTTTTGTTCAGTCCAAATTATATAATTCATAATTTTTTTAAAAATAAGTCCAGATTAAAATTAAATTTAAAACTTGTTGGGTAAATAAATAAAATCAAATTTTCAATAGTCTGACTCACAATAAATTAAAAAATGACTTGTATGTGAAAATAGAATTGCATTCGATCGTAAAATGTCTTAATTCATACACAATCTCAGAGAACAAATTTGAATCTCACCAACTAAAAAATGTGGCAGCTTTTCACTCTTTCATAAGATTAACTATTAAGTAGAGTACACAATTTCTCAAGATCAAGAAGTAAAAAAAATGAAAGAGAAGTAATTAACTGATATAAATTTCACATATGTTTAGATGTAATAATTGGGTAATAAACATCACGTACAATGAAACCAACAATTTAGACGATAATTCAAGAAAAACTAGTAGTACATCATGGGAGAACCGAAAGTGGAGAAAACAAATTAACAAATTATAAGGTATCTTGAATAATTCAGCCAGCACCTTAACTTCTGCTTCAACTACGCAACGATCATTAACTAAAAATCCTCTGTTATAGTCATTCAAATCTTTTAGTGGAATGAAGGCACGCCAACTCCAATTTCGGATCGAAGCACCAAACCAATGAGTAGTATCTGCGATTGAAATTTTAGTATTAATATGAATCTAATCGCTTGTTGAATATATAAACTTGATTAATCTAAATAGTATTAGTACATGGATGGGTAATATCTAAGTTCATGATACATGTATATTCATCATATGTTCATGAATGTATTTAGAACAGTCTTGACATATGTGGTCATCTACATGTATTTGGTCAAATAGTCATTTTATACAAGTGGATGAGATACAAGCAGAATCAAGTTGAAGTGAAATAATTCTTCATATATATATATATATATATATATATATATATATATATATATATGCAACATATATATCTAGACAGATAAGCTTTTAATGTTTATTATCATATAAACTATATCTAGTTTTTGAAAGTACTTCTATTTTTGCTATAAAAAAAATTTATAGTAATTATTTAGCAAGAGAACGTACAAAATTATAAACTAAAGTGTAAATTGTCAATTAGAAATGACAATGAGACGGGACGGGGCGGGTGAGAGTTTTGCATGCATGCCCAGACCAAGCAACTGTATATATATTTATAGACCTAAAAAACAACCCTGTAGCAATTTTCATTGAAAAAACAAAGTAAGAAACAATCAAGCACCTTTCTTTTGCACATGCTTCCGATTAGTCTGGTCCTTAAGTGTGATCGTAAATTCTGCTTTCACTTTATGAGCAAGAGTGGAATTCTGGGAATCCGCAAACACAAGACATAGGGAAAGGTTGCAATCTCTATTGAGAGTATTGCCTTTTGGATAGAGCAAGAGCTTCCTGTATAAGAGTGAAGAAAATATTTCTTATTCTTACTTAACAAAAACAGAGAAATGATTAGGCATGAAATATAAGATTAAGGTATAGTAGATGTATGTAGATACCATTTGTAACCTCCTACAACGAATACATCTGAGTAGCAACTCTCTTCCAACTTTGAAAATTGAGAAATCTTCCATTTATATATGTTTATAAGATATGTCAGTAATTGCTGACAATGATATAGATTCGCCAGAACCTGAGCTCTTAATGACAAAAACCTCCACCCCAAAGAAGCCAGTGTCACTAATTAAATATCCATTAGAATGTCCTTTGAAAATTTCAAGAGGAATGAACATGGAAAAACCCCATTCAGATTTTACCCTCTCAAAGCGTCTCGCACTCCCTGCATACAACACATAATGTAAGTACCAGGACAAACCCCTCAAGTATATATAAATGACACCTAAAATGGTGACGTACCTTGCATACAGCACATAATGTAAGTACCTGAAAAAACTCCTCAAGTATATATATAATTGACAACGTAGAATACTATGTGATACTGAAGAAACGTCAGACATGGGCTGTTGGGCCACATGAATACTGAATAGGGAGGACCCTAGCTCAAATGTTAGATGTCATGTTGAAGCATCCACTTAAAACAATTAGTGGTAAGCGCAAAATACATAGTGAGTTTTCGGGTCAAATTTTAACCAATGTTGGACTTTAAACCGATGACTTGAATAAAAATTAAGATTTATTACAATTCTTTAAGAGTTGACACAAAGTAGTTAAGATAATTAATTAGTGCAAGACAATGTTTCTATTAAACTATTTTTTTTTTTATTTTTTTTTGCTAATTAAATATATACGCTAGAAGGAGGGCATGAACCTATTAAACTATTATAATACTTGTACCTTGAACTACTAGATACTTCCCGCATATTTGATCAAATAAAAAGAATCTGTAAACAGCATTGACCTCACTGCGAGCAGAGAGATTGCTCGCCATTGCCAAGTATATGGAGATATGATCTTGAACATTTGCGCTATTGTTTCCATTCGGAAAGAATATGATTTTCCTGTGCACATGGATTCAAATCAAGCCTTTAAAAGATAGTCGGAGCCATTGTGATTGATAATAACTTGTGGGAAAATCTCTCGTTTTATTATTGTGTATGGTTACAGGAGCAAGTCTATCTCACAACAAAGTAATTAAGCACATGTAATATATAACACAGGCAAGTTTTCCTATGTTCTTCCTAATACAAAAACATACCATTTGTAACCTCCGGCTTCAAACTCCTTGGATTCGTACTTTTCTACGCCATTTTTCGAAAAGAGTGAGAAAGACTCGACTTTGAGCAAGTAATTTGATGGAGGAGAGTCCCTTGTTTCTCTAAAAATTCCTTCTGCATGCTCATTTATATTTTAATCGTCAGAAATTAAGAGACATACATGTCAACGCCATAAACCGAGAGAATAAGTAAATAGTACATGGATTAAATAACGGGTTAATCACAGAATAAAATAGTCTCCGATAACTTTAGATTACAAATATAATGTAAATGTGAAGAAAACTGGTGGAGTAAAAGGTTCATTAATTATATAGAACTATCAATAGTAAATCTTCTTTTTATGAAGCAAGAAAATCTGGAAAATGGGGACTCTTTTTGACCAAATCTATTGAAGAACAAATCTTAACTAAGCTGTAAAAAACTAACCGTCGTCGCCGACGTTGGTCAAAGCCATGTCACAGACCGGATACAAGAAAACCAAAGACTATATAGATAGATAGATAGATAGATAGATAGATAGATAGATAGATAGATTGCTGCAGGCCGAATATTGAATTGGAATACGTAACAGAGATTCTAGGGATACCAAACGCAATAAAACGATTTACATCTCAATAAAATTCCCTATCAATATTCAACATTTTAATTTCGGTATTCATCTTATTTTAAGTTTAACAATTCCCTATGTAGGACATAAATTTAGTTATTTATTTATTGAATTTAATTTGGAGCGACAATATTTTAATTTAAGGGTAGTCTTGAAAACATTTGCCAATTGTCATTTCAATAAAAGCAAAGAATGAGGACGTTTAGATTAGCATGGCGGGAGTAATAGAATGTTTGACAAAAAAGTGCTTTTTAAAGAAAGTTAGATAGTATTGAGTTATACGAGTTTTTATTAGGGGGTTCAGGTTTTTCAATCGGAAAAAGACTTCCTTATACATTTTTGACACGTGTACCAATAATTATTTTTTTTAACTAGTAGCTCATAACATGTGGAGGCCAGTTTGTATTAATTATGTGGTCCATTAATATTATTTACTTCATTTCTAATTTCTTGTACACGTGTCGAAAATGTATAGGGAGGTCATTTTTCTAGTTGAAAGACTTTTACCTCCTAATAAAAACTCCTATACACCATTTTAAAATACTTTTAAAAAAACTAGGGATAAATTTACATAAAATTTGTGTTGTATTGACTTTTAATTTATTTTATTTTTTTGGCAATTTAAAGACAAACTTGATATAGGGGAATATTCAAAATCTTTTATGCCACTGCAATTCTAAAAGTTAAGTATAAACTTTTACATTCACCAAAACTATTTTGTGCCAAAATATGTTAAAGTTAAAAGTGCTTTTAAAGAGTCACAGCGCTAAATAATCTTGAATATAAATTATTTAGTCTACCGCACCTCCGCAAAAGAGAAAAAGAGAATATAAATTATTTAGTCTACCGCACCTCCGCAAAAGAGAAAAAGAAAAAAAAAGAAGAAATTACATGTTATGTTGAAAATAAAATTTATTTTAAAATTTTAATAGATTTATGGAATCGGTTAATATTTTTGAATCTCAAAAATGTAAAAATATATCTTTTTTATACAAGTAGTAGTTTTTTTTTTAACCATAATCAAAATATAAGATCATTATGCATATTTGCTGTCAAAATATAAGATCATTATGCATTTTTTAAGTTATGATTTTCATGAACACATGGACTCAAATCAAGTACTAATCTCCAAGTTTAGAAATTCGAAGGAAAAAAAGCTATCATAGGTTATTATAGCGCGAAAAAGATATGGGAGATTTCAAATAGAAAATCATCTTTGGTTTTAAAAAGAATAGGAATACATATATATTTAGCGCCAGTTTAACGGAGAGCGTCTGGCAAATTCAAGACGAATAACTTTCACTATTGTAGGTAAGGAAATTACACCTTGCTAGGGTTAAGGTTTCGTGTTGGCTGGAGAGGAGAGAAATCCACGAAGAGTACGGAACTGATTGATTGATTGATTGAAGAGGGGAGAAGAATAGGTAGGCAATTACTCCAATGACACGTGGCAGAACTCCTAGAATCCAGAAACCGGGTTAGGGTAGCAGGGATTCCAAGAGCCTTCTTGAGTCTTTGAGTTGAGAGAGAGAGTTTCAAGTGTTTAGAGCTTCCAAGAGTCTAAGTGTAATGTCTTGAGAGTCATCCCCTTTTCTTAGAATAGAGGGGCTATTTATAGAGTTTTCCTGGGAAATAGTCACATGTCAGGCACATGTTTTAAGGGAAATTCCCGAAATACCCTTTAATTATGTTTTAAAGGAGAAATTCCAGAAATGCCCTTTAATCATCAAAGTAATGCCCAAATTGTCCTGTTCTTCTAGCCACCAATCCAATCCCTCAATCAATTCCCAAAATGGGTCACATCCACGGGTCTTCTGCCTTGGAACACGTGGAGACTTCCCTGGGTCTAGTACATTTAATTAGGTCACATGAACCCTAATTTGTACATTTAATTAGGTTTTTTGTAAACCCTAATTTGTACATTTAATCTAATTAGGTCATGTGAACCCTAATATGCACTTGGACCCACAACTATTATGCTATGTTTGGTTCCCATTCCTTGGCATGTATAGAATGAAATGACTTAAGGAATGGAATGACTTAAGGAATGGAATGGCTTAAGGAATGGAATGGGAATGGGAATGGAATGGTCATTCCCATTTTTATGTTTGGTTTGTACATTCATTCCGTCAGGAATAGAATCACCATTCAACTTTAGGTGTTTAATTTACATGAATTACATTATGAATGGAATGAGAAATAATTTTTTTCGTTTTTTATATACTACTAACTTATAAAAATGAATGAAAAAATAGATTAAATAGAATTAAAAAAACATCTTCACTAGAATTTTTTTATTTTATATTTTTATGCATTTAAAATTCAAATAAACACCTTCATGATTTTTTTTAAAAAACCTTGAAACCAATACAAATCATATATAGAATAAAACAAAAAGCAATATTCCTGAACATCTCATAATAGTTTATTCAATGCAGTAGTAAACTAAGATTATTGGTTTATATGCCCAATGATGACCAATAAGCTGTTTAAATAAGCCGTTTACCAATAAGCTGTTTAAATAAATCGTTTACCAATAAGCTGTTCAAATAATAAGTTGTTTAAATAATAAGTTGTTGGTAACCAATAAGCTATTTAAATAATAAGTTGTTTAAATAATAAGTTGTTTGCCAATAAGTTGTTTACTATTAATAAGATGTTTATTAATAATAAGTTATTTAAATAATAAGTTGTTTACCAATAATTTAATAAGTTGTTTACCAATAATAAGTTGTTTACTAATAAGCTGTTTAAATAATAAGTTGGTTACCAATAAACTGTTTAAATAATAAGTTGTTTACTATTAATAAGTTGTTTATCAATAATAAGCTATTTAACTAATAAGTTGTTTACCAATAAACTGTTTAAATAAAAAATTGTTTACCAATAAGCTGTTTAAATAATAAGCTGTTTATCAATAATAAGCTATTTACTAATAAGTTATTTAAATAATAAGTTGTTTACTAATAATAAGTTATTTACCAATAATAAGTTATTTACTAATAAGTTGTTTAAATAATAAGTTGTTTACCAATAATAAGCTGTTTACCAATAATAAGTTGTTTAAATAAGTTGTTTACCAATAAGCTGTTTGAATAATAAGTCAACTTATATTTTAACTTATAAGTCATTTTAAAATAAGTCATTCCCGAATAGACCCAAAGTCAGGTGAAAAATGAATGAAGCGGAAGGGAATGAAATAAACCCACCTATTTAGAAAGGAATGAAAAATAATATGTCAGATATAGATGAAATAACTAAAGGAATGGAATGTTCATTCCAACTGACTAACCAAACATGTTTTTAGTCATTCCAGAAGGAATGGTCATTCCATTCCCAGCTCATTCCATTCCATTCCCACCAATCAAACACAGTTATAGCAAAAAGTGCTTTTATGCAAAAGTTAAATAATGTTTGCTAAGTAATTTTTTAAAAACACCTATTTATAATATAGGGTTAATTGCAAATTATACCTCGAAGTATACACCTTTTTACCATTCATACCTTGATGTCTAAACGCTCTTATTCCGCTATCCAAAGTACCATTAAGTAAACACAATGGACCCTATTCAGATTTTCGGCCAATTTTTTTGTGAAAAATAGCCACGTGTCATAATTTAATATTTAAATATTGTTAGCCGTATAAATATCGTAGTTGACTTAATTAATTTGTAGAAATACATGTGAAATACTATATTAACAAAATAAAGGGTAAAAAATTCAAAAAATTTGGGAATTTCATCAATCTAATTCATTTCATTCAACAAACCAAAACAGACAACAAATTAGAGCTACAAACCAAAGGGTCCTCTAATTTCATCTCATTTCGTTCATCAAACCAAAACAGAGTGAAAATCTCCATCTTCATCTCTTTCATTTTCATTTGATCTTCATCTTCATTATCAACCCAAGGGTTCTCGAATTATGGCGAATTTTTGTGAAAGATCTGGAAGGTTCAAACCCAGATCTACGATTGATGCGACTGGTATTGGTCCCGATCACCATGAATGCTTAAATAAAGGGCTTTATTTGGGTTTGATCGTACGTTTGGTGCTAGATCTGTTATAGGTTTGTTTCTTTGATTTTTTTGGGCTTGGTGTATGAGATAATAGATGGGTTTGATCTTATGCTTGGTTTCTTTGATTGTGGTTTGGAATTTATAAGTGTTCAGATTTCTGAAATTTTGGGTTTGAGTTTTTGGTTCTTTCTCAGCTATGAGATTTTTGAAATTCTGGGTTTGGATTTAAGAATTGTGACAATCCAAAATTTTCAGAAATTATTAATAAATAAAATATATTAAATTATATATTTTATTTAATTTATATATTGGGATACGTTGAGTTTGACTGTATAAATGTATATGTGCTTTGAATTTTGTGAAATTTTGTGTGTGAATATTTAAATGTTTAAATAAATGTTGAGAATATGCATGTATTTGAAAAGTTATATAAGTTACATTTAATAGTAAATAAAACTATTAAATATATTCGTTTGAATTAGTGGCGTTATTAAACGGGTAACATTAATTCACTAATTGAAAGTTAGTCAGTTAAATGTTTGTTTTAATTAATTAAATAATGAAATTTATTTAATTAGTAATGATAGTTATATTTATGTTATAATAAAGGAATAATGGAATAATATTTAATATTATTTCAAATGAATGTACATTAATAATATGAGGTGCAATATTTATATTATATGTATATTGACATCAAGTTTGTGAATAACATTTATGATGTGAATAAAGGATGAAATATATTAAATTATTACATTAGAAAAATTATCGAAGCGAATTCTAATTACTCTAATGTAGGTAATTAGCGCGTAAAAAGTAATAAAATAAAATTATGGAAAATATTTCGTAATTATTAAAATAATTTTCGAAATTTTTAGAAATATTTAATTATATATATTTCGGAAATTTTGGGGTACATTTACTTAATATTTTATCACGCATTATGTACGGAGCGATAATTAATTTAAGCAGCAGCTGGATAATAAGCTGAGTCAATGTTAAGCTGGAGGTGTACTGCATATAATATTCCTAGACCTCCTAGACTAATTACCAGGCAAAGCTAGGAATTTATAAACTAGCTTAAAGCACATATCAACCCTTCCTTATTCATTTTCTTTCGTCCCAGTCAAAATCCAAGCTTAGTTCACTGCACCCATATTACCAACAAGAAACCGTACAAAATAAACAAGGAATTGGAGTTGTGGACTGAAACCAAAGAACATAGAGAGCAGAAAAAAATTGAAGACAATGAAGAATTAAAGCAAGATAAAGGTATTTGCAATTTATCCTTATTACATTTGTATTTAAGAAATACCAAGCATGAACAAAATTGGTTATACATGAATTTGACTGTGTCTGTGTATTGGATTGCTATTGTGTGAATTAGAATCAAGGAGATAGGTTGGTTGTGCGATGATATAAGGAGATTAAAATGGAGTTATAACACAAAGAAATGGTTATGACATAAGAGCTTCAAAACAGTGCACACATGGTGCTTGATAAAATTCCTCAATGAATTATTTTGGTTAAAACCCAAGAAATAGACAAAAACCAAGCTTGGGTTCGATATATATATTGTATATAATGATAGTTAAAGAGTTGGGCAAAGCAAATTGAAACGAAAAGCAATTTTAAAGCTAAAACGAAAATTTTGAATTTCGTGTGTCAAGCCATTTGTGAACATTGTTTTGGGCAGCTTAGAGAGTCCGAAACGAGAAGTTTATAATTTATAAATATAGTTTTATATGCTATATATAACATATTCCAATTTTGTGGTAATCAAATATATGAGCTAGAAATGATAAAATCGCGAAATGAGAACGTTAAGGATAGGGTTGCTGCCCACGGCAGCAGCAGTCCCTGCGTTTTGGCCATGGCTGGAAGCTCTCTTGGGCACTCAGTCACCACAGCTAAATTGCTCAAGCTATTCAGTTAATATGTTTAAAGAATAGTTAAGTATATCACCTACATAATAGCTAGAATTCAACATAAACGAATTAAAAATGTGGGTAATAAACAAACTGTCAAAACAAGTGACAAGAAGAAGGGCTGCTGCGTATTGGCAGCAGCAAGTAACAGCAAGCAGCAGAAGCGAATAAAAATTCTGATATGGATGGGTTATAGTTTCGCGTTAATTTGCTAGTTCCTTGTCAAACCTAGCTTATAATATTTTTAGTTACATTAGGCAAGTAAAAGTGTTAATATAGTTACAAGGTATTGTAATTGAATAAATTCAAACTAAAGCTAAGTCTAGGACTGTTAAGCCAAGTAAAGAGCTATTATGGTTTCAAGAGGTTGTTTGGCTTTATATTAATAAATGATACTAGTTAATGTGATAATTCACAATGTTAAAACTATAAATTATTACGAGAACTATAATTTAATTATACAAGTTGTAATTGCACTCAATGTATAAAGTATGCTATGAACTTACTTAGGTATAAGATGTATATAATACTCATATACTATAAGTGAGTTATAAACTAAAGTTTTAATGTACTCACAAATTAAAATCGCGTCGAAACCTATCAAAGCGAAAAATAATTATCAAACTAATAACATGTCCAACGTGGATATTTAATATATAACTATATAAGTTATATATTCTGGATATATGGCTAATGCATTCATATAACTATGATTGTGTAGGATCCGTAAAAGCAAATTTAGCTGAACTTATTACAATAGTCAACCGGCAAGGCAAGTATCCTGATCTTGTTTATTTTTGAGCAAGTATCTCAATTCCTTTATCTTCAAACAAGTTCACTTACCTTGAGCAAATGTTTCGCAATCATATATGAATAATATAAAGTTATATAATTTTATTCCAAGCAGCTTCTAAAAATAATGAAGGTAAGATCATGTGTATTTGATAAAATTCGATACACATTTACAGTATTATGAAGATCTACGTCGTTTGTTCTGGCTAGATTCCAGATTTAACTATTTCAATTCTTTCATACTAAGTTTTGAAATCATTCTAGAATTTATAAAGTTGTTCATCCTGCTTGCTTTTGGGTTGAACTTCAAACTGAGTAGAACATCCCTAACTTGGGAACATTTTTATATTGCGTCCTGGGGACGGTGACGATGAACACAAGTGTTGTTCTATTAGATAGTATTGATCAATACAGGGCATAACGAGCTGATCACCCACCGTGCCCGTAAGACCAGACGGTTCACAGATGGATTTCTGATAGAACCTTTTCAAGAAAAGACAAAATAAAAGTTCATGGTCTTGCGACCACTTAGTAACAGAATTCAGTATATCGTTTCAAAAAGACAAACGAATCGTACTGTTGTTTATGAATCGTTCAGTTGCTTTACAATATTTATTCTGCTATCACAACATATTTCAAAGAAAATATTTAGTTCTTGATATACGTTGTTGATTAACTATTATTACTTGCTGAGCAATTGAATGCTCATTCTTGCTTTAAATATAAATATTTTCAGCTAAGCCAGAACGCATAGAAGGGCTCGGAAAGGATAAAGGCAAGGGCAAGCTACATGAGTAATTATTGATGGTTGTTGTAATAGATAGACTTTTGTTTTATAAATACACTATCTATCATGTAATAAAGATATTAAAGGTCTTCGTACTTGGGATAGATACCTCTGATGTAATAATTATTATTATCTTTTATAATAAGTAGGTTGTATAAATGATATCGTGTAGCACCAAGTACGAGTTTTAAGTACCCGGATTTGGGGGCGTCACAAGAATGAATGATTTGGATATTTTGGATTTTAAAATTTTTGGTGAGTTCTATGGTAATGGAAGATGATGAATATGGGGAAGAAGAGGAAAAAGAAAACAAAATTAGCTTTGTAAATTTGTAATTTATTGTATTAGTAAATAAAAATGTATTACTTAATCTAATTAATCAGGTTTTCAAAGGTTTTATATGGTTAAATATATAAAAATCTGGTCAAATCGTACTTATACATATGCCACCGGAATACATGGCAGTTCCGACCATTTTTTTGGCCAAAAATTACAAAAGGGTCAGTTATGAAAACTTAATAGTACTTTGGGTAGCGGGATAAGAACATTTAAATATCGGGGTACGAATAGTAAAAAGATGTATATTTGGAGGTGTAATTTACAATTAACCCTTATAAATATATATATTCTCCACTATGGAGTATTCAATTGTACTCCATGGTGATTGTTATAGCGTGTTGGTTTTATCCTTATTTATATAGTTAAACTCAATACATTTTAACTGTTTTGTTTGGTTCAAATTCATACCTTATAAAATGAGACCGGATTAAACTTAAATTTAAAACTCATTTGGTAAATAAATTAAACAAAGGGCTAAATAAACATGTGTTTTATTAAGTACCATCAAATTGGCCTTCAAAATAATTAGACTTACAAATTGCTATATAAATTATCTAAATGCATACAATGTCAATTCCAAAATCATTTTTTGGCAGAAATTAACCGAAATACTCGACCCGACCAACAATCCGATTGATTTTATATGGTTTGACTGTAGCAAAATACGCATTTACCGTATTAAATATTAAAATATATTAAATGACCGTATAAAAACAAAAAAAATACCAAAAACAATTAGTATAAGAAAAATGATAAAACTAAACCTCAAAACCATCATCCAGATCCATGGGCGTAGTCATGTCCCAACCTCTGATTACTACCTTCACAACCACCGTTGCAGGTAGCAGTCTGCCTGTTGGCCGTGTGGTCAATGCTGATTTCAAGTTCTTTTTATTTGATCAAATACGTGGAAGGTGTCTAATAGTTCAAGGTATAAGTATTATAGTAGTTTGATATAAACATTAATCGTCTTGTACTATTAAATTATATTAAGCACCTTGTGTCAAGTATTGGAAGAACAAATCTTAATTTTCATTCAAGTTATTAGTTAGAGTCAATTTGACCTAAAAACGTATTATATATGCTCACGGCATCATAATATATAATGCAGCCAGGGGTGAAGCCAGAATTTAATCTTGGGGGGTCAAAATTTTTACCAAGTCATAAATAATTTGACAGGGGTTCGGGGGCAGCGCCCCCGAGCCAATTTTTTTTATACTTTTGTACTTTCAGGTCTCACACACACACACACACACACATATATATATATATATATATGATATTATAGGGAGATATACATATATTGAGAGAATATGAGTCATATGGTTAAAATTTGACTGACAATTATAAATTTTTAATTTGACCCCGTATAATAGAAAATTTATAAAATTTTAGTGGAGTCAATTTATATATAATACTTAATTTTTTTAAAATTTACCTTACATTATAAAGTAATTATTTTTTTTTAGTGCAGTACTATCCAAGTATTTCTAGTGAGCTTCCATTTTATTTTTCATTTAGTATGGAGGTAGGAGTAGCCATTTTTTATTTGGGAATTTTATGGAGCAGGTTATAAGCAAGAAGGGCAAGTCTATAATCTATTTATAAGTGTATGAATTTGGCTAGTTAAGATCAGAATGAGACCGATGTGTAAACTTATATCTTGTTACAAAGAATGTGTTGTGGTCGTTAGTTTGGTAGTAAAGAAATTTATTTTCCTCTAAAGCATTGCATTTTTCTTGAGAGGGGGCAAAAATAATTTTTTTAAAATTTTGGGGTGGAACTTACAAAATTTTCAAACTTTGGGGGGGGCCATGGCCCCCTCCGGTCCTAAGCTAGCTTCGCCCCTGAATGCAGCAGAATTTAATAAAACCATTTAAGAAAAGGAGTACAAAAACATACCATTCGTAACCTCCGGCTTCGAACTCATTGGATTCATGCTTTTCTATGCCATTTTCCAAAAACAGCGATAAAGACTCGATTTTGAGCATATAATGTGATGGAGGAGCATCCCTGGTTTCTCTAAGAATCCCTTCTGCATGCTTATTTATATTTTAACCATAACAGATTATGCCAAACATCAAACAGCGAGGTAGAATAAGTAAATTCAAAATTTGTTTGTGAAAATGGGAGATATACATAATATTCTCGTCTCATATGAACATGGATTTCACCTACTATATTCATGTGAGGAGAATCATATAGAAAATATCAAAATTTTATGTCTAAATATCATTTTCCTAAAGTTATACAAATTTTCACATTATTGGTGAAATTGTTTTATATCGTCAAATCATATAAAAATCGTTGTACTTTTTCCTAAATGTATATATATTAAAATAGAACTTTTAGGCGTTGTTTGATAACAATTAATGACTACTTAGTTGGGATATACTTCTCGGTCGACACTCATGTATCTAGCTCAAAAACTTGATATCAAACACAATAATGTGGATTATTGTGTAGCAATATTTCTTTAATTTTTCGAAAAGTTACTCCCCCTAGCTTTTTTTGATCCGTCAGATGTATACTTAATGATAATTCTAACCAAAATACCCTCAAGTGCAAAATATTACGTTGAATGGTATACTAACACAACATACTATAAACAGTAAATCAATTGGAAATTTCTTATGATATACAACTATCTATACGGAACAAGAAAGTTTTACAAATAGACTATTTTTAAAGAATGTGTGGGAGAATATATATATATTGAAGAAAAAATCTTAACAAAATAACAGCCACCAGAACTGAAGAACAAGTAGTGAAAAACAAACTATCGTCGTTCACGATTGAAGCCGTGTCGCGGAACCACTTACAGAGAAGCGAAAGACTCAACATGACGGAAACCCTAAAGTCAAAACATATAGGAATATTTTTTTATATGCAAAATGAAAATTTCATTGAAAACCTAATAAAGATTACACGAATGGTAAATTTAAAAGATTTGGATAAGACCATTACAGAGTTTTAGTACATTCCATCACTTAGGAGCATAAATTACGTACAATCCTTCGCTTACAATTCAATCAACAAAAGTCGTCATATTTACTTTATAATTTTTTGGTACTAGATTTATTAACTTTGCAGTTCTCTTAAAACTCTATTTTCCGTGTATTGAACCATTTAAGGTTTCCCTTTAACTGAAATTGATGGTCGAACTACAGTTGTAACAAAAAAAAAATGAAAAATAATATATATTACGAATGTTTATATCGACTTAATTTTTTATTGTTAAATTGTAATTTGACCTAAATTATGGTAATACATAATAACACTCGAAAGAAATATAATTAATTATATTTTCGGTCCATGTTGCGAAAAAAAGTATATTAAACTGTGGGACTATGTGCTCAACGGTCCTTGAAAGAATGTTTTATGATTTTTCTTTTGAGAGTTGTACTTTGTTCATACCATATTGTACTCTTTAATATAAATTATTATCTATCCACGTATATGATACAACGCCCATTTGAACTATACATGCAAAGTAAATTGTAAAAGTTGTATTGGATGAGTAGAGCTAGAGAATTCAATATCTTTCAATTTATTACTTTATTTAACAAGACAAAAATAGAGGTTTTATTCAAATTAATCGAGTCATTTTAGTTGGTCAAATGAGTTAATCAGACATGTTCATAGTAATATTAAATTTTTCGTATTTTTTGTTATATTATTCCAAGAGTGTACATATATGTATTAAAAATATATACAATAATTTTGATATACATATAACTCTTTAATTTTATATTCAATAGATTACTACCATCTATACCATACTATTTATACTAAAATTATAATCTCAAATGACACAAATCATAATTTTAGATTCGAAATAAAGATGCTAATTAACCACTGATCCTCGTTTTGCTTAAGATTTAATGCCAAACGCTCAAAACTCACATGAGAAGGCACTAATTAACTTTTTGTAATTAATAGTAAAAGACTCCAATTTACATGATTTTATTCCTAAAAAGTATTAGAACATAAATATAATTAATTATCCAAAACTTTTAGTATGCACGCACATTGCATGTCGGATAATATTAGACATCTCAATTTTTTTATCTCAATGATGTGACATTCAATATTTGAACGATACTTTATAATATAATTAATTAAAGAAATATAATCAACTAATATAATAATTGCACATCATTTGAAACTTCTTTTTTGAAATCCCTAGTATTATTAGATAGATAAAATTTTCAAATTTAGAGTAAAATAAAAGACAAAAAGTAAAACTCTGCTAATGAAATAAAAATTTTAGCAAATTTGGAGGGACAAAAGAGAAATAAACGAAAGTCGTGACGCTTAACTCCACTTGTGTACAAGAGACACTCATTTACGATATAAAACTTTAAAGTCATGTTTGTTTGCAAGAATTATAATCTTAGTATTATAATCCATGATATTATAATCCTAAGACTATTAATCCTAGGATTATAATCCGGGATTATAATATCTGGTTGAACATAGTATTAAATAATCTCCTATAGTATTAAATAATCTCTGGACTAATAGTTCTAAGTTTAAATTTAAAAGCAAACAAGACACTTAAGATTAATAGTCACATCTCAAGTATAATCCTTATAAATAAACATAGCATAAACATAGACTAAAGGACAAAAGGAGAAAAAATTGACACAAACACATGAAGTAACGTCAGCTGTTTTACGCCACCAGAAATACTACGCTGCCCGGCACTTGGAGCCCGGGGTGGCGACCGGCTAATTTATTTTTTTTTTATTTTTTTTTTGTGCTTTCACTCCCAAATAATTTTTATGATTTATTGGAACTGAAATTTTTATAAAAAAAAGTGATTTAGGTGTGTTTTGGATACATATCAAAAACAGGATTACACAGTCTGTGTAACTCTGTTTTTGATCTGTATCCAAATCACACCTAAATCACTGTTTTTTTTAAAAATTTCAGTTCCAATAAATCACATAAATTATTTGGGAGTGAAAAAGCAAAAAAAAAAAAAAAAAAAAAATTTGGACCGGGCTCCAAGCCGGTCGCCAACTCCCGGGCACAGTAGAAGAACTCTTTACGCCACTTTATAATATAGATAGTGATTCCGTAAAGATTCACATAAGTCAAAATTATAGTCAATAAAGTAATATAGTTACCTTAACCGGCCAATTCTGTCTATATATGTTCGAGTTTCACCGTCAGCAATCCTTCCCTCTTTCCTAAGCTCAAGTAGAATAGACTATTTTCTCAAAATCAATAACTAAAATAAAAGCGAAGTCGCTGCTATCAAATTCCACACATATTTCAATGTGACCAGATCCTAAAGATCATACTAGCAATTTCCATGAAAAGCCAATAGAGATGCACAATAGTAGTAAATCGCAAAAGATGGAAAAATGGAGAGAAACAAATTAACAATTTGAAGAATTTCAGCCAGCACAGCAACTACGATATGATCATCAACTATGAATCCTTTTTTGCCGTCATTGAGATCTTTTAGTTGAATGAAGGAAGACCAACCCCATTTTTTATTTGAAGCGCCAAACCAGATATATAGTAGCTGCAAAACATAATTTTTAGCATGTATCTTGAGCGAGTGAAGACATGTGCGAGACATTCGCATCGTTTTTAAGACTTCCATAAAAATTAAGTAGCAAAACAATAAAGTACATACTTTTGCGTTGGTGATGTTTATGATTAATCTTGTCCTTAAGGGTAAGTGTATATTCGGCTTTCAATTTATGTGCAGGACCGGAATTTTTGGAATCCAAGGACACCAGAAACAGGGAGAGGCTGCAATCTTTGTTCTGTTTATTGCCTTTCGGAGAGCTTCCTGAATAATATGAGGAAATATATCTTTTTCTTTATGATTTAGTCACATGAAACTACTAAATTGAATACTGTCACTGCCACCATTCCTATATTTTTTTTACTAATTTTAGTGGTATATTATAAAAATAATTTTTTTCTTAAAAGTCGTTGTTTAATGAGTGTACCTTGATTTGATCAAAGAAAAAGAATCTAAAAACAGCATTGACCTCCCCGCCAGCCAGCCGGTAGACTACTTGTGCTGGCCATTGCCAAGTATAGGGAGACATGATCACGTCCATTTCCACAATTGTCTCCATTTGGAAAGAAAACAATTTTCCTGTACAGATGGATTCAGAGTACAAAAATAAAGGAAAAACACAAATCAATACCACATTTATTTTCCGTCAAGCAAAGCTAGTATTCATTACTTTCAGACAGTTTTGTCTATTATGCTCTTTGATTCGCACTTTTCGATGCCATTTTTCGAAAATAGGGAGAAAGACTCAACTTTGAACAAGTAACGTGAGGGGGGAGCATCCCCGTTTTTATCCATGTTAAGAAGAGATGCCAAAAGCCGAAAACCAGAACGCGACCAAATAAATAAAAATCATAAATTGTGGCTCAACTATTTTGAAGAATTGAGAGAAAACAAACCTTCCTCGTCATATATAGGAGATGAAAACCGTCTCGCAATCTGCTCACAGAAAATAACAAAAAGACTTAAACATGACTCCAAGCCCTAACAAACATATATATATATATATATATATATATATATATATATATCGCTTGCATATTGGCATTGAGATTACGGGACGCAAACTCTATAAATACTAAAGTAAATAAATAGGATTTTTTTATTTTTATTTTTTGGTGCTGAAAGAAGCGTATGATTTTAATTATCTGCGTGTGTGTATGTGTGTGTGTGTGTGTGTGTATATATATATATATATATATATATATATATTACTCCCATTACTTGTTCAAAGTTGAGTCTTTCTATAAATACTAAAGTAAATAAATAGGAGTATTATTTTAAAGGATACACATGCGGCCGGGTACACTCGGTAATTATGGTCTTTCGATAATTCAATCCGAATTAGAAGTATAGTGATATTTAATATATTTAAATTGAATTAACGAGTTCACTCGATCATAATTTTAGAAGAAAACAGTATTTTCATATGTAGATTATTTTATCTACTTTAATATTTTATTATTATCAAAATATAAGTATAATTATTTGAGTTTAGGTAAAATTCTATTGTTACTTAAATGATACTATAATTTTAAAAAACTAAGCAATTCCCTTATGAACAACTAGTTACCTGGCACACCCAATTGTGTGTGTAAATAAGAAAAACAAAAATAAAACTAGTTGGTGAGAAAAATTAGGAGATGAATAAACTATACCTATAAGATTTTTAAAGTATTTATATTTATTAGTAATTATAAATAAGATGTTATAATTAGTTAAATATTATAATTTTAAAAAGAAACAATTTTTTCATGAAAATCATCTTAATTAATATTATTTCATTACAATTATTAAGATGTAAATATAAATATAATACAATCACCAATTATATGATTGAATTATTAAGTTTAACAATAAAGATTAATTATTCTATCTAACAAAATATTATAAAAATAAGGGCTTGCGGGAGATAACCTCTATGGTATTTAAGTTGCATACCTTAATTTCATAAGTGACTTTATCTAAATTTTTTAATAAAATTTAACCATACAGATGGATGTATCATGCAAAAATACGAGAAAATATAATTTTTATTTAATTTGAAGTTATTTAGCTATATTATTGTAATATTGTAAAATAAGTATATAATTTTGATATATGGTTATAGTCTATGGCCTTGTTGCTTCTAGCTTATTTTAAAAAATTAGTGCTTATTGTCTGTCCAAAATAATTCCCAAGTCAGCTGGTGGCAGATATAAACCAAATTCAAGAGATGGAGATGTTAAAGGCAAGCAGCAAAAGAAAACCTCCATGTTTCATAGGGTCCAACTAGGTAATGGCTCAATGGCAGCACTTTTAGATCTGAAAATTTCTGATGTTAATTCTGAATCCGGTCCAGATTTAGGGGGTGTTTGTTTAGAAGTTAATGGAGTTGAATGGTTGAATGGCTGAATCGGTAAGTGCATTTGTTTTGGTCTGAATGGCTGAATCGATCAGATGCTTGAGCTGAATGGCTAAGTCAGATTTTTTTAGCTGAATGGCTGAATGAGCAACTGAATGAGTAAAAAAAAATTTAAAAAAATTAAAAAATTTTTAAAAAATATTAACTATTATATTAAGTAATATTAAATAAATTTAGAACAATTTTAAATTTTTTAAAGGGGTAAAATAATAAAATTTTGTCATTCAGATGTTTCAAATATGTCAATTATCAAACAACTTTTTTCATTCAGATTCAGATTCAGCTCATTCAGATTCATTTAATTTTTATCAAACACTAGTGCAGGCAGCTTAATGGCCTAGTTCAGTCACCCCAAATGCCATGGAACTTTTGTGGTGGAATTGTAGATGTATTGGCCAAGCATTTGAAGTACTATAATTGGGTGAAGGATCAACAAGAATTTCAGTTGTACAGGATACGATTGCATTCCCAATCATTGCCATTCTGGCAAGAATCCAGTTAGTTTCAACAAAGAACGCCATATGAAGTAAAATTCCTACTTTCAATTAGAATGAAAGAGTAATATGCAAATACAACTTCAACATTTCAGATCCTTGGACAATTTACAAAGTCGATGATGAAGTTAAATGTATTGTTCACATGCATGTATTGTGTTATATTTTGCGTAAATATGTAACAAGCAGATTGCCCGAATTAACAAAGGTCAATGTTCATATATTTTGCTACAAGTGTAACCAAAGGTCTTCTCACTGCTGTAGCACATGTAAAGGAACCCATCCTCATCCTTGAATGACTCATAAACCGTCTCCATCAAACTCGCTGCAGGTGATAGCCAGTAAAGAAAGTTAATCAGCCGCTCAGATGAAAACATCAAGCAAAAGATTCATGGATTGTAACTAAACAAACAAATGATGAGAGACATGCTTCTGAACCTACATGTCTGGGGTAATGTATTCTTTACAAAAACAAAGAGCGCTTTTCCAGGAGCGAGTTGGAGTCTGCCACTCAAAATATGAATGAATTGCCCAACGGACATGTCTCGGGGGACAAGGTATCTATTCTCAAAAGATACAAGAATTAAGAAATGAACAAGAATGGTTAAATTATGTACAGGTAAATAATTTTGAGATTAAAAAATAAAATAAAAAACAAATAAGTACGAGCAATGCTCCTTTATCCTTCACCAAAAGAAAATTTTGAGTGCCAGATACACTGATAAGAACACCTATACACATGATTTACAGACATAAATAAGACATGCTAGATGTAAGGTTCAACATTACCGACTGTTTTATCAGGTGTCCAAAGGAAACTGTCCACAAAAAACAGTTCATGAAACCAGTACTATTCGTTACTGCTTAAATGTAGAGCAGTCTGGTGAGAGCAAGGACTTACTTTTTCTTCTCCATCTCTGGAAGGTCGGTTTTTGTATACCTTTCAGCCACCACCTAAATAAGAAAAAATATTATATTAAAAAAAGGAAAAAGAAAAAGAAAAATCTACCATAAAGGAACCTATGATGACAACCGCCAACCTAACTGGCTAACTCCATGTTTGGAGTTCAGGAGAGAAAAAGAAAGAGGATTAAGTTTAAGTGAGGACTGCAATGAGAAGAAAAGACAAGAAAGAGGGTGAAATTCACACCTTATGAGAGGGCATAGAGAAGATAATTGACTTCCTATCTTAATTTTCACAAGTTTATATATCATTCTCCAATTATTTCTTAGCTAAAGATTTCCACGCATAACAGCAAAAAACTGAATAATTAGTATATTTTCGTAAAATTAACTTTATATTCATTCCATTCATCCCCTTTTGGGGAGAAATGCTTTTCTACTTCTCTTATTCTTATCTCTACATTCTTAAGATATCTTGCTCTAGCAATAATTTCATACAATGATCAACCAACGTATTATAACACTTATCCAAATCTGAAAGTCAGAATTTACTAAAGAAACATTAGTTAATTATAACATTACGAATGATCAAGATCAAAACTTAAATACGATAATATAATGTATATCGGTATGAAAATGACCTCTCATTTTCAGATGTTTCAAAAACAAAACCCTGAACTCTCAAATGTTATTTTCTATTTAATTGTTCTACATTTTAAAGAAAACAAACTCTCATGAGTTGAAAGAGGCGTACGTTGCAAGCGCAAGAGTTACTAGTCAACAGCTTGTCTTCTCCCTGTCTCTTAATTTTAATTTTAATTTCAATTTCTCGACCATCAATTAAGCTTCACTTGGTGAAAAAAAATAAAGAACGGAAATGAACTAAGGAACATCATACTTTTACAGTAGCAGCATTTAACAATGTGTAATAAGTGCAAAAGCTTGTAATTCACCATAAATAACAGCAGAAGAGAAGATTGAAGTTAATCGATGAGCTTAAGACTTTTTGATTAACAGATAAAGATTTCAATTTTACGTATACAAACAAAAATGGATAAAACTTACGGGGACTCGATCAGGATATTTGGCGATGATATCTTGTGAGTCTTCGACTCGTTCATCTGCAGTTGATTGAAATTAATACAGGAGAATCCAAAACAAATAGACGACAGATATGAATTTTAGCTTTAGGTGGTAAAAAAATATATATAAAGGGAAGGAATTATTAAAAGACCAACCGAATGTGAACTCATCCTTGAAAGATTTGGTCTTCCCCATTCTAATCTGTACCCTGCAGAAAATTGATAGAAATATTTGGGGGATTCGAAGGAAACTGAAGAAGAAAACTCTGGAAAGCCTTTACGTTACAGGTAGAAACATTTAACCACTATCATCATCAGGCGGGGATAGCTCAGTTGGGAGAGCGTCAGACTGAAGATCTGAAGGTCACGTGTTCGATCCACGTTCACCGCATTTTTATTTTATTTTATTTTTGTTTCTTTATTTTCTCTTCTTATTGGGTTTGTTTTGCCGCAATTATTTCAGCCCATTGATCAAAGCCCAGAACATCTTAAACAGACGCCTATTAACTCGAAGCCCAGTGGAGGAGAACAAAGGCGCCACTCTGGTGGAAAAGCAAAGACCGCCGTAAGACATTGCAGAGACACTCGGACAGAGAGAGAGAGACGCTGTAAAAGTAACAGCCACCGCCGCCTCCACAGCAGCAATGGCAGAGCCGAGCCAATGGCAGCTGAAAAGAGGCCAATACCTGGGAGAAATTTCAGCCCTCTGTTTCGTCCACACACCTTCTCACCTCTCTTCACTTCCTTACCTCCTCTCCGGTTCGTTTTTAATTCCTTTTTTTTTTTGCAATTATAATTCCTCTGTTTGACAGAACACACATACCAAATCTCATTAATTTCAATTTTCATTTTATTTTTACTTGAAGCCTTGATCTTGGCGGTTGATTACTAAAGAACAGCTAGTAACAAAAGATAGAAAATCTATAAAGCATATGGGTGGCCTATTATTTCAACTTTATAGCTCGCAATTAAAGTGATAGTAAACTTTATTTGAGCTATAGAAAAATCATAATTCAGGGAAAATGTCACATTGTAATCTGAAACAAATTTTGGTGATGCCCTTTGAATTTTTTGCACTTCTTGTTCTGGGCTTTGAACATCATGTATCATGTGGGTTGTACATGCTTGCTACATTCTTCTGTTTTTTTTTTCATCTTTTTTCTTTTTTAGTATCCTATCCTATGATATGAACGAATATTAGACCTCATGGAAGCTTTCTTTCAATCTTGTTACATCAGGAACGGGTTCACAAATTCTTATCTATGATTTATTTACGGCAAAAGTGATAAAGTCATTCCAAGTTTTTGAAGGTATTCGTGTGCATGGAATTTCTTGTACCTTAATTAATTGCACAGAAGGATCATGCTCCTCCAAGCTTGAGTTTAAGATTGCTGTCTTTGGAGAAAGGAGAGTGAAACTATTTAGCTTACACATTGAATTCACGACTGATTTGCAAAGTCAGCCACAAGTTTGCATGGATTTGATCCTTTTCCAATCATTGCCAAAATTTAGTCATTGGGTTCTAGATGTATGCTTCTTAAAGGTTTGTACATTGTCGTTATCATACTCACAGTCACAGCCTTATTTATGCTCTTACTTCTAGGTATAAATATTTATAGTTATTCTCTTTACTGAAGTGGTTTACATGTGGATTGATAGTAGGACGGTATAAGTTCTTCGTCTGAGGGAAGACACTGTCTTGCAATTGGATGTAGTGACAACTCTGTATGTTTCTGGGATATTATGAGATCTTATTTGAGTTTTGAAGTCAAGTCTCCGGGTTAGTTTCTTCAACATCTTTTATGCTGGACTAGTAAATTTATAACTGCAAATTAGTTTATGCTATGTAGTAATAATATATTTTAATGGGAAGATCTCCTTTTTAATTGGTGTTAGAAGAGTAAACTGATGTTTCCCTTTAAATATATGTAATTAGATTGTCGAAGTATCACTAGAGATCAAGACATATGTCTTGGTTGTAGACCTTAAGTAACTGGAAACGTGAAATGTGACACTTTTGAATTGACACTTGAGTTGTATATTGGTCATACTATAGCTTTAATATTGCATCCCCTCTCTTTGTTTATAATTTCTCATTCATATGCAGAGAGGTGTCTTCTGTATTCCATGCGTATGTGGGGCAAGAAAATTGAAGCTCTCCATATTGCATCTGGTACAATTTTTAATGAGGTACCTAGTCCTCCCATTAAGTGATTTTTTCCCACATCATTGCATGCCTTTGTTTCTTCCAATTTTTTTTTAAATTATGATATCATATATTTAATTCCCACTATCCTAATTATTGTGTATCAACAGGACATCTGTAAATGTACAAGTTAGCTCTTTCTTCCTTTTTTCTCTGACGTTCTCAGAGATAAACTTTTGGGCAACAAAAAGTATTCCCATCAGTTTCTCCCAGTTATGGTCGCAAAATGTAACAATGATACTTATGATGAAGACCAACACATATATCATTAGTTAACGCACAGAAGGTTTTGAATGTGTATTTGCACCGTTCAGTGTCAATAAATAGTAAAAGACTTGATTAATTTGAGCATATATATTCAGAATACTTATATCAGAAAAGATATTTGACCATTCTGACGTGCATGCTTTCAAGTTTCAACAAAGGAACTCTTCTGAACAAAATACCATTCTCCTTTGTATGCTTTCATATATCTGAAGGTTGACTGTCATTTCAAAAGAATCTCAAATGGTTCTTCTTCAAAGGGTACCTTGTCTTCAACCTGACCTTTGTTTGGGCCACACTGTAACCCTTACTCTTGACATTCTAGTACTTCTAGATAAACTATTTATAACTTCGTCAATGCCTTTCTTAAACACGGGATTATAAATGACCTGATCTCTATGAAGAGAAGAAGAACTTGGGATTTGATTAGACTAGGTAAGGGCTTGACGTGATCAAGTTCATTCTGCAAATTCTCTAAGCTCGAGCTTAGTGTACTGTCTAGGCTCCTTTGTTAAACAATATCCTGATAAGGGGGAGCTCAACTCGTTTTGAGTCTTCTGACTTGGCTTTCTTGTTAACATGAATATACTTGGGTTAAACCTTTTATTTCAATGACAAAATTTAAGCCATTTTAATTATTTATACTTTAGTTTTTTATTCAAAACTACTGAACTTTTATTACATTTTGGATACTATTATTCCAAATTTATCAAACCATGTAGGATAGGTTCAGGGATTAGGATGAAAAGAGGAAGAGGGAATAAAATGAAAAAGAAGGAAAAAAAACCTCTGAAGAGATACAAGTCTAATTATGTACACTTTGAAATAATTTAACTTAAAGTCTACTGCTAAAAATTTAGTGTAATGGCCTACTGAAAAATCTGTTGCATCTTTTTAGATTCAATTTTCTATTATTTTTCCTTGTACTAGACTAGTTTTTAGAGTTATTGCATTTGTGCTATTTACTTATACCATATTGCTTAAACCTACATTTTTCAACTTTCAAAGTTATAAATTGTAGAATCTGAACTTATGAAATATTGTAAACTAATTGGCATTTGGCAGATTATAGTTTGGAAAGTGGTTCGTCAGAATCCAGCTCCATGTGTAAACAGCCCTGTGAAGGACCCCGTAAATCTTACCAGTTCTTTCAACGTGGGACTCCAGCTTCAGTTCCAGGAATACGGAGCTATTCCTGTACGTAGACTTGCTGGACATGAAGGTTCAATTTTTTCTATTGCATGGTCCTCCGATGGATCAAAACTGGTATCCGTCTCTGATGATCGAAGGTGAATTATTTCTTAAAGTTATACTATTATTTGTGTTGTCTTATGAACTATTAGATCTTTGAACAATGACATCATGTGGTCTTTTGGTTTCTTTTTAAGTGCAGTGCTCGTATCTGGGCAGTCCATGGTGAAAAGGAAGGCGTTGATATTCCTCACTCAGTTGGGCCGGTTCTATTTGGTCACAGTGCCAGAGTTTGGGACTGCTGTATATTTGACTCTGTGAGCTCTACAAGGACACTTACACATTTATAGATTATGCAATTGCTTTATTTTTGTTAAACATTTAAAAGTTATATATTTGACTCTGTGAGCTCTACAAGGACACTTACACATTTATAGATTATGCAATTGCTTTATTTTTGTTAAACATTTAAAAGTTAACTTATACAGAGGATATTCGATTCAGATGGTATAGAAATTTCCCCTCTTTGCGCCTTAGTGGACTTTGGATTTTGTATTGTTCAGCTATTTCTCATCGTTTATTCTCTACCCGTCTTTTGCCGCCCCCCTCTTTTATAGAGTTTGACAATTAAGATACTATCTAAATTTTGTTTCCTCACTCTTCATTCAACATGCTTTGAAACCTGGGGAAAATCTTCAGCCTTTAAGATCATAGCACTAGCACCTGAATGCCTTCCTTTCTTAAGATCCTCCTTTCTTTGTGATGGCTGTAAAGTCCTTTGGTGTCATTTGTTCAACGTGGAAACTCTCTTCCAGATCTTAGAGCTTCTATTAATGCGCCATCTCTTATATTTTTCTTGACCTTTTTTTCTATAATGTTAAAAACTTAAATGTTACTCCATATTGTCCTGGATATTTGCATGTGCTTAAAATTTGTCGACTCAGACTATTATTTTAAAAGATTATGCATTATTGGTCAAACTTAGATAAGGCTAATGATTAAAGCCTTAAAGGAATTTGAGCTTGCTGCAACTGAGCATATGGTTTCAGTACTTGTTTAAATTTTTAATGCTTTTCCCCATTGTGCTTTGTTTTGATTCATCCCTCAAAAAATCTCCATTGTTTCAGAAATAACTTTGTAGTTGTAAATCAGTTATAAATGGGCATTCTGCATTACTTATCAAAGCAAATAAATTTGCATTCTGCAGTACAATTTCGATGACTGCTCTTGGGCTGGAATTTATTAAATAACTAATTGAATTGTGTAATTGCTTTATTTGTCTTGACTTTTTTTTTTTTAATAATAAGTTATGTTATTTGTCTTGCCAAATTTAAAGCTTGTCATAGTTCTTCCGATAGTTTTACCACTCGAGGAGCTTCTGATGATTTGTGTTGGTCTCATTTTTATTGTTTGTGTTGGAAATAATAATGGAGAATATTTTTCTTCACTTTATTCCAATATTCCTCCACCTTTTCCCTATATTCTTCCTTATGTTTTATTCCATGTTTCCCACTCCATGTTTTCTTCCTTGTATTAGCTTGCATGTTTCCTTATATTAAGGAACATGTTTTGTCTTAATTATTTCTTCCAATTGTATAACTAGGTAACCTTGTAAGCTTTCTAAGTAATCAAAATATATGAAATGTAAGTTCAAGTGTCTCTTTCTAACATGGTATCAAAGCCTGATCTTTTCCGGCGACCTTTTCCGGCGACCTTTTCCGGCGACTTTTTCCGGTGACTTTTTCCGGCGATTTTTCCCGGTGACTTTTTTCGGCAACTTTTTCCCGACGACTTTTTCCAACAGTCACTTGTGCAGTTTTTATAAACTGCATATTTCCGGCAACTTTTCCGGCGACTTTTCCGACAACTTTTCCGGCACCATCTATGCAGTTTTCTGAAACTGCCTATTACAGTTTGTACCCCACAACCTGTTTTTTCTGAAACTTACCCACAGTTCTTTAAAAAAAAAAAAAAAAATGGGCGAAAAATTAGAAACTTCAGATTCTACTCCAGTGATGATTTTTCAACAAGAAATCCCTTTTGCAATTGGGGTAAACTCAAACACACCACAACCATCCTAAGTTTATTACAGTAAAGGATCGTCTCACGAAGATGACGATTGGTGCTGGTAAGGAGATGGAGGTTTTTACAGGTATTGTCCAAACTGCCGGAATTGCTATTCATAGACGGAGTTACTAGTCACTACCAGAATTGCTATTCATAGACGGAGTACTGTTCACTGCCGGAATTGCTATTCATAGACGGAGTACTGTTGACTACCGGAATTGCTATTCACAAACGGAGTTTTGTCCAATTGCCGATCGTTTTCCAAGCTGAGAAATAGGAGATTTCTATTTAGCAGCTTGAGGGGGAGTGTTGGAAATAATAATGGAGAATATTTTTCTTCACTTTATTCCAATATTCCTCCACCTTTTCCCTATATTCTTTCTTATGTTTTATTCCATGTTTCCCACTCCATGTTTTCTTCCTTGTATTAGCTTGCATGTTTCCTTATATTAAGGAACATGTTTTGTCTTAATTATTTCTTCCAATTGTATAAGTAGGTAACCTTGTAAGCTTTCTAAGTAATCAAAATATATGAAATATAAGTTCAAGTGTCTCTTTCTAACAGTTTGTTGACTTAGATGACATAATATCAGAGACAAGCAGCGATGTCCATTTCTATGAGCTTGCATTGACCTCTTTAATTTCAGACTATCACATTGCTTGAGATTGACAGTATACATTCTTGTTATGTTCTTTTACTTCCAAACTCCCAATTGTTTTTACCTGGTTAACGCCACCTCCTGAATCTACTTTCTCGGAATAAGCATAATCTTTGTAGGTTCTTACAAATATGAATGCATTACTAGTTTATTAGTTTTTGGACTAATTGTTTTTTCTTGATGGGGATTTGCATAGTTAATTATTACTGTTGGTGAGGATTGTACATGTCGTGTGTGGGGACTGGATGGAACCCAACTGATGATGATCAAGGAACACATGTAAGTACACATTTTTGAATATATCTTACTTAGTATTGCACAAAGTTAACTGTTGATATTGACCTGATTTATTACCAAACTGCCATTTGTCACAAAGTAGTTTGGAAGATATATAGGTTGACAGTCACTACCTTTTGGACTTCTAGACTACCTTGACTCTATTTACAGAGAGGCTGTTTTCAGGACTTGAACCCATGACCATTCTTTCTTATAAAACTATTCAGTTCCAAACATCTGATATTGATTTTAACATATACTGTCAACAAATTTACCGTTCTTCTGTACTTTGCAGTGGTAGGGGAGTATGGCGATGCTTGTATGACCCCACATCCTCTCTTCTTGTTACTGCTGGATTTGACTCTGCAGTAAAAGTTCATCATCTGCATGCTTCTAACTCCAATGATTCTGAGACTTCCATTGAAGTGGTAGAAGAATTTATAGACAGAAAAGAGATCTTTACTCTTCGTATCCCAAATTCTTCAGGACATATTGGATTTGTGGACAGGTATGTTAAATATTTTAACATCATTCTGATGCTTCTTCATCTTTCCAATCATCAATCCCTCCAGTTCTTTCGTATCTAAACAGAAAAAGATACATTTAGTATCATGAGAATCAATGACATTTGAAAGCATACAATAGATTTGCCATTTTGTTAATTCTGGTAGCAGTGAGTGTGTTGGTTCATGCTTACCATATTTTGTTCACACTCTTGGATTGTCAAAAAAAGAAAAGGATTGATATTCAAAGATTTGAGAGATTGGTTGATTAGGTCCTTTAATGGATAGCTTGTGAGACATTTTTTACATGGCAGAGGAATAATTGTAGGGGTGGTAGCTGTGCTTTTTTCTTTTACTATTTCACAACTACAATATTTCGACTCTAATAATTAATAGCCGTCGGAGATCCAAGATTATTAATAGCAAATATTTAATTCATTGTCTGTTTAATTTATTAAGAAAAATTGATTGTGTTTATTAAATGGTTCAATGAAACTTTAGAGAGGAATGCAGACTGCCAAATCAAAATCATAAGAAACTTCTAAAGTTCTTTTTTCTTTCTTCTAAAATAATTTGAGGTCTTGTTGTTTTCCCATAGGACATATGTTGTATGTATACCCATATTTTGTCATTCTAATAATTAACTAATACTCTAACAAGATTTCCTTGAAAAAATTATTGATTATTGAGTACTAAAATTACTAATATGTATCATGGAGTGAAGATCTTTCCTGAGAATTTGTTAACTAATAGCAGTGTTCTAAAAATTCCCACCTAGGCGCTAGGCACTCTACCGCCTTGATTTGTTTAGGCGCCTAGGCCCCCCGCCTAACAAGAATCTGACCTCACTTTGAAGCTCTACAATACTTAAATGAATTTGTTAAACCTTAAAAGATAGTTTTTTTTGGTAATGTTTCATGTAAAATTTTTAAAAATTACATATACTATATGTTTTGTATAGTATAATAATTATATATAATAGAAAAATAAATAAATGAGATTGCCTAAGAAAACGCCTGGTTCGCCTAGGAAAACGCCTAGGCACCGGCTAAGCGACCTAGGCGCTAGGTGCCCCCTCTGCTGCCTAGGTCCGCCTAACAATTTTTTGAACACCGACTAATAGATGTAATTAATTTATTGAAGGTTAACATTTGGAGTGTCCAACTGCGACTAATAAATTGCTTTATTGTATAAATCAATTTACATAGATCTACCTCTTGGCGATGCGCAGTTAGATTTATCTTCCTCATAATATTATTTTGACAACCAACAAAAATATGCATTAAAAAACATGTGGAAAGAAAAAGCTCAAACTACATAAATAATATATCAAAACAAAATTGTCTTTGGAGTTTACATTATTTTTTTAAAAGTTGGTCTTTGGTGCTTTGTATGGGTTGATGGGTGAGGCTTGGGTTTGTCCCTCAAGTTGAAGAAGCTGCATTCGGAGGTAGTAAGGATGGCAGAATCCTCTTGCTTTATGCGTGCTTTGCCATTTGACGGTGCCTTTGGACCTACAGAAACGCGATAACTTTCCGTGATTGTTCCCTTCCTTAAACTTTCTTATAGGACAAAGTGTCTTTTATTTTCTTCCTTTTCAACATCGACCATGGGAGCTACTAGAGGGTAGTCATTTCGAATTTGAAAAGGAAGTGGAGGCATTCCTTTCTTGAGGACTTCGTCATTTCTTTATGGTATATTCTTTCTAATAAAATTTATTTTTGTCTAAAAGTAAATAGAAGATAAAGTATTTATTCCTCTAGAAGCACATTTTTCCCTCAGATAATTTCTGATAAATTGAATCAATATATTAGCTTTAAACAAAGGAAAACTGTAATATTAGTTGAAATATAATTTTAAATTCATAAACCTCCAATTTCACCCACTAGAAGACACATTGCCCCTGACCCTGAACCTCTTTAAGGAATATAGAGCTGTAGCAATATTCTATACACAATATACCTATAAATTCGTTAGGGTTATATATTCAAAGAAAAAGTGAAAACTCATTTTTCTCAACAATGTCAAATGGAATAATTTTATTTCTTAAAATCTAGGTTCGTTTTACCACACCACAATAGAAAAGCCTCTTTCCAGTGTGCTTAAGCTTTAAGTATTACTTTAAAGTTTATTTCTTACCCCCACGGCAATTTTGTTATTGTCATATTGGTGATTCCTATACTAACTTGCAATTTGGGATCTTTTTGCACTTCTTGCAGCAAAAGTGAATATGTCCGTTGTTTGCATTTTACACGTGAAGATACTATTTATATTGCGACAAACAATGGTTTTCTGTACCATGCTAAAATCTTTGATACCGGAGATGTAAAATGGACTGAACTTCTCCAGGTCAGTGAAGAAGCTCCAATCATTTGTATGAACTTGTTGTCTAAAGACTCTTCCGACCTTTCTTCTGGTATTGAGGATTGGGTTGCTGTTGGAGACGGTAAAGGAAACATGACGATTGTAGGAGTTGGTGGTGGTGTTTGCACTCCTAATGTGGGAATCTCTTTTACTTGGTCCGCTGAATTGGAGAGACAGCTCTTGGGAACCTTTTGGTGCAAGTCACTGGGATGCAGGTAATGTGTTGTACCAAAGCTTTTTATGACCACAAAGATTAAACAATTTCTAGGCGATTTCAAGCACAAAATTTATAGATCACATGCAAAGTGATGGGATTCAAACAACGTCGACCACCTTGCTCAACCCAATAAAAAAATTATCCAATGTTTAAGTGGTTGATGACTGAAGCAAAGTTATACTACCCCCCATCCGAAATTTAGTGTTTCTATTTAAGGAGACATGTAATTTACTTTTAAGTACCATACTAATATTCCAAAGTGTTAATATTATCTCTCACTTGTTTAAGAATTTTTTAAACCATTGTGAAATGATAGTCTTGGAAATTAACTAATCTTTCATATGTGATTTTTTTTCTTCCTACGGATTTCATTTTTAGGACATCTCAAAATTGATACTAGGACTCTTGTTACTTATCAACAAAAAATTGATACTAGGATCTTAGTTTTGGATGGAAGTAGTAGTTTCCATTTTCATAATTATATATTGATAGTATTATGACCCTAATTGTTGTCTACTTGGTCCCCAAGTCAAGCACTTGACTTGAAAACTATTTGTGATTGTTTATATGCTTGAGGATTACTTCATCAATGTTGTTATATTCTCGTATTTTTTAGAACAAGTAACAGCTCATATACCTCTAATATCTGATGTATGTATCATGTAGGTTCATCTTCACTGCTGATCCTAGAGGAAATTTGAAGCTATGGAGGTTGCATGAGCCTTTACAGTCTGTTTCTCATTATTCTATGAGAAGTGGTGATGTGTCTTTAGTAGCTGAATTCATATCATGCTTTAATATAAGGATAATGTGCTTAGATGCCTCATTTGAAGAAGAGGTATTTTCTTTCTAAACTTGTTTCTCAACTTTCTTTGCTGACTTCATCTGAGTGCTGACTGCTTCCTTTGCACATATAATATTGGAATTTCTTCAAAGGTGCATGAGTTGACAACTTGACATATTAAGTAGAGCTGAAGTCATGTTTCGGATATTAATCGAGCATATATGATAGGCATTGATAGCCTAATAGATCTAACTTTACTCTAGCCAGCCTAGAAGGTAGTATTTCTCACTAAATTTTAGATACTCTTGTACGGGTTCCATCTTGATGTAGGAATTCTGCTTCTTCCTCTCTCTTGATTTCTCCTAGTTCAAAACGTGTAATGTCAACAAGAAAAAATCGCTAGAAAGACCATGATGTTGTTTGGGTGTAGAACCAACCCTAGTACGAGAAGACTGGGGGCATCCTTAAGATTATAGTGTTGTCCCAATACAATGTGTCTTGGCATCCTCCTAAAAGTTAGTGTTCAATGCAATAACATGGGGGATATTGTCTCAAAGAATTATATTCACTTTTATCTGGCATACATACATATAACACTGCTTTCTACTTATTCTTCTCCCACCATGTCTCCAATACTCATTCCAAGTTCTAACTGAGCTTTTGAATACTTTACTATGCCATTCAAATGCAAGCTAAAGAGGAGCATTTCTTCAAATGTTTTTCATGCTTCTGCAAATATAGAGTTCTTTGTTGAAAAGAATTTCAATCACGTGGAACTACGATGATGTTGGTAGCAATTTATTAGATTATGCAATGCATGGTTTTATAAACTCCTTGAGATTAGTCGAGTTTGACATATGGATTTGGTAAAATTCAGTTAATTTGTGATGAATTAGATTGTTGATTACTTTAGTATATTTTCTAATTAATTCTTGTTATTTTCTTCCAGGTGATAGTGTGTGGGGATCTACGTGGTAATCTGTTATTATTCCCTTTAGTGAGGGAGCTGTTACTGGGTACGTCTATTGCTTCAGAATCAAAAATATCTCCGTCAAGTTATTTCAAAGGTGCTCATGGGATATCAAGTGTCTGCAGAGTTTTAATAGCCAGTTCTAGCTCTAGTCAAGTTGAAATATGCTCGGTACGACCTATATCCTAATATAAAGTGCTCTGCAAGTATATTTGTATATGTATGTGTGTGTGTATGATTATATTCAACATTATAGTTAAAAACTTTGGGAAGAATCCACTTCTATATTTTCCTGAGGATGTTGTCTCCATAAAGGAACTAATAATGATCTATTTGCCATATTTGCATTTGATAACATGTTCTGTTGATACTTCTTAATCTTTATTATGAATAAATACCAATCGCAAGAAGGAAATCTATCTTGTGGTAAAGCACTTGAAGGAATTTACATATAGAGATGGATGTGTATGTATAAATTATTTTGTTAATTTTAGCATTTTTATTCAGACTGGAGGAGATGGGTGCATATGCTATTTGGAATACGACAGATCAAAAAAGGTTGGAATTCATAGGGATGAAACAAGTGAAAGAATTAAGTTTGGTTCAATCTGTCTTTTATGATCCTAAAGTACATGATGATTTAGCTAGTGGAAACTATGCAATAGGTTTTGCATCAGCTGATTTTATTATATGGAATTTAATCTCTGAGACAAAGGTACTCTCTCTCCCTCTCTCCTCTCCTTCCAAATTTTACACCTTCCTTGACCTTTAAATGAAGGTTCATATTGTAACAGGTTGTTCAGATTCCATGTGGTGGATGGAGGCGTCCTAATTCATATTTTCTTGGTGATACACCTGAGATGAGGAACTGCTTTGCATTTGTCAAGGTCTGTTCCTTCTTGTTCTCTTTTTCTTACCAAAAGAGAGTTTATAAAAGTATCTCGAGGGTAATTTCTGCCCGTATTTTGCCAAAAAGAGGTATGCTCTGTACATTATTTTCTGCCGTTCTTGTTTTCTCAGTTTTTCCTCCCTCTGTCTCTCAGGATGAAATCATTTATATCCATAGACACTGGGTACCAGACAGTGAGAGGAAAATATATCCTCAAAACCTGCATCTGCAATTCCATGGCAGAGAGATGCATTCCCTATGTTTTATCTCTGAAAATTCAAGGTTTGGAAAGCAGAGTCTCTTTCCTAATTCATGTTGGATCGCAACAGGGTGCGAAGATGGAACTGTGAGGATGACTAGGTATGATATATGATTGTTTCGTAATCTGACTCAACATTTGATGATTTTGAAATACAGTGTCAAACTTAAATTACTTATTTTGGTCGTGACTTAGGGCACCGTCTTTTCACTTATAGTTGGGCTCTTTAAGCTCGAGTGTGGAGGTATATGCTCATGAGTCATGAGTAGACTCATGTGTACATGTGTACAGTATTGATATGCTTGACTTTTATCCTCCTTTTTCCACTGCCACCTTAGAACAATGACATGCTAACTACAATAAGTGGTGACTGATGTGATGCTTGAGTAGTGTGGCCAACTGATAGTGTTATTAATGATCCAGGTATGCTCCAGGTGTTGAGAATTGGACTGCTTCAAAATTGCTTGGGGAACATGTAGGTGGATCAGCTGTGAGATCAATATGTTGTGTGTCAAAAACACACATATTTGCCACAGATTCAACCAACATGCCCAATGGGATGACATTAGAGGATGGAGAGAATCCTTTCCTACTAATTTCAGTTGGCGCAAAGAGAGTCCTAACTGCTTGGAAACAAAAATTTAGGGTGAAAAATAAGATGGAAGAAGCCCTTTCCAATGGGCCAGATAATGGAATCAGGAATGAGTTTCATTCTTCATCAGGAGTGTCCTCGTCGATGTCATTCCAGTGGCTTTCCACTGATATGCCAACCAAAAGTTGCAGTACCCATGAAAAAAGAAATAACATGGAGTAAGTGAAACAACTTCAAAAATCTTAGCAGTATAACGTCTGTCCTGCATCTGAATCAATATCTTTGAACAACAGGAACATGGATTCACTAGCCTGGCTTGGAGACAAATATGAAAATGACTGGAGATACCTGGCTGTCACTGCTTTTCTTGTTAAGGTTCCTAAGTCAAGGTAATGTGAGCTATACAAACAAGCAATCAAGCTTATTTATTTTTCACCCTTATAAGTTCTCTGATTCAATTTAAATAAGGATGTTCTTTGTTTACTTCCAGGATTTCTGTCTGTTTCATTGTCGTTGCTTGTTCAGACGCCTCAGTTGTATTAAGAGCTCTCATACTACCGTATCGGCTTTGGTGTGCATAAAGCTACCCTTTACTTTTTGATAACTCATATTTGTTGATTGTTTTCTCCTTACTCTTTTTCAATATATTTCTCCTGTTTTCTTTTGTATAATTAATATCACCTTGTTGCAGGTTTGACATTGGTTTATTGGTTCCCTTGGCATCACCCGTGCTGGCATTGCAGCATGTCATTATTCCCGAGCGTCTGGCTTTTGACGGTTAGTCCAATGTTCACTTACATAAATCATTGCCTTCTTGTTTTGGAAATCTCGATTAAAAACTTTTCAGCAAACTTTACAGTTCAACCTTCACTGGTACACACCCACCCCAACCCAATCCCAGCGCGAATTGCAAAAGATACGAGAAGAACACATTCTCCTTCACTCCCTATTTGCAAATTGAAAAAAGTTAAATGTCAACTGGCACAATGAGAAGACGAAATTGATAGCAACAGTGACACCTATTTTCTAATTGTTTGCAGTTGCAACATAGATAACACCTTTGTCATTAGTCTCATTCATCTATTAAAATGCAGTTCCAAATTAGATAACAACTGGCTGTTAATTTTTTATTTTTTATTCATTCATGTTATATCGAAGTTTTGAGTTCCTAGTTACATATGTATTAACTCCTGGTCAATGTCAAACTTTTCTCACTGTAGTTTAGTGAAAATGCTAAAAACTTTACGGCTGCTGCAAGCCCCAGCACCTGGGTTTGATGAATTGACTTATTATTGAGAATGCCAATAACAATGAATGCCTTTACTGCGTTGTTCAGCCTTAATATGTTGGACACGTTTCTTTTTAAATGCACAGAAGCTTTCTTTAGTGCATACTGCATGCTGGTACTGCCAATACTAGCTAAGGTTCCCTGCTTGATCTTCGACTGGAACACTTTGATTAGGTGATTATGAATCTGGGTTATTTTAATGCTTACCAGAGCATGTTGCACTTGTAATTAAAAGCATTCTATAACGCGACCAAAATTATCTCCTCCTCTGTTTTTTCTTAAATTATAGGTTGTTGCCATTATATTAATGCCTGAGGTTATTCTGAAAACCCCTTCTATTAAAGGCTTTTTATGTGATTACTCCCTCTCCCTTACCAGGTTGTTGCCTCATTCGTCATTTGTAACCTTATAGTAAGTACCCTTGTTGGTAATTTAGGTGAATCTAACCCTTTGTCAAGAATTTATTTTCTCTTTTTTCCTTTATTCTTTTTTTTTCTTGTGTGTTTTTCTTCTTCTTTTTTTTCTTTTTTTTTTCTTTTTTTTTTTTTTGGCCAGTGGGGTGGGTGGGATGATAATTTTATAAGCACCAATGTGTCAAATGCATAAACCATGCTTAGAATGATTTCTATTGCTGTCCTAATTGGTTTCTATTTATTAACACCAATATTTTTGTAGATGTAATCTTTTTGATATCATTTTGTCCGACCTTTTTAAATAAACTAGTGCTTTATTCTGATGTCTATCTAAAGTTTGGCTGAATTATTGTTTGTCTTTCGTTTCCCTTTCCATAGTTGAATGCTTATCTTTGTTGATGACAATTGCCATGTAGATTTCCTGTAAAATAGTCTAAACTGTCGGTGGCCTGTTGATGCCACTATTTACTCTTTAAATACTGCTGGAAAGATTATTACAAACAAGTTTTCACATACTTTCTTGCAGTAGCCTAAATTTAATATTGTGATTTCATCTAATTTGAGTGCCTCTGCCAAAGTAGTTTTATTTATTGCTGAAAATTTGATTTGCAGATAACTGTCGAATTGGAAGTCAGTATATTGTACTTAGTGGATCTACTGATGGAAGTATTACCTTCTGGGATCTTACTAAAAATGTTGAAACTTTTATGGGACGACTGTCAGCTCTTCAAATGGAAGACTACATTGATTGTCAGAAAAGGCCACGCACTGGAAGAGGAAGCCAAGGTGGACGATGGTGGAGATCATTAGGCAGTAGGGTTTTGAAGAAGAAAAAAACAGGTTGCTCAGTCTCAGGAGCACCTATTGAGAAAACTGACGACAATACTCAAAGTGATGTCATATTCAAGCCTTCATCAATATTAACTCATTCTGAAAGGAATGAAATAACTTCATCCCAAGGTGTGGATCCTGCTTCCCTTGAATCAGAAGTGAGCACCGAGGATTCCTCACTTGAAACATGTAAAATATGGCCCTTACATACTTTCAATAATGTTCACCAATCGGGGGTGAATTGTCTCCATGTTTCAGATGTTAAACATAACAGAGGTTCTGACTCTGGTTTTCTATTTTATGTTATAAGCGGGGGTGACGATCAAGCACTTCACTGTCTTAGATTTGATTTGGCACTGCTACTATCAGTGCAGTACCCTGAGAATGGGACTCCAGATCTGTCTAGCTTTACTGAATCAGAAGCCTCAAAGAATTGTATTTATTATTGTCAAAAACAAAACTACTCGCTCAGATTCTCATATCATGAAAAAATCCTCTCGGCTCATGGCTCTGGCATAAAAGGTATGGACGTCATTACATTGCTTCAAAACTACATTTCTTTCGATGTCAATGTTAAGGCAACCAGTGTCAGCCGGTAATAGCCTAAGGCTCAACAGCGTGAACAGCAAGTGAAAGGCTTTAATTAAATTTCATAGGAAAACTACATGCTTACTCTAGATTCGTTTATATGTAGAATATCTTGGTAGTTTCCACTCTATCCAAGTTCTTGCTTCATACACTGATATACCGTGTGCACGAGAGAATTTCTTACTCATCTACTGAATCATCAACAGTTTTCATTAAACTTTTGTTCATTGCACAACTTTAGATGTTCTTACCCTAGTTATTGGTGACTCTTTAAGGAGAGTCGTGAGCCTGTATGACTTCTTTTACTAAAGAATTTCCTGGAAATATGAATATGGCGGATTATGAGAAAACATTGGATTTCATTTTGTAAAGGTGTATGGACAGACGGGAGTTGGGTTTTCTCTACTGGTCTAGATCAGCGTGTCAGGTGTTGGCATATTGAAGAGAATGGTAAGCTAACTGAACATGCTCATTTGATCATTAGCGTGCCAGAGCCGGAAGCATTGGATGCTAGAGCCTGTGGTAGGTGAGTGAAATTCAATTTCCAGCTTACATCCTTGGCAACCTCTTTTGTAAAAGAATTCTTCAGCCTTTGACAACCTTGATCCAACAATTGTGTTTCTTTTAATTTTCACCCTTTTTTTTTTTGTTTACGTGTCCTTTGTGCTGTTTGTTATTCAGGAACCATTATCAGATTGCAGTAGCTGGACGAGGGATGCAAATGGTTGAGTTTGTTGCCCCTGGTGGAGTGAATAATTACGATTCGTGACGGTGCATTGCTGTATCCCTGATGCGATGATGTTTAATTGTGATCATAACATGATTCATCCCACATGTTAGCTCTTCGTTGTTGAATGGATGATTAAGAATTTATATTCACCGTTCTAAATATTTGTCATACTTGACCTTTCATTTCTCATTTTCTTTGTTCTATTATTTTTTCTTTTAATTAATTTAGTCTGAAATTTGCAGTCAGTTTTGACAGGTTTGTGTTTTTTTGTGAATAGGCAATACAAATATACAATTAGCTGACTCCACTTCAGTTTTGTTGGGTGGTCAAATTGTTGCTGGCTACTCTCACCTGAACATGTCAGAGTCCAGGGATAAAAGCGGAGTCCATAATTATCTGGGAGAAGTTTTTACTTTTAACGGCAATCCAAGTATGTTTGAGCCAATTGTTTCAGCATTAGCAGATACTTGAGCTGCTTTTTTCTTTTCTCAAACAGCAAAATGCCATTGATTCGGCATTTGCACTAGTCTTTTATGGGTGAAGTTTAAATTCATGCCAGACAATTTCTATTTTTAAAATTGTGAGTTTACTAGGATAAAGCTCATTCGTCATTTACTGGATAAACTTTTCCATAAGCCCCAAATGGTTTTAATGATTATATTATAAATTCGATATCTTTCGAGCATAGAATTTACATGGTTATAAACTGGACAATTTGGTAGCCAGGTTGAAATTTGTACTTCATGACTGAGTTGCCTTACTTCCCTGGAACAAAATTGGTAGCAAAGGCCCAAGCATTGTTGTTCACAGGGTCAGCAAGATGATCAGCAAGGTTCTCTAGAGGTCCCTTTCCAGTTACAATTGCCTGCACGAAGAATCCGAACATGGAGAACATGGCAAGTCGCCCATTCTTAATTTCTTTCACCTTGAGCTCTGCAAATGCTTCAGGATCATCTGCTAGTCCCAAGGGATCGAAGCTGCCACCAGGGTACAAAGGGTCAACAACCTCGCCAAGCGGTCCCCCAGCAATGCGGTAACCTTCAACAGCGCCCATGAGTATAACTTGAGTAGCCCATATAGCCAAAATGCTCTGAGCATGGACCAAGCTAGGGTTACCGAGATAGTCAAGACCACCTTCGCTGAAGATTTGTGCACCAGCCTTGAACCAAACTGCCTCACCAAACTTCACTCCGTTCCTGGAGAGAAGCTCAGGAAATACGCATCCCAAAGCTCCGAGCATGGCCCACCTGCTATGAATTACCTCAAGTTCCCGGTTCTTTGCAAAGGTCTCGGGGTCTGCAGATAGCCCTGCAGTGTCCCACCCGTAGTCACCCGGGAATTCTCCGGTGAGGTACGACGGAGACTCACCGGAGAATGGGCCAAGGTACTTCACGCGGTCAGGGCCATACCAGGGGCTACCTGAAGAAGTAGCCGGCTTTGATGTCTTCCTCATCGAGATCCTACCGTTGCTGGCAACCATGGGAGAAACCTCGGGCTTTGAGCTTGAAGGAAGCGCCTTACCTACAAATGGTGAGGAGAGAGCCATGGTTGCCATGTGGAAGAGAAGGCTAATGTTGTTTGATGAAATGCTGTTGGTGAAGGAGTATGGGAATTCAAAACTAGTTATATAGAGTTTAGCTGGGCCCACATTCCTATCCATGCATATCTTCATACGGCTTCTCATTGGTGCATGTGGAGATGACCAAAATAAGAAACCCTACCGTATTCTGCCTGGCCAATGGAACAAGGGCCATCTTTCTCAAAAAATTGTCACCCATCAGTGAGTGATTTTATCCAAATCCAAGCTTGTATCTTCATAGCATTATTTAGATTTTGTTCAAAGGAATAGGAGATATACTAAAGAAGACTCTAAAAGAAAATGAATTGAGTAAATAAAATTATGATGCTATTATAGGCTTAGTACATAAATAATAATAAAAAATCTTTAATTATTTTATAAAATCTTAAAATAAAATTATGCAAAATTACGTCACTTTAAATGCATATTTGTTATGACAATATAATAATTGTTTTGACATTATTATACAATCGACTATAATATATATATATATATATATATATATATATATATATAGCTAGGATCAGGTCCGGACTCCCGGACCTGATCAAAATACGGACCTCAAAATTTTTTTTTTTTTTTTTGCACTTTTTTTTTTCAAAACAACTAAAAAAAAATATATAGGTATTTTTGGTACTGAAAAAATTTGTTAAGACACTGTTTTGGGTATGATTTGGATACATATAACAAAAAGTGTTGTACCGACTGTATAACACTGTTTGTTATATGTATCCAAATCATACCCAAAACATTGTATTAACAAATTTTTTCAGTACAAAAAATAACTATATATTTTTTTTTAGTTGTTTTGAAAAAAAAAAGTGCAAAAAAAAAAAAAAAAAATTGGGTCCGGATTTTATCAGGTCCGGGAGTCCGGACCTGATCCGGCCTCTATATATATATACATACATACATACATACATACATACATACACACACACACACACACCGAGAGTTTCTCAGATAACTATAATCATGCAAAGCGCATCATTTAATAAATATTCTGAAATCAAATAAATTAATCCAATAATAATGTTCTTAGGTACGCAAGAGGACCTAAGAACTGGACCAGCTTTTCAAGATTGAAGACATAGTAACTAAGAAAGTATATACTATATATACCTGTAAGCAGTTTGGGCTTATTTTTTTGATGGGCTAAGTTTAGGTGAGTCGTCATCCTGTGAAATCCAGTTTGATTGCTTGTAATAATACAAGCCCATCAACCCCACGTAAACACGTTTTGTGTTTGTGGATATGTTTTTGATTTAAGCTAACAATGGAATTTAGTGCAGATATACTTTGAGGATATAATTATTAAATTAATTTTTATTGGAATAAATGATTGCATTATATAGTGTAGAATTTTACGGCTTATTATGTTAAGGTAAGTAACTAAATATAACGTACGTTTATTTGATAAGGATTTAGAAAAAAGCAATTAAACTTTTATTTAAGTAAAAAATTAATTTATATATTAGGGGTTTATATTAGAGCTATAAACGAAGCCTACGAGGCCAACCGACTTGAGCTCCTTAAATGAGTTAAGGTCGAACAAGCACATTTTGCTTTTAGTTAAACGAGTAAGTTCAAATAATGTGATTTACAGTTTATGTTTAACTTAAGTATAATTGATTTGTTTAGCAGTTAATTAATTTTTATTATCACAAAAAAAAAATAAACGAGTCGGAATTAAGCTCGATTAGGCTTGACTTACTTAAATATGTTTATAAAAAAAGCTTTCAATTTTTGCAACAAAAAAAAAAGAAGAAGCAAAAAGTGAAAATATTAATTTAAAAAATAAGTTAAATCGAAAGTTTTTGAAACATAGCTCGAGTTGGATTATAAAACGAGTTGTATTTATCTTTTAAACGAATCCAAACAGAGCAAATCAAATCAAATCCTAACCCCATTCAAGTTTAGTACCTCCAAGTTTGATGTTGATTGGTTTTCACCAACTTTCCCACCTAAGTGTCCTAACACTGTTTAGCAGAGAGTGACGTGGCATCACATACCAACCCCCTATGACCGGTACGTGCCAGTCAGACCAAACTCTTGGGAGCCCAACTATTACTAAAAAGCAAACCAAACCAAAGCTAAGCTAAGCAAAGCTAACCCCATCCTCCATGTTACTGCAATTCCTTGTTGGAAACGCACTTACCATTTACCAACCAAATACCAAATACCAAATACCAAATCCTAACTCCACTTCTCACTTTTCTTTGCAGCTAGCTTAGTCATTATTCAATTTTAATAACTAATTTCAGGACTCCTTCAACATTACTTGACCTTTAGAAGTACATACTTATTACCCACTAACTAATAAAATATACTTTAAAAACTTGTTAAATATAACAAGTCAAAATAATTCGAAAAAATTATGGCTTGTTTGGTATTTTGATTTGAACATGCAATTTATATACGTGAGAAGTGCCTTGAAAACATAAAGAAAAAAATTATAAAAATAATAATTCCAATAAATATGGTCATTTACCTAGTTAATTATGACAACTAGACACATAAAATATTATTATAACTATTTATAACTTTATTGACATTTGTTATTTGTGTCTAGTTAATATATGATTTATTATTATTATTATTATTATTAAATGACACGTGTACATAAAAGATGGAAGTATTTTGTTTCGTTCCGCCATAAAATTTTATTTTAACTTCTTAATACAAAATTATAAAATCTTAAAATTTGAAGTAGTTTAAAATAATCTAATTTCAATTAATACACTTAAAAACTACTACTAATTATAACACTTATTAATTTCAAAACTTGTATACTATATAGATCATACAATATTAGTTTTAAAATTAAAATTTCGTGGAATTTATCGACAAAAAAAAAAGTAGTTAAATTTGAAAAGTATAGAAGCGATCGAGCAAGTTTGGTGGAAGATGAGTCCTATTCCCTCCCTATATCACCAACCCCGACCAACCATGATCCAACGGCTGAAAATTGATACGAGCGAAGAATAAAATAATACCAAGACTTGATCCAAAGATTTATGTTCCAAACGTTTGGAATAATAGAATAAGAGGGAGAATGGAATGATTCATTTCTATGGAATAAAAAAAAATTGTGTTTGATTGCGATTAGAATGAAAAAAAATTGTGCTTAGTTCTTTGAGCGAAAGAGAGTATATGGAATAACTCATTTCAATTAGAATGGAATGAATCATTTCGCTCTTCATTCCATTTTTTGGATCCAAAGCTAGTATTAGATTCTATACCGCAGTCAAGGAATCCTGACTTGCTACTCCGGTATCCGGTCATCTGAGTGCCTCGTTGCTCCCAGCTCTATAAATAGGACTGCAAATGTCCTAAATATGTGTCGCCGTGTCTCGCTCGTCGGAGGTCTGAATCAGGAGAGAGAAAGTTCAGATCTGCTGCTTACACAACCTATACTCCGCCGCTGCTAAATCTCTCTCTCCGGTAGCTTTATCTATACTTATTTTTAGTTAGAATTATCTTTTCTTTCAAATGCTGTGCTGTTGTAGGAATCTTAATCGGTTATATGCTTCTATTTATAAAATAAAAAAAAGGACTCTTTGTGATTTAATTTGCTTTTGCCATATACATTGACAAGGGACGGGATCCGAGGCTCGAACTATCGTTTGACCAAAAAATTTCATAGATCTGCTGTTGATAGGGACTTGAATCAAGTAATGTTCTTCGAAAATTTTGAGTAAAGATCTGGAAATAGTTTTGATTTTTAGAGAATTGGCGTACTTTCTGATTTGCAGACGCATATTCATCAGTTGTTGTCATAGTACCAGATCTGATTGTACTAATTGTATTTATGCTGCGTAGGGAGTATATTTTAGCATTCTGTCATGCTCCCGACGTGTGTTGCTAGAAACTACTTGTACATGCTACGGCCTACAGCTGACATTACTTTGTTAGTTCCCTTTTTAGGATGAGATTCCCATGTGACTTCTTGGTTTTTTGTTTGATGCATATTCAAAGTTTGCTAAGGTACTTATTTCTTCTATATTATTATTTATTTATTTATTTCTACATTAAATTTGAGTATTAAAATTTATTATTGAAAAAATATTGAAATTTTTATGTTTAACACTGTGTTCAAGTTTCAGACTTTCAGGGGTCTCATCAGTAATCTAAATTTAGAAGTTGCATTTCCTTTCCTTTTTATTTTATAAACTCACGAATACCAGAGGAAAACTTTATAAGCTGTTCATTCCTTTCTTGAATTTAAGTTTTCTGTTATTTTATTTCTTGTCAAAAGCTCAAAAACATAACGATAAGTGTGTAAGTGTGTCTCGTACCTTTTTTTGTTGCCCCCTTTAATAACTTTTTTGCAAATATAGGCTCCTCGGAAAGCATGAAGACAGTATTTAGATTCTTCATGATCAGATTAGTACTTTTAAGTTAAAAAGCATCTTATATGAGAAAGCATGTGTTATATTCTATATTCTTACAGAAAGCATCTCACTAAGGAAGCTTCTATACTCTCAAGTTAATATAATAATGTCCATTTATATATATTAAGGTGGTTGAGTATGCTTCTGTATCTTGCAGCTTTAGAGTATGGAGACCTTCCTATTTACCTCTGAATCTGTTAACGAGGGTCACCCAGACAAGCTTTGTGATCAGATCTCCGATGCGGTGCTTGATGCCTGCCTAGCCCAGGACCCCGACAGCAAGGTTGCCTGTGAGACTTGCACCAAGACCAACATGGTCATGGTCTTTGGGGAGATTACTACCAAGGCCGATATAGACTACGAAAAGATTGTCCGTGAGACATGCCGTACCATTGGATTTGTTTCTGATGATGTGGGTCTTGATGCCGACAACTGCAAGGTCCTTGTAAACATTGAGCAGCAGAGCCCTGATATTGCCCAGGGTGTCCATGGCCACCTTACAAAGCGCCCAGAGGAGATCGGTGCTGGTGACCAGGGCCATATGTTTGGCTATGCCACTGATGAAACCCCTGAACTTATGCCTCTGAGCCATGTCCTTGCAACTAAACTTGGCGCTCGCCTAACTGAGGTTCGAAAGAATGGTACCTGCGCCTGGCTGAGACCTGATGGTAAGACTCAAGTCACTGTTGAGTATTATAACGAGAATGGTGCGATGGTTCCAATCCGTGTTCATACTGTCCTTATCTCCACCCAACACGATGAGACTGTCACCAATGATGAAATTGCTGCCGACCTCAAGGAGCATGTCATTAAGCCTGTGATCCCCGAGAAGTACCTTGATGAGAAGACCATCTTCCACCTTAACCCTTCAGGCCGCTTTGTCATTGGCGGCCCTCATGGTGATGCTGGTCTCACCGGGCGTAAGATCATTATTGACACTTATGGTGGGTGGGGAGCCCATGGTGGTGGTGCTTTCTCCGGCAAGGACCCTACCAAGGTGGACAGGAGTGGTGCCTATATTGTTAGGCAAGCTGCCAAGAGCATTGTAGCAAATGGACTTGCACGTAGGTGCATCGTTCAGGTCTCTTATGCAATTGGTGTTCCTGAGCCTTTGTCGGTCTTTGTTGACACCTACGGAACAGGAAAAATTCCCGATAGGGAAATTCTTAAGATAGTGAAGGAGACCTTTGACTTCAGGCCCGGAATGATCTCCATTAACCTAGATCTGAAGAGAGGTGGCAATGGCAGGTTCTTGAAGACGGCGGCCTATGGACATTTTGGAAGGGACGACCCGGACTTCACCTGGGAGGTAGTGAAGCCTCTCAAGTGGGAGAAGCCCCAAGCTTAAATTCATTATGTTTGCTTCTTGCTTGCAATGGTTCTTTACTGTATTGAATGAATTACTCGGTCTTCTAGTTGATGTTTGCTGTTCAATTATCTAAAGGTTGCAGTGGTTGCTTCCAATTCTTCTCCCACTTCTAGTTCTGTACCATTTTTTACTTTTTATGAAGCTGAAAGAAATATTTTTAATGGATTTGCTCATCAACAATTCTAAAGGTAAATGTTTTTATTGTTATCTCTCTCCTCTGTCGTACAAACTTTTACTAAACAAGGGTCAAAATTTTTTGCTTGCTTCTATTTTATGTAAGTAGTATCTTTAACGTTTTAGCTAGTTTAATACAAATCTCTTTTGTAACACCAAAGATAACCATTGACAAATTAATGTGTAAAAAAAGGTTAAAAGATCAAATGAAACAATTCCCTTCGTTTCTCAATAAGATTGTTTAATTTATTGAGTTGGCAATAATAATGAAATTATAATAATAAGCTTAAAAAAATTGTGTGGTCATAGTATAGTGAGAGTGCGGGTTTAGGATGTTACTCTTTCTCAGAGCTCAGTAAATCATTCCATTGAAATCTCATTCTATTCTCTTCCGAGGAATGTGAAAAAAGAGCTGAGTAAATCATTCCATTGGAATCTTATTCTATTCTCTTCCGAGGATTGTGAAGAAAGAAATCGTCTCCTTTAAGAAATCGTCTCCTTTCATTTCGCTCATTCCATAATAAGAGTGTTTAATTTATGTTGGCATGATAATAAAATTATAATGATAAATTTAAAAAAATTGTATTGTATTTATATTATCATCAAAAGAAGTAACTTTTTTTGTTAAATAAAAAATTGACAAATAAAACCCCTTTACGAAGCAGAGAAAGCATCACACTGACTACTAAGAAAGCATAACCCCTATACAAGCGTATTTTTCAGAAAAGCATATTAAGAGTTATGTTATATTCGTTATATCGGATTACATTATATATACATACATACATATATATATATATAGTGTTACTATTTATTATATTAACATTTTAACCAAATACATGTTTTATATATATAGTCGAAAAGCGTAAAATATTATTAAGAAAGCATAGTATATTAAGAGTTATATTATATTAATACTTTAACTAAATACATGTTTTATATATATAATCAAAAAGTGTAAAATTGTTCAAAAATTGGCTCAAAGACGTTTTGCCCGAACTCTCGTCATATTACTTATAACCTCACAATATTTTGACCTTTGGATAATAATTCTGGATTCGCCACCGCTGAAGTACACATCAAGGCTGGAATGGTTTTATACTCCATCTTGTCGTCAATTTGTCGTGCGTTACAACATATATTAGTTACGTGTTACAACATATATTAGTTGTACATGATGACGAGAAATTCGAGGGACCAAATTAGGCTGCTAGTAATTGGTATCGTTAAGCCTGTCCTCATATTTGGCTAAAGCTAATCTCAGCCGGAACAAAGTCTCTTTCGACAGAGATGCTCTAAGCATTATCAATTCTACAAACTCCCCTTCTTGAGTTCTTTCTATGCTCATCGGTTCATCACTTGTATAGTCAATATCACCTAGACAAAGTACAAAAACTACTCATTGAAACAAAGCCACAAGCTGAAAACAATGGTACAACAGAAAGGGACGGATGAAATTGAGTCCTCAAAAACAGACTTGGCAGCGATAAGCAAAAAAGTCAGCTCATCATTTCGTATATTTGCATCGAGTTCCGGGAGTAGTAGGGATTCAAGATCCTTTAGAGAACAAGAGGATGAAAATGAGCTGCAATTGGCTGCTATTGAGAGACTACCAACATACAAACAACATACAACAGCACTGTTTGATCAAGATAATCTAATTAATAACAGTAAAGAAGATGAGGAAACTAGAAAGACGGTGAAGATTGATGCCCCCAAACTTGGAGCTCTAGAACGACATGTGTTTATCAACAAACTTCTAAAGAAAGTTGAGGAAGACAATTACCGGTTGTTATTCAAACAGAGAGAAAGAATAGACAGGTTGAAATTATTCTCTTCTGATACTTTTCTTCTTGTTACTAAAGCAGGAGAGCTCAATTATAATATGTATGGGGTTGAACAGAACTATCTTTTCTTCTCAGGGTGGGGCTGGAATTACCTACAGTGGAAGTAAGGTATCAGAATTTATGTATAGAAGTAGAATGTGAAGTCGTCCATGGGAAACCTCTCCCTAGTATATGGAACAGCCTCAAAAGTATTCCCTCTGTAAGTGTGTGCTAAGTTTCAATGGAAAGTAGTATTCGTAGTAATTCTGTATAATCAAGCACATCATCTTCTAGAACAAAAGTATTCTACTTGAGAATCAAATCTATACGCCACAACAACAAGAGATAATAGAACTCTAAGCTTATATATCTAATACTCACATAGTCCCAAATGGAGTGTCATTTTCCTTTTTCGTACTCCTATTACCAGTGGTTAAACCTAACTTCAATGAATATCAGTATTTAAATTGACTTTAGAATTTGAATGTGAAATTAAAAAAAAATTCTTAAAATGCATGCTTTATTTTTTGACTAGTATTTAAAATGCATGTTTCTATAGTCTGACTCTCATTTTAGGAAAAGTGGAGTATATATCCTCTTGAATGCACATAAATCGTAACCACTTCAGCAGTTACATCAACTGATCATTGTGCTACCTCATCCCACACATTGGCAATGCCAATTGCCAAACATTTTGTGAACCCTATGGAAACAACAGTGTTATTCGCGAAATTTTTTCTCCACTCTTTTGCTTTTTAACTCCAACTAAAAAAAAACCCTCAAGAAACCAGGAGGGGCGGGGAAGAAGCGCCTAGTTTGCTTTCATAAAGTATAAACCTAGATGACCGATACTTTGCCAAGCATTTGGTTTATTTGCTTGTAAATTTACCATAAATTCATCAGATAAATGAAATTCAATGATGAACAGGCGATCACAAATATTATTTGGAAGCATTCTCATGCATACAATATCAAAATCCTTCAAGACGTCCGAGGCATCATCAAGCCTTCAAGGTTACTCATTTTCTGTTGTCAAAGGGTGAATACCTTAACTACAAAAAGACTTACATGCAAAAACTTCTTTGGCAGGATGACGCTGTTACTTGGGCATCCGGGATGTGGGAAAACCACTTTACTGTTGGCACTTGCAGGGAAACTTGACCAAAATCTCAAGGTTATCCCCTCCTCTTTTATAAGCTCCTGTGAGAAAAGGGGGAGAAAAAGACATCCAACTTTTCAATCATGAGACAAAATTTACAGGACAGTTGAGCATTGCAATTTGCAAATATGTCACACAAAAAAAAACAAAAAAGGAAGAAGAAAAAAATATCAAGAAAACTTGCGTATTTATTTTAAAGATAAAACTAACTTGTATAATTATAACTTTGTCATTCTTTCTTCATAAAGCGATACTACACAGACCAAAAGAAAGAAAAAAGGAATGTAGAGTAGTGCTAAATGAACCTGATGACGTGGCCTATCACATCTTTAAGAAACAATGGAACCAAACTTTTCGATCAATTTCAAAACAACCCTTGACACATCACTAGGTGCAAACTTTAGGTCCACTGATGCGCTTTCCTTCTGAATACACGGACAGTTGTTGATTCTTGTTTTTGTGAATCTCATATTAGGTCACTGGTGACATCTCTTACAATGGTTACAAGTTAAATGAATTTGCTCCACCGAAGACATCAGCTTATATTAGCCAAAATGACAGGCACATTTCTGAAATCACAGTAAGAGAAACACTCGATTTTGCAGCACGCTGCCAGGGCATTGGAAGCAGAGCAGGTAAGCTTTGTTGCCTAAATTACACTCATGATAACAAATTTTATAGTATTATATTGATCCTATAGTTGATTCTGTTATGTATTAAAGAAATTATGGAGGAAGTCAGCAGAAGGGAGAAACAAGCTGGGGTTACTCCTGAACCAGATATTGACACCTATATGAAGGTAAACTATATCCTGCAGAAACCAGTTGAACAGAGCTTAATTCTCCTACTAATTATCTTCATTCTCCTTCTAATTGTTTTCATTCAAGAACTGTAACAGGAAGTTGCTATTGAAGGGTTAAAAAGTACTCTTCAGACCGACTATATTTTGAAGGTAATTAACTTCAACAAAGAAAACAATAACCACCTTCCAACGCTTTGTTGAAATATTAAAAAAAATACTCAATTCTTATATCAACTTATGGGACCATTCAGATACTTGGACTGGATAACTGCGCTGATACAGTTGTTGGAGATGCAATGAGAAGAGGAATATCAGGTGGTCAAAAGAAAAGGCTAACAACAGGTTCTAATCAAATGATACTTATTTAAGTGTATATTAATAACTTTTAAGCATATAGTTTCTATTTTATGAAGGTTAAATAGCTCTTGGTTGAAGTCTCTTAAATGTTGAAACCTATGGGGTTAACTATACATAGTGTTCACTTTACAACTAATGATATATCATCAATTCCAACATAATAACTTTCATGTATATTTCATGTGCCAGGGGAGATGATAATTGGTCCAGCAAAAGTTCTTCTTATGGATGAAATATCGAATGGCTTAGATAGTTCAACCACTTTTCAGATTGTTACCTGTCTTCAGCAGTTGGCTCACATTACAGGATCCACCATTTTGATGTCACTACTTCAGCCAGCTCCAGAGACTTTTGATCTCTTTGACGACATCATCTTGATGGCTGAAGGTAAGACTGTATACCATGGACCTCGAGAGAATGTTTTAGAATTCTTTGAGAATTGTGGCTTCAGGTGTCCACCAAGAAAAGGCATTGCGGACTTCCTCCAAGAAGTATGTGACGTATCCCTGATTGATTTCTACAATAAGATGTCCAAAAATAGTCGTCTCACTGATTTACCTCAAGCATCTATTTTCTACAGGTAGTTTCCAAAATGGATCAAGCTCAATATTGGAGTAAAGATCAACCTTACATTTACATTTCTGTTGAAGAGTTTGAAATAAAATTCAAGGAGTTTCATGTAGGACAAAAGCTGGATAAAGAAATCTCTCAGCCTATTGATAAAATTGAGCTCCAGAAAAACGCTTTGTCATTTAACACTCGCTCTGCCAGAAACTGGGAGCTATTCAAGGCATGCATGGCAAGAGAATGGCTTCTTATGAAGCGTAACTCATTTGTTCATGTATTCAAATCTGCACAGGTACTGATTAGAGTTTCGTGAATGCATTCTTGTCTGATGGGCTGAGGGTTTTATTTTTTTTGACAAGTATGGTCAAGGAAATTTAAAAGTGTTTTTCATTGGTCTGGTTGTTATGTTTATGCAGCTTGTAGTCACTGCAATTATAACAATGACCGTGTTCATACGTACGCGGACAAAAATGGATGATATCCATGCAAATTATTACATGGGATCTCTATTTTATGCCCTTGTTAGGCTGGTGACCAATGGAATCTCTGAGGTATCCATGACTTTTTCTCGGCTTCCGGTCTTCTACAAGCAAAGAGATTACTACTTTTACCCTGCATGGACTTACGCTATTCCGGCTGCCATTCTAAAGATTCCATTTTCATTTCTAGATGCTTTTCTGTGGACAGTCCTCACGTATTATGTTATTGGCTATACTCCTGAACCCGAAAGGTGTGTTATACATAAAACTCGTCTTTTTCTTTGTAAAAAAAATGTTGTGATCCATCCCAAGTACTGATGTTATACACGGATGCACAGGTTTCTTTGCCAATTACTCCTCCTTTTCATTTTACATCAAGTATCTATATCATCATTCCGTTTGCTGGCATCCATGTTGCGAAATCCATCTTTTGCTGTGTCTTGTAGTCTTTTCTCCATGCTAGTGATGTTTTTATTTGGTGGCTTCATAATTCCACGATGTAAGGCCACTTATTATAGGACTTTTCTACTAAAAGAAGTAAACAATTCTTTACAGAGAACTAATAGCCCCTCCTCATCGCAGCCTCTTTGCCTGCTTGGCTTTACTGGGGCTTTTGGCTTTCTCCAATAACTTACGCCGAGATCAGTGTTTCAATAAACGAATTCCTTGCTCCAAGATGGCAAAAGATGGTACCAGAACCGATTTACCCTCTAATATATTTATGCACGTCCTACTTGCTTTCGATACATTGGTAAATTCTCATATATCATTCTTTTACAGGTCTCATCTTCAAATGCTACAATAGGGCAACAAGTACTAACATACCACGGACTAAATTATAGTGCAAACTTTTATTGGGTATCAATAGGAGCATTAGTAGGATTTTGGATAGTTCTTAATATTGGATTCACTTTTGCATTAAGTTGTTTAAAGGGTAAGTTCCTCACACATGCATAATAAGAGAAGGAAACATATAAAGATACAAAAATAATTAATTTTCTGCGTACTAACCTGCATCTGATGAAAAATATATTTGCACAGCTCCAGGAAGATCACGGACTATTATATCACAAGAAAGGCTCTCCAAACTAAGAGTGGAAAGAAGTTTGAGAAAATTATCTAATGAAAGCAAATGGCCTCCTGTTGATTCTCCAAAAGCTCCTGAGGAAGCAAAACAAATAGGTGAGAAACTAATTTTACACAGGTAAAAGAGAAGTAATTCATCCACTGCTTGCGAAAATTGAAGGATGCAAGCAGTGGGTAACATTATCGAGCTCATATTTTTCATACGTAATGGAACATTAAAAGCGATTTGATTATTCAACAGGGGTGGTCTTACCTTTTGAGCCCATGATTATAACGTTCGAGAATGTTCAATATTTTGTGAATACTCCCAAGGTAGTCATTTATTAAGTCGTTAACTAACTCCAAGGCTGTTGGATATGGCTTGTACTGATAACTGATCAATCTTCAATATATCATGCAGAAAATGAAAGAGCAAGGTTTTGAACAGAAAAGGTTACAGCTTCTTCAAGATATTACAGGATCATTTAGGCCAGGAATTCTGACAGCTATAGTGGGTGTTACTGGAGCTGGGAAAACAACACTTTTGGATGTCCTCTCTGGACGTAAAACTAGTGGTATCATTGAAGGAGATATAAGAATTGGAGGTTACCCCAAGGTTCAGGACACTTATGCCAGAATTTCTGGTTACTGCGAGCAAACTGATATACATTCTCCTCTGGTTACAATAAAAGAATCCTTGGCATACTCTGCTTGGTTACGTTTGCCATCTCAGCTTCATCGAAGTACAAAAAATGTAAGCTCTCTTATTACTTGATAAAAAAACAGATAAAGCTCTATTGCTACTTATCCAGACACACACACACACACACCCCCAAAAAAAAACAGAGGAAGCTAAATTATCTAATAACATGTGAATCTCTAGAGACCCTGTGGTGGGGCCTAAGACATTCATTTCTGCTCATCTTGTAATCTACTGAAATCCTATAGAACTTTTGCACACGTGACACACACATAAATATATGTAAATAAGTATGTATGTGTATGTCTTCAAGTCATTGAAGAAAAATATATTGTAACAAGAATTCACTTGAAATGTCCACAAAGTTAAATACATACAGATACACACGTGCAAAAACCCACGTACAGATGTCTGATGGCACAAAAAGTCAAAAACTATTTGTTTTTTCTCAGAATGTTTAATTTGATAGGTGAGTGCTTAATCAACTTTTCTATGTTCAGGAATTTGTTGCAGCAGTTCTTCAAATAATTGAACTCGATGATATTAAGGATGCATTAGTTGGCTATCCTGGTGTAAATGGTATATCATATGGGCAACGAAAAAGGCTAACTATAGCAGTAGAGCTTGTTTCAAATCCATCCATAATATTCATGGATGAACCAACTTCTGGTTTAGACGCCAGAGCAGCTGCAATTGTCATGCGAGTAGTGAAGAATATTGCTAATACAAGAAGGACAGTTGTGTGCACCATCCATCAACCAAGTATTAATATATTCGAGGCATTTGATGAGGTACACTAATGCAATTAACATGAAAGTTCGTGTCAAAAATAGAGTACTGTTGTACTCTAAAAAACTAAACCATTTTTTCTAGATTATGATAACTAAGAAAGTCTTTTATTTTTCATGTAGCTAATTTTAATGAAAAGAGGAGGACAAATAATATATGCTGGACAGTTGGGTCTGCATTCAAGTAAACTGATTGAATATTTCGAGGTAAGCAACAAAAGGAGCAAACTTCTATTTTCCTACAGTTTTCATTCTCAACATTGTGCAGAGGTGCTTCCAGAAACATCTGAACATAAAACAGAGAAACCAAATCTACTATCTGAGGCAATCATACAATAACTCAGATATAAAACAAAAATTTATAAAACTACAGCTTTTTCTACTTCTTTTTGGCAGAATATTCCTGGAGTACCAAAAATACAGGAAAATTATAACCCTGCAACGTGGATGCTAGAGATTACAAGTCCATCTGCAGAAGTTCAACTTGGTCTAGATTTTGCCAATCTCTATAAAGAATCTCATCTATGTCGGTAAGCATGAGTTATTCAAAATGCAGAGACATTGGTAGTTTGACATTGATTAATACGTTCTGTTAAGTAACAATGCTACAAAACAATTAGTAGAGTTTTATGACGAGACTTCCAACTACTATCCATTATTTTACATAGGTAATCAGGCAACTAAGTCCAGTTTGGATATCGATTTCCAATCTGTTTTTCCGATTTTGATTCCTAAAATTACAGAAAAATGTGTTTGGAGGCTGTTCCTGATGACTGCTTTCAGGAAATGTTTCTGAAAAGACACTCATTTCAAGAACACCATAAAGGTGTTTTCGGATGCTTTCAGAAGGAATATGGATTAAAGAATCTAATACAGTCATAAATTACTAAATTTTATTTTTGTGGCAATTATTATGCACTTCAAATATAAGCCAAATTAAATTTCTGTTTTTCCAAAAATTTTGCTAAGAATTTTTTTGTAGAATTCAAGTACTCGTTTTCCAAATTAATTTTTTGTAGGTAGCAAAACAAGTTATAATTTTCAGAAAATTCAAGAAATAGAAACTAAAAAATGAGATGGTGACCAAATAGACCATTGTTGCATGCTTCTTTATGTAGGAAAACGGAGGAACTAGCTAGAGAACTGAGCTCTCCAGCAGAAGGTTTAGAGGAGCTACAATTTTCTACTCGCTTTCCACAGAATGGATGGGAACAGTTCAAAGCATGCCTCTGGAAACAGAACTTGTCCTATTGGAGGAGTCCTACATATAACTTGGTGCGATTAACATTTATTACCATGGTGTCTTTGCTCTTAGGGGGCATTCTTTGGCAGAAAGGAACAGAGATGTAAGCATTTGTTTTTATCGTTAAAATTAATTAAGGAATCAAAAGGTATGTGGAGATTTTGTGTACACATAATAAAGGACGGGTCCACGTATATTGAGTATATTTAGGGACACACAAGCCATGTGCCCCATAATGATCGCTTAAATATCACACAAAATCTTATACTCGAAGAAACCTAAGATGACCAAAACCAGTTTTACACCTGATGATGATAAACTGCAGTTGAACCGTCTCTTCGCTAAAAGAGCATCAGAGTTGCATGAATCTCGAAGGAATTAGTATTCCACTAAAATTACTTTGGACTACTAACAACTACCAGCCCAAGCATGAGAAATGCCCATGCCTTGAACAACCTATTTGCACATATTAAACTAGTCGCAGATCATGCAACCCAAAGTTTCTTCCTAAAATAGATACAGATCATGTAAGTTTCTTGAGAAGTCAAATACTATACCAACGTTGATTTCCACCATAATATCCAGAACACACACACATATTAAAGTTCCTAGATGTACCGATTCTACATATTGCCACTATGGTTCCTTGGCAATTTGCACTCATGTTCACCCAATACCAAACATGGTTATTTCATTCAAGATAGTAAAATAAGTTACTGGGATAATTTCCTCCAAGACCACTCCTTAATATAATCACCCCACCACCCACACGGTAGTGTAATTAAGAATGAAAGTTAATAACATATCATCTATCACATGAAAAATAAGCAACCAATTTAACCAGAACCCGACTGTACTAAAGAAGTAAATATAGACAGACCCATAAGAATCCCTGCAGAAGGCAATTCTACACACAAGTAAGATTTACGAGTGCTAGTAATGTTTAAAGTTCTTTTAGGTGGGTCAATATTTTTTATCTTAAGTCTGTACATAAAAAATGCTGACCCATAAGAATCCCTGCAGAAGGCAATTCTACACACAAGTAAGATTTACGAGTGCCAATAATGTTTAAAGTTCTTTCTGGAGGGTCAATATCTTTTACCTTGAGTCTGTACATATGATAAAAAATACTGATAGCGATGCTTGTTCTGAAGAAATGATGAACAGGACTTGTTGAACATACTGGGATCAATCTACATTTTCGTCTTATTTTTGGGAATAGCCAACTGCTCACCTGTTCAATCATTTATAGCCACTGAGCGCACCGTTGTGTGGAGAGAAAGGTTCTCTGGAATGTACTCTTTGTGGGCTTATTCGTTTGCACAGGTTTGGAAATATTCATAAGCACAGATAATACTATTGTTCAAAACTAAAGAGGTAGTTAAAATATTTTGAACATTAGATAGTTTCAATTGAAGAAAAACTTTGGTTATGTTGCAGGTGACAATTGAGATTCCATATATATTCCTTCAAGCAGTTCTGTTTGTGATAATCACATATCCAACCATAGGCTTCTACTGGTCTGTCAATAAAGTATTTTGGTATTTCTACACAACATTCTGCACGGTGCTCTACTTCACTTACCTTGGGATGCTGCTCTTTTCCATTACCCCAACTCTCCAAGTGGCTTCTGTAATGGCAACCTTCAGCTACACCATATTGAGTCTTTTCTCAGGATTCCTGATACCCGGACCGGTAAGCCAATTCTGATCCTCTTCATCCTGATAGTAACTATTTGCATTCAGTAATTTGGCGCTAACATTTATATCCATTACAGACAACAAATAAACAGCAATTAAACATCACTTTTTTTATTTTTTAGCTCGAGACAAACCAATAAGGCATTATAACCTCGGTCCAAATATTGACCTAATGAAACACAGCTATTTTGAATGTTAATATTAATAGGAACAAAATTTTCTTGCAACAACAGTTTTCAATTAAAAACCAACGGAAAAAAACACACTCAATTTAGCTGATACAACTTTTTACATTTGTTCTTGCAGCAAATGCCAAAATGGTGGGTTTGGTGTTACTGGATATGCCCATCGGCCTGGTCCTTGAGAGGCATTCTTACATCACAATACGGAGATATTGACAAGGAAATACTAGTATTTGGAGAGAAAAAGGCAATCAATGCCTTCTTAGAAAGTTATTTTGGTTATCATCATGAGGATTTAAGTCTCGTATCATTACTTCTCTTTGCATTCCCACTTGTATTTGCATCTTTGTTTGCATACTCCATGGCAAAACTAAACTTTCAGAGGAGGTAAAATTTCCAGAATCTTACTCAAGTAGTCATACAAATCCTAAATTTTGATAATTCATGTATGCATGTTTATATATACCACAAAATACAGATTACACACTTAATCTTGTAACCCAAATCTGAACAATTCAAATATTGGAGCAATCACTTCTAAGATTCCTTTTCCAAAACAATTTACCATTGCTATCGATATTTTGAATCAGTAAACAATTCACCATTTCAAATCTACAACAATTTAAAATAGACGAATTTGATTTGGATAGAGGGTAATTTTGCAAAAATAATATGAAAGAGGGGGAAAAAAGGTAAGCAAAACTTACATTTTATAAGCCATCTTAAGCACACAATACCGTGAACTGCTCGCATTTTCATCTTCCCGTCGTTACTCATCGCCGATCAAACTATAATCCGATCAATCAACGAAGTTTTGAAGGTAATCATCATCTTTTAATCGGTTACACTGTGTTTGTTTTGTGAGGTTTAAAATGGTTAGAAAATCAAAAGAATTGACGAAAAAATTAGGTTTTCCTCCTCAATTATATTGGAAGATTCATCAAAGTAGTATGCAATTAATTTTGGAGGGAAATTTGGTCCTTTTTCTTGTTATGATTAATAACGGTAGGAATTATAACCCCGAAAGACGAGGAAGTGTTCCAACAGAGGAGAATAAATAATTGTATCAGTTATTCCATCAACCACCGATTAACAGAGAATTGGAGTTTTATTTTTATTTTTTTAACTAAAGACATATATAAAATAAGATATAAAAATTATGGGTGCGGTAGTAATCGATTATAATTACTGGATTAACTTACGACAATGAAAAATTATAATTCGATATATTATTTTTATATTTAGTTTTTGTTATTATAGCATTATTCTTGTTATATTCATTGATATTCATTGATATTGTTATATTCATTGACTAAATATCGAGTATTAAAAATAAATACTAAATGATGTAGTAGGTTATAATCATTAAGTCTATTTATGTATACTGGATTATCAATTAATTATAATCTCACACATCATTTTGTAAGCTATTTTTTTATAAGATTCTTTTGTATGTGTAGCATTATTCTTTTTATTTCAACCCGATACAATAACAATTTTTATAATTATTTATAATTTTATAAGCATTTTTTAATTGTCTAATCGATTAAATAATTGATAAAAAAAGTATATATATTACTCACTCTATTCTATAATAATAGTCATCTTAGTTTCATACACACAAATTATAAATATTATTTAATATTATTTTTTAATAATTAAAATTTGTATAAAATTTTATCACTGTCCCTGTCCCTTTATGAAAAGTTAGAAATTACTAATATAAGATATAGAATTTCTTAAAAATTGAGAGAGTTTGGAGGTAATATATGAAAGTAAATAATTTATTCTTCTTGAAAAGTATAAACAAGTAAATTGAAACAATTTTTTTTCTTCAAAAAATATATTATTATGGAATAGAGAAAGTATTTTAACACTTATTTTAGATAATTAATATTGTCGTAATAAAAATAATATTTATTAGAATAATAAATACGGCTTAAAGGGCTAAATATCATTTTTGTATTTTAATTCTATCAGTATTATTTTTGTTTTGATAATGTCATCCGTGTTATTTTAATTCAAAAAGAGTATACAAAAATTAATTGGGAATGACAGTGCGTAACCACTATATAAATGAGTATCTATCCACTAATCAAACCCCAAGGAAAGGATAACAATTAAAGATTCTAGTCTTTTGTTTATCATGGCATCTTCCTGTAAATCTTGAGTATTTGCTAAGCTTACAAAAATTAGTTTATAAAATAATGTATTAAAGTGTAATTAGGAGATAATTCATTATACATAGGTGAATTTAGTGATTGTAACCAAATAAAATTATACATATCATTTTATAACAATTTTTTAATTACCATTGTATTACTGGTAAAATGTTTTCAAAATAAGAAAATTAAATAATTTAGAGTATGTTGAAGGGTGTATTTTTAAAAGAGATAGTATTTAATAGGGGAAAAGTTGCAAAAGATTATTTTCATCAAATGATAGTAAATAATTTTTTCATATAATGATTAGTTTATAGTGTTTCAATATCATCTTATTCGTATAACATAAAGTACAAGTCTAAAAATCATATCACCTTAGTCTTAGTCACTAAACTAATACTTCATAGACACTTCTACCTATAATTAAAATATATAGTACAACTATTGATTCTAAAAATAGTTAATAACCTTAAATCAATTTAGGGTGTTTAATGTGGGACAAAAGTAGTATTTTATCACCAAATAGACCTACTTTACATATCGTATTTTATTTTTTTGACAAATACTCAAAATACTTATCCTGGAAAAAAAAACTGTATTAGAGAGTACTCATTAACAAAAGTTAAATTTGGAACGGACAGTGCGTACTTTATGCACATGAGCATTAATCCAATAATTAAATCTTGCCATAATTGGAAAGTAATTAAGTATAATACCTTGCATAATATATATATATATATATATATATACACACACACACACACACTAGCATATAACCCGTGCCTCCGGCACTTGGAAAGGAAAGAGATAGAGTCGGTGAAGAAGAAACAGAGGGCCGGGAGAGGGAGAAATGGAGTAGAGAGAGACGAAGAAGACGAAGAGATATATATCCCAAATTTTGGACTTGGACGGTGAGATTTATCCCAAACTTTGGACGGTCCTGATGATTTATTAGGATGAACGAAAAATTCAAAATCAATTGTGTTTTGTTATATATATATATATATATATATATATATATATATAATAACCTGTACATGTGTCATAATTAAGAATTTATATAACATATGTTAACTTAAGAATTAAATAAATTCCATACACCAAACCTCATTTATGTGTGAAACAAAGCAACCTAACAACTAGGACCAGTTTGTAATTGTACTACATTGAGTAGTAATATTACAAGCATTGTTCTCCACTGAAGTAAGATTCAAAAGTGTTATTAATGATGTCTCAGATTCTTTTTTTTCAATATTTTTTGGCAGACACTTGGGATTTTTTATGTTTGATATCTAATATGTGGATCGTGATCCTTGTTTCGAAGAAATGATGAACAGGACTTGTCGAGCATACTAAGATCAATGTACATTTTTCTACAATTTCTGGGAACAGGCAACTGCTCATCTGTTCTATCACTTATAGCAACTGAGCGCGCCATTGTATACAGAGAAAGGTTTGCTGGAATGTACTCCTCATGGGCGTAATATCAATAATATAATGAAAAAAAAGATGTTAGTTATGCCTTGTATTGATCAGTTATCAATGTCCAGTCCCTACCTAATTCCATATCAACATCCTCAAGCAACAAATTTAGGAACCAACTCCAAGAATCCTTGTTTTCATTTTTTACAATAGCCCAAGCAATTAGGAAAATTTGGTTGTTTGCATCCCTCTCAACTGCAGATAATAACTCACCCGTGCAATATGTTTTTAGAAAGCAGTCATCAAAACCTATTATCATCTTGCATCCCTCCAACCAATTTTATTTGACTACTTTATACACATCCTCTGGAATATAAAGTGGAGTTCCCCCATCACATCTAATTTGAATTGTGTTGCCAGTATTTGTAGCTAAATTCTCATTCTCATACTCTCAAACTTTAGCATAATATTCCTTTAAGGTTTTCTCAATTTCACTTAAAGTTACTCGCTTTCACTTGTTGGCACTAAGGTAATGATGATTTCAAGCTAAACTTTTGTTTAATTGTAGCCTGTAATTCTCCCAACTTCATCCTTGGTTTTGCTCTTATTGTACCTCTAAACTTGTCAACCGACTACCTAGCCCTAACTATTGGGATCTTTGTTTTTCTCACACAGTAATGGTTCTCAGTGTAGAATTTAATGTGAAATACCTTCTTCCTTGGTACATAACTGGCCCATAACCCCCATGGACAACCCTTTGCACATTTAGCTTGTAATCTTCTTAGCTCATTCACTTTGAAATAAATTTCTTACTATAACCAACTGCATAATTCACAATAACTTCCCTACATTGCTCAACTCTGATTAAGGTCATATAAAGTTCAAATTTATTTTACTAATTGGTGTGTTGGGTTATAGATCGGAAGAATCCTCTTTTATTTTCTCTTTGGCTTCTCTCATTCCCATTCACTATCACTACTATAATCACCACAAGAAGGAATCTTTTCATCAGAATCTGGCATATTTTCTACCCAAGCTTTCATACATTTTGTTCCAAACTGCAATTCATCATCATCATCAAAAAATGTTGTCAACTTCAACCTCTTCAACTTCTACAACCTTAGATTTTCTAGGTTTTCTATCCTTTTTTCCAGTGGTAGAACTCTTTTGTGTTTGTAGATTAATAACTGATTCATCTAATGTTGGTGCTTTTGCCTTAGCTTATATTTATTTACTTTTGAGCCCTCCTTACCTTTAACACTGGTGTCCTTCTTACCTTTAACAATGTTACCCTCCTTACCTTTAACACTGCTGCCCTCCTTACCTTCATAATTATGGACAGGTGGAGTCCCAACCTGCTCAACATATAGTAAGGCAACTTCAATTTGTTCATCTTCAATGTTCACTTCACACTATACAACCAACTATTGTTCTTTTACTTTCTTAATTTCTTGCTTTTTGTCCTAAACATTTATTAACTCTTGATTGCCATCATCATCACTAGCATCACTTAATTCCTCGTTACTTGAATCTTCATTTATACCCTCCTCATCTATCTCAACATCTTTTTGCCCATTATCATCACTTAAATCCTGATCATCAGTTTGTAATGATGTATCCACAGTGACATCAAGCACATTCCCATTGATTCCCCATGTTGTGCATTCACATTGTGGAAGTCTGCAGGTACCTCTTCCTTATCAACATGATCACAATATACAAATTGACCCAATTTTTACTGCTTCTTCAACTAGTATTCTTACACTACTATCATTAACAACCAATTCTATCCCATCCTTCGTAGTAAACTTTACCATTACAAAGTACAAAACAAAGTCCTTTCTATATCCTAGCTTCGTAGGTAAATTCATCAACTTATCGATATTAATGAAGTCTTCATCCACTTTTTCATAGGTTTATTTCCTTCCACCTTCATAATCATACACTTTATCAGTAACAAACTAATTTCCATGGTGTAATTGAATTGTAACAAAGTTTATGCTGCATAAAACATACATTATACTATTAGCACCACTCTTACTAACCATGTCCAAGTAAAAAAATAATGACCATTAATTATTTTAACAAAGTAATTTCTAAGCCCCACTCTCACCAACAATGTTCAACTAATAAATAATGTTAATTAACAATGTTTATTGTAACCCTCTTTATAATATTTATATTAAAAAAATCAGTCAGCCTACTACAAATAAACAACAGAAAAAAATGATGGACTTTGAGAATAAACAACACAAGATACTCACTTTATAATATAAAAACCCTAACCAGACAATCATTTCAAAATATCCACTTAGTCTCATTGTTAAACACCCAATACCACTTTGTTTCACATTTTTATACAACAAACATGTGAAAAATCGGACTTAATAGAAGGACATGAAGATTTGAGACTACTTTAAGGGACATGAACGACCACTTTTGTGCAACACAATCGTCTCAAACTAAATATTTGAGATTTACATACTTTATTGAACAAAGATCTAAGACTTACATGCTTTATTGAGGGTCCAAAATCGCGTTTTTCCTAACGAAACCCCACTTTCTTCGTCACTTTCCACCAAAATCCTACCTTTTCATTGCCTTCCTCTCTCGATTTTGTTTAGACTATGTTCGGATTTGAACCCTAACCTCACATTTTTTGTCTCGATATATCTGAAGATTGTTTAGAGCTTGGATTCTCCCGCCCAATCTACGTAGGATGATAAGTCAAATAATCTAAATAAGTATTTACATGTCATTTTTTTTTTTTAAATCACGTAAGAAAATAAACGATCAGATTAGACGTCCGTCCAAGAAATTAGACAGAATGGTATAATTAATAATTTTTAAAAATTTTAATATGCTAATTCTATTTTTTTAAAATTTAATGAGATAATAATTAAAATATGATAACCACAAATGAGGTAATCCACCTTTTTACTATTTTTGTACTAATAAAAGTTGTTAAACGACAAGTTGTGCGTGCATGACTACTGCTTCTAATTTCCTATGTGTCGAAATAACAAAAACTCTATGTGGACATGAAAATTGGATATGAAAATTAGACATGAGTGTATTTAAATTTCACCTATTTGTATATTAGGAATAAAAATATAAATAGGTAAAATTTAGGGAATTGATATTTTCACAAGTTAATGTGATATTTCCACAAGTAGGTCTCATTTTTAACTAAATCAACCCTTTGTGCAGTAGACTAACTATATAATTTAGTTATTATGTCCAATTTGCCCTTATTTAGTCAAAGTTGAATTCTAATTTATTTTAACTATTGTTCAAGAGTCTATTCATATTCTCTTGTCCAACTTTCTTATTCTCTCTGTATATCAATCTTTACTTCTACCGACATTATTCATCTATAACATACTGTATTTGTTTTTAAAATATGAGAATTACTACGGTAATATTTGTCGTACAACCACAATTGATTAATATCTATAAACATAATTATGTTAATTTTTTCGTTATCAATTTCAGTCTACTACTCTACTATACAATGGTTGTTGCATCTCTATAGCAATTAGAAAAAACTCAACTAACAGGCGCCCTTTGTTCATGAAAGTAATGGCCAATTTTATGCTAATGGTGAAAATAAAAAACAATTGAAAAATTAAGGTTCGTAGCCAAAAAAAGATTGATAAAGAAAAGATTTATCCATTAGTAGAAGATTATCCGGATTAAAAAAAAAGAAGAAGAAGCAAACAAGAATAAAAAGATAAAAATTAATAGTAGAATTCACATATAATTTTTTAATTTTACCTCAAATCACTTCTTTCACTTTTGTTTAACCCTTTGTAGATGAATAATGATGGTAGAGGCAAAGATTGATATATTGAGAGAATAAGAAAGATGAACAAGAGAATATGAATATACTTTTGAGCAATAGTTAAAATAAATTAGAATTCAATTTTTACTAAATAATGGTAAATTAGACATAAGAATTAAATCATATAGTTAGTCTACAAAGGGTTGATTTAGTTAAAAATGAAATCTACTTGTGGAAATATTACATTAACTTGTGAAAATATTAATTTCTGAAATTTAAATACTCTCATACTTAATTTTTATGTGCACGTAGAAGAGCTGGTCGAGATAAATAAAGAAAATAAGAAAAAATAGTTTTACACGGACATTTTTTTTGGACATGAAAATTGGACATTTTCATGTTTCAATGGTATTATTTTATATATATTTCAAACAGATTTATACTATGGATTTAAAAAAAAATCCAAAAAAATTAGATATAATTTGGATATATATCAAAAAAATGGTTGTATGGACTCATACATTTTTTTTAATATACATCCAAATTATACCTAATTTTTTTGAATTTTTTTTTAAAAAAATCACAGTATAAACATGTTTGAAATATATAAAAAAAATACCATTAAAATATGAAAATTTCAAATTTCAATGTCCAAAAAAAATATCCACTTAGATTAATTGAATAAGAAAAGAAATTGGGGACGGAGAGAGATTTTTGTCGCTGGAAATTGGTCTGAACTTTTTTGTCTTTCATTTTCGTCCAACCCACGTAAGGAAAAGAAATAATAATCCAATCACTCCATTTCTTTACATCTTGAGAACTTCGAATCTCCCTTTCGGTTTGCGCGTGGAGTGACCGTGACGTTCATCTGCCCACATACAATCTCTGTCTATTAAGCTTAAATAAAGCCCTGTGATCTGTGACAATAAAGGGGAACTAGGGTTCTGTTCAAGACATAATCAATCAGTATTCCAGATCAAAGCTTTTGGAGTCTACGCCTTCATCTCTAGGTGAGAATCTGTTTGTTTGTTTTTTTATTTTATATCTTTGAATCATATGGATGAAGTCGACATTGTGTCGGTAGAGTTTATTTATTGAATTAGGGAGTCGAATTTCTGCATTTACATTGTGTGGGATCAGCTTTAGAGTTCTTTGATTTAGTGTCATTGTTCTTGAGTGTTACTGAGCTGGATTACTTAAATCAATGGAGGTTCGGTTCGGTTTTCTAACTTTAGAATCTTAAATAACCGTGAAATGGGGTGGGGTTACTTGATGGAGTATTTTCCTGATTGGAATTTTAATCAAGTCGTTGCAGCTTGTTTCTGAGGCTCTTCTTTGAGAATATTTGTATTTTTGTCCAATTTCTTTCCCTTTCTACTGTGGTTTAAGATACATTTGTTCCTATTCATGGGATGGAACAAACTATGTTTTGTATGCGTTTGATACAAATGACATCATTACATCTGGTATGATTCTTTCATTCCTTTGTCTGATTCATATATAAATAGAGGAAAGATACACCAAAGTGAAGTAGTTAGTATGTCACACGTCGGTTCGCGAATATGACAGCTTCCATATAATCATATAAAAATTTAAGAAACCAACTCTAACCAGTTGTATTTAATGCATAGAATGGTGCACTAAAGCGTAGGAGTTAACAAAGGTGTTTGAGTGATCAGTGAGATTTATAATATCCGAACCCTATAAACTCAGTCAGTTTTTAAGCTGGGTGTGTTGAAGTGCAAGTAAGACTTTATAAATTCTGAGCAACACATGAGGTATTTACACTATCAAATACAAGTAAAATTTCGGAAATTTCTATTCTTCACTCCAATGGCTCTTTCATTCAATTTCATGATTATTCATGAATCTGTAAAGAATGTTGTTTTAAGTGAAATCATTTGGTTTAAAAGTTTGAAGGTGTTGTCTAACCCTAATTTCTTGTGTCGTTGAAGTATGGCATTTTTTGAGACTTGTTAGAGGAAAGAATTGAAAATATTAGAAAAAATGCATTGATTTTGGAGTATGTTAGAGCAAGGTGGCCTCAGAAAACAACAGATCTTATTGAATTTTTTAACCCTTTACCTTTTTATCGTTTGCTTTATTAAACGATCTCTCAAACTCTGTTCCAACTCCATTACAATTTATACCTAATTTTGCTGTCTCACTTTTGAAATATACCCCCCACACCCAACAGTTATAGCTTGATGGGAGCCTAATGATCGGTTTGACAAACATCAGAAGCAGACAAGTTATGGATAATAGTGGCTTATTCTTATTTACGCGTGTTTCTTACAGTTACTTCTATAAGGTCTCAGTCAAGTCTGCAATTAAATGTATCACAGAAAAACCTGTTCTAGGTCAGCTCATTGTTCATTTTCCATGAACTAGATAAACTATTTGGAAATTTCCAAACTGCCCCTTAGTATCTTAATAAACATTTACTTTTGTAGTTGTAAGCTATTATGTCTAAACATCGAAACTTAAGACACCTACACAAATTTAATGGTATATGATGACCTCCCAAATTTTTTGAACAGTTCATCTGCACCCGTCATTGTTACCCTTCACCCTAGGCTGATTTGCTATAAAAAAATCCTTTGATCACAAGGAATCTAGCCAAGGTTTTCCCCAAATAAAGAAGCGCAATAATGCTTTTATAAATTCCTACCATCAATATTTTATGAATTGTCATCTAAACTTTATCAATTTGTACAAGGTGGATTGCTGAAAGGCACTTCACTATAGAAAACACTAATTCTCATCCATGTTTCTGGTATTTGATTGATTATAAATTTACTTGAGAAACCCCAGTAATATGTTTATATTATTTGTGTTATTCTCACCTTTTTGTTTTTTTCTTCTTTCTTTCAGATCCCAGCGATGTCAGTTCCAGCTTTAATAATGCCATTTGCATCCATAAATTGGCGTAGGAATGATTATTTCTTGATCATTGGTTAAGGGGATCGCTATTGAATTGAAGATCTGCAATATAGCAGGCAAAAGTGTTTTGGAACAAATTAATTTTGGTTCTAGGTAGAAACTTACTTTATCTAGAAGTGTGGGCAGTTGCTAATATAAGAGGAATTGACGATTTTAAGACAGCAAAATGATCAGCAGACAACTGCTATTGACCTATTTGTATCTCCTAGTATATATTTTGCTGTCGTCAGGAGTTATTTTGTACAATAAGGTACACAGTTTTACTATCTATGATGTGAACATTGTGGCCTCCATATCTTGTTTTAATTTTTCAACAGTCGTATATTCTTAATTTAAAAAAAAAAACAATTTCTTAGATATTCAATGGAAAAAGTGGATCAGTCTTTCTTTACTAGTTGAATGGTTATTGCCGCACCTGCACTAATGATTGGGTCAGACTGGTTCTACCTACTCTGGAATAGGACCTCTGGCTTACTGGCTTATCATTGTCGCTGGGATTTTAGAAAATTTTATCCTTGTCATGCACAGAGATGAAGAATGATCGTTTTTGTTCAAATACGCCTTTGAATAATTAGGTGAATGTATTCGTAGCTTTTACACTAACACACCAAAAATATCATCAGATGAAGATAATTTTTTTATTGTAAACTAAAGAAACATGTGGATGAATTGAACATACTGAATTTGATTCTTGAATACTGAGGTAAAAATTTACTACACATGCTACTAATTAAATGAGATAAATCTGGCATATGCATGATTTAAGTTATCTTTACTTTATTATCACCCTTTTTGACTTGCACTTAGTTAGGACTTACAAAACATGACATCAAATCCCAACTTCCCCTGCATCATCCTTTAAGAAATGTAGGTGAAGGAATATATTTCAGTTAATAATTAAAAAAGATTAGTGATTTATTGTTCTGCATCTACTGTTCTGTTTATTAGTTCTATGATATGTTCTCTTTAAAGCATTGTTAGTTCAGCTTTGCATCCCTTCTTCCAGTTGTGCAAAAGATTCATTAGTACTTCTCCAACTATTTGTTTTAGTAAATTAGTGTCTTGATTCTCTTGTTCTGCTTATGGGCAGTGGGTTCTCTCTCCAAAATACTTCAATTTTCCGTTCCCAATAACACTTACTATGATTCATATGGGATTTTCTGGGGCAGTGGCATTCTTTCTTATCCGTGTTTTGAAGGTATGTTTAAGTTCGAGCTTCTGTATGCTGTTTACTGGATTCTTTGGTTAGCTGAAATATGCATTACTTTGATTTAGTCTTGAGGCGTTTAAATTCTCACTACAACATTTAATTAGTCTCGATATTGATTGGCAATTTGGCATGATGTAAGATGAAAAAACTGTAGAAGTACAAAACCTTGTAAGCTACTTATATGTACTAGTGTATCTCCATGATTAACTATTAGAAATTTAGAATAACTAATAAAAGTTAAAGGTTCTGGTTAATTAGACACTGTTAGACAAAAGCAAGAATATATGTCATTAATCTAGCTTTACTATACCCCTTTTATATGTCATTAACCTAGCTTTACTATACTCCTTTTACATTATTTACAAGTTTCCTTGGGCTATAATGCTGCAGTGCTTAAGAGGCATTGTTGCTCATTCTCTTGGAAAGAATTATATTACGACAGTTTGATAATGGTTGAATGACATTGCTTTGAAGTTGTCTTATTAATACTTAGAGGTCATTACTTGAGTCCTGACTCTTGAAGTCTTGAGATACATTGCTGTCATCATGGCAGGTTTGACACACAATTGCTGTCTATGCTGGGTGAAGCAAAACTTATTTATATTTGATCCTTTTGATTTCTTAAAAGAGGGTGCATTGTACCTTTTCATGATTATGTTTCTTATGATCTGCTTTCTAGTACTGTCCATTTGCCTGGTGGATGGTAGTGTCTTCTATCCTGCATAATGGTGTTTTGCATCCAAACATTTCCTCCAGTTGGTATAGGTGACCATGAATATACCTTTTTATAAGTTGTTTTCCATCGTTATTACTTGCGTGCACATAGTTAGCACAAATATGCCCACATTCTTGCGTGCACATAGTAAATATGCCAACGTTCTTTCTCTGTTCCAGTCGCATGCAATTTCGTATGTGCTAATCTAATCATAGCCATATTTCTAGCTGATTTATTTCTTAGTCATGTTTATCCTCTTTGTTAATATCTCCTTCCGTGAGTTTACACTTTCTCTATCTCTGTCTCTTGTTTTGGGAATAAAATGCTATTGGCTTAGCTGATGTGGTCTGAATTAATTTCAATTTATGCAGGTTGTATCCCCTGTCAAAATGACATTGGAAATGTAAGAAAGCTGCATATACTTTCCTTTTGGTTCCATATGAGGTTTTCTTTCCTTACTATTTTCTCTTGCATTTGTAGATATGCAACATGTGTGATTCCTATCAGTGCCTTCTTTGCATCAAGCCTCTGGTACGCACTTGATCATACTAAACTGGAACTCTGTTTTGATTCACGTGATTGTATTCCATTCTTCAAGAGGGCATGAGCTCTTGCATAAATTTCTTTTGCTGCTATTAATTATTATCTTTTTTTGATGGACCAAAACAACCTTAATCTACCAGAATATGTCAAATGACCCAAGTTTTCTTAGAAGTTTCCTTCCCAGCTACCAGTGTTCTAAAAATCGTTAGGCGGACCTAGGCGGCGGAGGGGGTTCCTAGCGCCTAGGTAGTGCCTAGGCGTTTTCTTAGGCAGTTTTATTTATTTATTTTTCTATTGTACATACTTGTTATACTATACAAGTGTATAGTAGATGTAATTTTTTTGAATTTTACATGAAATATTACCAAGAAAACAATCTTTTAATACTTAACAAATTCATTGTAAGTATTGTAGAGCATCAAAGTAGATGTATGATTCTGCCCAAGTGAGGGCTTAGGCGCCCAGCCAAATCGAGGTAGTAGAGGACTGCCTAACGCTTAGACGGGGATTAGGCGAGGATTAATCGGATCTAGGCAGGGATTTTTAGAACACTGTCAGCTACCAAAGCAATGGATTGAGCTTTGTTACATGGACTCTTCACTTTGCCCTAAAGTACCCGTACCCAAAACTTGACACTTGGACAAGGGTATGGGTCTCACTTTAGTATTAAAATTTGGCAAAATTGAGAAGTACCCACGTCAGACTCTTCTACATATCCGTGTCCGATGAGACACTCCATCTGAATCCATGTAACTTGGGGATAGAGTGTATTTTGTTGTCATTAATTTTTTTGGGGGTGCCATAGATGATGGTTCCATGCTGTTCTAAATATATACATTTGAATACTAATCCAAGCAAGTCATCTATCAAAGATAATCCCTATGGTGAATCCTCAACGTAAAGAAAAGATAATACTTTTTCCAGTTCTCAAGGTTTTATCGCCATAAATATATGGTTTAACGCAGAGAGCCATAGTCACACATTATTGTTAGTTCTGACCTGATTTATTTACACGGTATCAGGAAAAATAATTTTTTTGCCGTTTGCCTCGAACCTGTTTGGTATTGCTAAAAAGGTCAACCTCCTTTTTCCTGTGCAAAATGGTAAATAAGTATATAGCCAACGATATTACATATTCAGGTTCTGCTGTTAAAAGCTGGAAATGTGCTCTCTTCCATGATGTGGTTTACATTTATACATTAATTTTCTTTTCTGGGATTAAAAGTCATGGGTGGGAGGTTCGTAGGTTTTAAAGATTATATGTAACTACTAATGCTGTGGCTTCACTTATCTCAATCCAAAATGACTTTGTTTCTGTTACAACTTTTCAGGTTTGGCAACACTGCTTATTTGTTTATTTCGGTAGCCTTCATCCAGATGCTTAAAGCACTAAGTACGTTTGTGTGTCTATCTATCACTTTTTCTCTGTATAAACTGCTATTATTTTGAACTATACTAATTAGCTTCACTTTTTGGTATACTGGAATGTTACAGTGCCAGTGGCAACTTTTCTCATGGCTGTTATCTGTGGCACTGACATATTAAGATGCGACGTCTTCTTAAACATGTTGTTGGTCAGTGTTGGAGTTGTCGTTTCCTCATACGGGGAAATTCACTTCAATGTAGTGGGTACCCTTTATCAGGTCACAGGAATATTTGCTGAAGCTCTTAGACTGGTCTTGACTCAAGTTCTTCTCCAGAAAAAAGGCTTAACACTCAATCCCATCACCAGCTTATATTACATTGCTCCATGCAGGTATTCTGAACTCAACTCAACAAAGCCTTTTGTCCCAAACTAGTTGGGGTAGGCTGAAACTGAATCCTCTTTCTTATCTTTCTATTTGAACTCATTTAACTAGCAATCTTGTCATTACCACGTGGTCCATGATATTACTTGTTGCAGCAAATGTGGTGAACTTTTTAAGAAATGATTATCTGTTTTAACTTGGCACATACTTTATAGTTGTTCTGAAGGAGATGCATAATGATATAATGCCTTACTAAGTTAAAGTGATAGAAACATGAATAAGAACTAGGGTTGATGGTTTCATTAATAAGAGAAATTGAAAATAAGGGAGGGGGCATAAATCTGATCTCCAAAAATATGCCATATGTCTACGAATAAGATTAGTTGTAAGAGACATTTAACAAAAGATCTGAAAGTACTAAGACACTATTTTGCTACATACAAAATATTATAAATACTTGAGACACTATTTTGCCATTCTTTTCTTCTATCATTCAGGCGACAGGCATTTTCCATGAGAAATTGCTAGTCTCTGCTTTTACTTTCTTCTTTATTGTTAAACTGATATAGTGCTTTAGATGTTCTGGAAGGAGATGCTAATTCTCAAATGTTTCATGTGCAGTTTCGTGTTTCTGTTTGTTCCTTGGTATCTTCTGGAGAAGCCTGAAATGGAAGTCTCACAGATCCAGTTCAATTTCTGGATATTCTTTTCAAATGCGCTTTGTGCTCTCGCGTTGAATTTTTCGATTTTCTTAGTAATTGGAAGAACTGGTGCCGTGACCATTCGAGTTGCTGGTGTTTTAAAAGATTGGATACTGATTGCTCTTTCAACTGTCATATTTCCAGAGTCAATAATTACAAAGCTTAATATCATTGGCTATGCAATTGGTACAGATTTCTCAATTTTATTTTGTGAGCTTGTTATGAAATTACGCCTAAATTTTATGTTATTTTTTTCCGCAGCTCTATGTGGTGTTGTGATGTATAACTACTTGAAGGTCAAGGAAGTTCGTGCCTCCCAACTTCCAATGGAAAGTACTGCAGAAAGAGCAGCAAAGGTCGGTGATATTGAAACTACTTTTTAATTTTTGCTCATGATTCTAATCATTTAAGTTATATAGAGTAACCTACATTATCTTGATGTCTTTTTCCCCTTTTCTGTATCTTATGAAAGTTTGGTCCATAAATTATCCTCCCTCCGTTCCAAATTATATGATCATTATTGACTTTTGAAAGTCAATTTGAGACATTTTCAAACTCAAAATTGAGATGTCTCATTAAAAATTATGAAACAATAAAACTTACAATGAGTAACACTTTTTAGATAGTCAACAATGTTCAAATAATATGGAACGGAGGGAGTATGATTTTCCACCTTAGCAGTACCAGCGAGTTTTTGCTTTTGCTCAAGTAATTGTGAACTAGTGATGCTTGCTGCTTTTGCTATGTTTTTCTCTGTAAATTTGTCAAGCTCTGACGAACATTCGGTATGATGTCAACGAGAAAAATAATGCCATCATGCACAACAGACGTCATAGTTAAGAAGACCTAAAGTCATTTTACTTTTATTTTAAGTGACATCGTAATGGGTGATTGAAATCTCTACTTGCTTGTGATTCGGTGCATTTGGAGTAGTTTCATACATTTTACTGGTGGTAAATAGAGTTCTCTTCTGAGGCTAAACTTTTGTATTTCCACTGTCGATTTCCAATAGGACCTAAAGACGGAGAAGAGGTCATCTGATTTATATGTACCTGATAATGGTAAAAATAGCAGCGGAGGAAGGAATGGTTATGGTTCTGCACCAGATCTTAAGGTGGATGAAGAAGCACCACTAATTACTTCCTCGAGGATCTCATATCTTGGGCGAAGCCAACTTTGACAACCACTAGATTGTCATATTTTTGGAGCATAGCATTTATATGTACGAAACAGAAATTGAAATGGAACTGATCGCCTTAAGTAGTTTGAAGGATATACCGGCCGGTTCCTTTTGTGACTGAATTAATCATTCTTTGCTGCAGAGCGGATTGCTGTATCAATATATACATACATTGTGAGTCTTTGTAAAGACTTTATCAATAGTTTGACCATGCAGTAAAATATTATTAATTTATTTCATAGTTTGTCCACAACTATCAAATAAATTAATGATCACAACTTATTAAAGATGATAATATCTCTAATTAACTTGGAAAGAGGCCTACTAAATATAACTGGGGGATGGAAAAAAACAAAAAAAAAACAGTAAATAAAATATCAATTTTTGAACGGAGAATATACTATTTCATATAATCTAATTACTAATTAATTAGTCCCAACTTTTAGTAATAATATATTTGTATTGATTTACAGATAATCACGATGAATGAATACTGATTCATGAATAAGTAGAAGCCCAAATACGCAAGCTATTGTCAAATTTTTCATGGCATTATGTTTTTATTATTATAAAAATAAATTAGGTAAGTATTTGAATGTAATAAATGAGGTCCACATAAAAAAGTTTATAAAAATTTCACTTTCCTTTTTATTATATATATATATATATATATATATATATATATGTGTGTGTGTGTGTGTGTGTGTGTGATTCCTAAATTTCCTTTGAATAGAGTATTCCAAATGGTTCCAAAATATAGTAAATTTTTTTTTCAACTTTTTATTTTTTCAATAGATATATATATATATAGGAATTCGAAAGACCATGTTCTTACCAGTAGACTACTTTTCCGGTGAAAGGCAGGGCCGGCTCAGGAGTTAAAAGAAGTCGCAAATAGTTGTAGTAGTAGATGTTATCGTGCGCCTTATTGACTATCTTGAACCACTATGGCCGAAGATGGAACTTTGCCGTCGGCGAAGATGGTAGTAGGAGGAGCAGAAGGTCAGTACACGGTGGCGAAGACGTCGGTGTGGTGGGACATAGAGAACTGTCACGTACCCAAGGGTTTCGACGCACACGGAATAGCGCAGAATATAAGTTCAGCATTGGTGAAAATGAACTACTGTGGGCCTGTTTCCATCTCCGCCTACGGCGACACCAATAAAATCCCTCCCGCCGTTCAACAAGCCCTCAACAGTACCGGAATTTCTCTCAATCACGTTCCAGCTGGTACTCTCTCTCTCTCTCTTGAAATAACTCACTCACTCACTTCTTGCTTTGAATTGAAACCCTATGATGTGAAATTATTGTTCGTTTATATGTATGCAATTTAAGTTTAATGGATCAATTTTGTCAGGAAGTCTTGTAAATCTTGTTTATATCATTGATTTGTTGTGGTTTAGTTTGATTATATGAGGGAGGGGGAGGATGGGATAGGGTTTCAATTTTGGTGCATTTTTGTTGTGGCAATGATGGTAGTAGTTGTCAAATGATTGCTTCCTGGAGTTGGTATTTATGCACATTTTTGCAAAAAAATTTTTGTTATACTAATGCCTATTTTTAACACTTCAATGAATTTCAAATTCTTTGTGACTCTGGGATTTTGATCTGAATCGTATCACATTACAAATTTTTATTTTGCAAGTGCATAAAACCCTCTAGGTGGGTAGTTATGGGAGAGCAAATACCTCCATGGACTAAACCATTTAGAGGGGAGAGAAGACGACCATGGGAAAAAAAGTTTGTTTTGTAACGTTCCTAGTTCTGTTATTCCATATAAGTCATATATTTATATGTGGAATGATCCATGACCGAAGTTGGCTATGGACTGTTTAGTAGCAACCCAGTTTTTCTTGTTCAGTGGAAACATCATGCAGACCTGATTTAAAAAAAATAAATTAGACCTTCCACCTATTAATGGTGCGGAGGGGTTTGTACTTTGAAATGACACACATTCCCCTCAATTTAAGTTTCAAACTCTTAATGGTGCGGACTGTCAATCTTATTTTTTTTTCTCATGGATGTAGATTAGGTTACATTTTGGTGAACATGAAAAGGAATAAGAGGAACCAAATGGATTTGTTTACATGTTGGGTGGTTGCATTTTGAAGATCTTGAGACATGAATTCTCTTGTAACGGATATGGTGGAGTTTAAAGAGGATACAATATAACCGTTGTTCAAAGACATCAGGAGAATTTATTGATGCAAAATTTTCATGTTTTAGATAAGGCATCAAGTGTGAGTAAAGACAAATCCTATAGTAAACCACAATAGTAGACAAGGAAGCAAACAAGCACCACTTGACTTTTTACCGATGGTGTACAAGGACAGAGTGCAAAGCAGGCATGAACATGAAGAACAACCCAGGTGATTAGTGTACCGTCGGCACGTTTGAAAATTTAAATTGAGAGGCATATACACTGTTTAATTAGTATGAACCCCTCTGCACCATAACCGACAGTCTAGTTTTTTATTTTTATTTTTATTGATTTATAATTTGTATAAATTTTATTTTTATTATTAAAATCTCTTCTGTTGAATCTTTTGATGGACGGTGTAAGATGGGTTGGCTACTAAATAGTCCATAGCTAACTTTGGCTATTTATCATTCCCATAATCTCTTTCTCTCTCTCTCTCTCTCACACACACACACACACACACACATATATATATATATATAGTAGATTACCTGTACCACTAGTATCTAATGATAGTAGTCTTTTTATTTCTCTTCAAAAAAAAAAGAAAAAAAGAAGAAGAGAGAGTAGTTTTTTAGTTCGAACCACAAATTCTCTTTTACAGGATAATATGGGCAATATTTATATAAGACCATAGGTTTGTAATTGTAACTGACTGCTGATTGAAAATGTGTGTGCATAAATTATGAAGCAGAACAAGTAATTAGAGTTTGAATTCTATACAGCGATAGTGTGTTGACTTGAATCATCTTTGTATGTTTGATATTTTTGTATATGATCAGGTGTTAAAGATGCTAGTGACAAGAAAATTTTAGTTGATATGCTATTCTGGGCGGTGGATAATCCTGCCCCTGCAAATTATTTACTGATTTCGGGGGATAGGGATTTTTCTAATGCACTTCATCAATTACGCATGCGGAGGTATAATATCCTTTTAGCACAGCCCCTAAAGGCTTCCGCTGCGCTCGTTGCAGCTGCAACGACTGTATGGCGCTGGACAAGCCTTCTTGCAGGAGGATCCCCACTTACCAGTGGTGAATCATCACAACTTGCTAATAGTAACAATACATTCAACCCTGAAATATTGCGGGATCCAGTTCCCGATATATTCCCAAAAAACCAAACTGCATTTTCAAAACCTGAAAGTATATCCTTGAGAAATCAGAACTTCTTTAATCCTGTTGGGGTCGGTGATGCTAAGGATAAAGGGAATTATGTTTTGAAAAATCCGAACCAGCCTGGAATAACAAGAGCCTCAAGTATGCCAGTTGGGATTCAAGAAAGCAACAACTTCAATAATATTAACCAGCATGAAAGTGCACAAGCAAAACAGTTTAAGAGAGCTCCTCACGAATTTTTTGGTGCTACTGAGCCTTTCCCTGCAAGCAGGTCTGACCACTTGGGGAACATTGGCAATTTTAATATCAAAGACGATCAACATAATCAATACACTCAACCGCGGCCGTTTTTTGCACCGGATAGCTTGTCTCGACTAGATTCTTATAACAATGCTTTTCGTCCTGTGGCACAAAAACATGATGGTCCTAGATTTTCCTCTGCCCCACTCACGAATGTTCCTAATATTGGCAAGTTGGGTATATCTGAGGAAAGCAATTATTCTCGAAATCCTCCTAATTTCTACAGAAAAGTTGGAGGAGACTACAAACCTAAATCTATGGAGTCTCTGAATTTAGCTAGACCTTGTGTACCACAAAAAGGTGGTATCTCGCACACAAGTCAGCCAGTTTCCCATGATATGCTGGGCAATAGGAATCCTCGCATTTTTGACGTTCCGGCAGTATCATCCTTCTCTCGTATCACGACTTCGACTAATAGCATCCACGGAGTTCAAGGATGCCAACCTCCTCCTGAATACATTCAAGGCCTTATAGGGGTTATCTTACTTGCTTTGAATTCTCTTAAGCTGGAGAAACTAATGCCTACTGAAACAAACATAAAGGACTGTATTCGTTATGGTGATCCAAAGTTCCGTAATACTGATGTAAAGAAAGCTTTGGAGTGTGCACTTGAACACGAAATGATATTGAAGCAAAATTTAGGTGCGGTGCAGCTATATGTTGGTAGAATGGAGAGATTATGGAAATGTGTGAATCCTATTGGTGGCAGTCAGAATCAGTATTCGAAAGCAACATGGGACGCAATTCAGGAGTTTCTGACTTCCTCTGATGGCCGTTCAGCAATAATGGCTTCTGAATGCAGGTGATTTCTTTACTATCTTTTTTTGCCTGTTTTGGGTTCGAAATTTATGATTAGTTATATGTCGTGTTAATCGATCTGCAAATACAGGTATGAAGCAGCTTTAATACTAAAAAATGTGTGTTTAAAAGACCTTGCTTTGGGTGAGGTACTCCAGATATTGAATATGATAATAGTTGTGAAGAGATGGATTACACATTCTCAGTTGGGATGGCAACCAATTACGGTCACCCTTGCAGAGAGTAAAAGTGATGCAGGTACTGATACTGACGCTTGACTTAGTCAAGTACTTCTTTAGTATCATCAGAAAGTAGATCTAGATGGTTATGGCTAAAAAATTATTTAGGTCAGATTATTAGATGAGAGGACAAAAGGAACCTACTTCAATTTTGCAAAAGTTTATCAATGGAGAAGTTTACGTATATGGCAGAAGGAAAATACTACAATAGCTAACTACTATGAAGGCATTTGGTTTCACTAATTCTGTGCTGGATAAATATCATGGGTCCCGAAAGAAGAAATTCTGTGACAGGCTCCTTCCGCGGTTTAGCAAATTTAGTAGTCATATATCAATACTATCTTCTACAAGGTTTTTGTTAGATGTCCATCCATTTCTTGCTGGTTTGGATAAACTTCAAACCTTGCAATATATACAAAGTATAATATGTCGAAATAGGAGCACCGTCAATAGAGAATGGTTATCTTTTGTTTCTGCATCGAACTTAAAGAACTTTTGGATAAGGACAGGTTGCTAGTCATGCATATACCATACTGCAGTTCAGCCTACAGTCTCCTGATAGAGTGATAGTGGCAGTGGCTATTTTCTCCTTCTGATGATGATATGGTCGTTTCAGCAGACATTTACATCATAGTTTACTTGCGAGGGGGGAAGCCTGTTGGGGAAAATTTATTCAGTCATACTTGCTCGCACTATAAGGACCTTCATCCAGGAAGATCCAGCTGCAAAGTTATTAATTTTGTGTGATCAAGGTGAAGTACATATTGTCAGGTCAACAAAATACTGGAAGATTGTATGGTTACAATTTTTTCAGTGTGAACGTTCTCATAGTAAGAGTAAGGTTTGAACTGATGTTGTACCTGTTAAATATGTTAATGAAGTTTTCTATGTTTTATTCAAAAAAAAAATAAAAAATGTTTGCATGTGTATTCGTTGCGATGTTTCTCTGTTGTTATTTTCACTATTTTACAACATTTTTGAGTTCTGGACTTAAATAGATTTACTTGGTTATCAACATTACATCAAAAACTATGGGACAGAAAAAAAATTGAAGACATGAAGCGGAAAAGAAAAAGGCAAATAAATATTTCAAAAACTCTATCCTCTACCTCTAGTCAAAACACAATAAAATAAACTTTTCTTCCAAACTCATAAACATAGTGTGAATAACCTGTTAAAAAATAAAAAAGGTCTTATTATGAGTTTTTAAATTTGATTTGTAAATTTATAAAATTTAAAATTAATGTAATATTAATTTTTTTAAAAAACAACAAACTTGTAATTAATGATATTTAAATAAATTATAATTGTCTTTATTAAAACAAAATTTATATCGAGAAGAATTACAGAAAATTGTTCGAGAACACTTTTTTCTGTCCAACAATCAAGACAATTTCAGTTAAACTCTTTCATTTCATATAAATAAATTCTTATTTTTACAAAGTAAATACCATTTTCAGGACCTATTATGATTCTTTATTATCGGTCGCTACGCTGTTTTCAAGAGTTGGTCCAAGTGCATATCTTTCAAAGGACCCTGAAATACTAATATTAATTTTGACAAATTAATTTCAAAAACCTTAAAATGAGTTTTAAGATAAAGCTAGGCTCGAGCTCGGTTCATCCAACTCCAACCTCTACCCGGTATTGTGAAATCCCAAAAAGTTCTTACGGGTCGGGCACACATGTACCCGCTAAAGGGAGTCGCTCATATCTCTTCTTCTTCTTCTTCTTCTTCTTCTTCTTCGTGTCTCTTTACGGTTGACACTAATGTGTGATTGAATAAAGAACCCGGAAACTAAAATGGGAATTCGAGGGTTTCTGTGGAGAAATCTGTTTCAACGGCGCCAAGCTATGGGGTCTTATTCTGTATTACATTCAAATTTTCGAAATCCAAGGTTACCTCTGCAAGTAGCTATGCCAAATACCTCTCTATGCCCATTCTCCACTCGTACGCTTCTTCTTTTTACCTTATATTTATGTTAACTGTTTTTCGGTTTTTCATTGAAGTTAAATGTTGAGCATATAGATTTTTATCCTTCAATCCTAAAACCCTAGCTCTAAAGTTTCATCACTCTGTATATTTAATTCTGATTATGTAATTGCTTGTTGTTGATTCCCTCATTTCCAATTTTTGTAATGATTCCGTCATGTCTGCATTTTGAAACCAAGTTTTTAGTGAGATCAATTTGAGAGTAAACCAAAGATCCCTACTCTTTTTTTTTTTGGGAAAGTTCAGTCTTTAATATTCCACAGTTAAAACTTTATAGTTTATGTTTGTCTAATATTTCTGTTGTGGTTCTATATTTATCATGGTTATGATCAATTGAAAAAATTATAAATGAACAGAATCGCATCCTCAATTTTCAAACGACCTCATTAAGATAATGGAGCTTAAACTATCAGCTATTGAACACAGAAGTGCTTATCTTCAGGGTCTCATAAGTCAGGTAATAGCAACTGAGGAATCAGTTTTTAACTAGTTTTGGACCTGTATTTGTTATGAATGCTTGGATATGTAACTGTACAAAACAATTATTTCCTCTGTGATTACTGGTAGCTTAAAATGTTTGTTGTATCTTTTGGTTTCTTGTTGATTTTCACTTGTGGAACTGAAATATCAACTGTGTGTATGCCGTTTTGTTAACTTGGTGTGTTGATTAAAGACAGCCAGAAGCCTCACCGGTAGAGTATGCAAGGGCTAATAAGGAGCTTCGAAAACTAAATAGCTCAATGGATCTTATAAATGAGTTGAGAGCCAAACAGAAGGTACTAATCTACTGCTAAGATCAGAAAGAACCATTATTTATTCCAAAAGCTTTTTAGAAAATAAAAGTTTCACATATCTGTAGAACTTTTACATGTTAGATCGGTTCATCAATAATGTTGTATTCAGAATTGCAAATTGTAAGCTTCCATGTTTATTTTATTCTTTACATAAAAAATAAAAAATATGTATAGCCCTGCTGTCATATGTATATTGGGATAGAGTTCAAAAGGTACTTTTTCCTTTTCAACTTGCAATCATTTTAGTCATAATATATACTTTGAAGTTTGAATGGTCCTTTGCTTATAGGTCAGATACTCTCACCTTCCTGTTTCCAATGGTTCTTTTCCATGTTGTGGTCCAGCACACTTCTTAGGTTTGTATATCCTTTTGTAGGAGATTGAAGGTTTAAAGTCACTCAAGTCTGAATGTCAAGAAGATAAAGACATGCAAGATATGGTGATTGAGGAACTGGGTCAGGCCATGGAAGACGAGAAAAAACTACAGAATCTTCTTTTAAAGTCATTACTGCCCAAGGATGATGCTGATGAACGTGATTGCATCTTGGAAGTGAGAGCAGGTATTATGTACTTCTGAATTTGGGTTCTGTTTTACTAATCCTTATCGACCACCAAGTTGTACTCAGGCAATAAGGTTGATATTGTAGTTCATTATAATTTCTCATAGGAACGGGAGGGGAAGAGGCTTCTCTGTTTGCAATGGACATATTCAAGATGTTAGTTTCTCCGTATCATTCTGTTACTTGTTTTCAATTCTATCATCAAGCTTTCAGTTGAGGTACTGACCTTAATGTTTAAATTACATAGGTATGAGAGATACTCACTTAATAATGGTTGGAAGTTTGAAGTGGTAGATGTCACAGATTCTGATCTGAAGGGCTTCAAGGTATGCCTTATTATAAGCTTATCTGCATATTTTTGGGCTTAATCGTTGGCAGCTAGCAATTATTGAGGATCAAAGTTGTTATTTATAACAGTTATTGCTGCTTATCTCCTTCGTTTAGTCATATTACCTGCTTCGTTTAGCCATATTTATGATAATGTTGTGATAGACTGATAGTTTACATATGCACAATTTCACCTTTGACTGCACAAAAATCCTCACTATTAAATCTCCAACCAGGAAGCTAGTGCAGCAATTTCTGGAGCTGATGTGTACGGAAAACTAAAATTTGAGAGTGGAATTCATAGAGTGCAGGTTCCATACCCCCTTCTTTCTCGTAGTCAAGTTTAGTTGCTGTTTCATTCTTTTGAGTGGTTTAAATTATATCACAGTAAAGATAGTAAATATACTGCTACAAATTACAACAAAAAATTACAGAGTTGGTCTATTGCAGCGAGTTCCGGTGACAGAAAAGTCTGGACGTGTTCACACTAGTGCAGTGTCTGTTGCTATACTCCCGCAGGCAGATGAGGTGGTGTCTTCCCTTTAACTGATGATCTGAGTTATGTTATTGCGAGGCAGATGTTCCATGCAAATCTTAATTCTTGAAATATTACTGTTATAGAGCTAATCTTTTTTATTTAATATCTTTGTGAAGCTTTTGAGTTATTTTTTTCTAATTTCTCCTGATATTATTTATTTCATTAATTTTCTTCATGTGAGGAATTTTAATACAAGGGTCAATGGGACTGTTTGTCTAATTCTGTTTGATCCTACTCAATCTTTTGCAGGTAGATGTGCATTTGAGGAATGAAGATCTGAGAATTGATACATATAGATCTGGTGGTTCGGGTGGTCAGCATGCAAATACTACAAATAGTGCTGTTAGGATAACTCACATTCCATCTGGGTTGACGGTTGCCATACAAGATGAACGATCCCAACATATGGTAAAGTGTTAAATTATTGCAAGCTGCAGCTATTTTACCTTAATCATTTCTCCACTCTATCAAAAGTGACGTTTTCATATTACCTCTTGCACAACCATATCCAAAGTGGTAATACTGTTCTATGATCCTAATTCTAGCCGGGACAACCATATCTAAAGTGGTAGTACTGTTCTTCTATCCTAATTCTAGTCGTGGTACTCACTCATCACTGAATGTGATGCTTTCCTGTTTACCTAATTCTATGCCGAGTCTGCATTACTTTTATGCTTTTATGGCTCTGTTGCTCTTTTTCTTCCCACTTATATTCTCTTATGTTTTCTTTCTCTTTTATTTTGTTAGAACAAGGCGAAAGCACTCAAAGTATTGTGCGCGAAGCTATATGAAGTGGAAAGATACAGAATTCGTACAGATCGGTCAAAACTTCGTATGGAGCAGGTATTGCCGACTTTTATGTGGATATTAGTGCATTTTGTGTCTTCATTATAGCTGCCTGCTATTTTCTACCAGAACAGTTTACAGCTTCTGATGTCTTAAACAGATTGGTAGTGGGGACAGATCCGAACGTATCCGTACATATAACTTTCCACAAGGGCGTGTTACAGATCACCGCGTTGGGATCACACACCATTCAATTAACGATGTAATGCAGGGAGAGAATTTGGACATTTTCATCGATGCCCTTCTGTTGCAGCAAGAAATGAATGCTATGGCTTCTTTTGGCTGTACACAGTGATACCGGTGGAAGGTATGTTGCCAACCTATACAGCTGCAGCTCGCTCCTAAGTCTGCTCCTCTGCGGCAACCACACTTCCCATCAGAGTTTTAGAAGTAGATAAAAAGGAAAGGCTTCCGTTAGTTTTCCCTAGTCATATTTTTGGTGGAAAAAGTTTAATAATATTTGTTTTTACCATCATCGTGGGCTTTATTTGGCAGTTGGGTCAAGTACCGGTGTATTTATAAGTTAGCACAATGTTTACTGGCATGAGAGCCTCAAATTATATTTTGTTTTCCCTTGGAAGGAAAATTTAGATATTTGATTTCCTTTTTCCTTGAGTAATGTCATGTCTTTGCTGAAATCAGGTTTCCATTTTTTATCATTCACTTTCATGGAAGGGCTAAAGTGTTTTTTTTTCTTCTTTTGTGTGTGTGCGTGTGAAAATAAGAAATGTCAAATAAATATGTGACGAAATTAAGTTGCGATGAATGTAAAAATCTATATAAAATAAAAAGTATATAAAAAGGTGCGGATGTGTACACATTTCTATCGGAACCGTTGAAATATTAAGCCACCCATTCCATCTCCCAGGAGGTGAGGTATAATAAAGTTTTAGGGAGTGAAAAATCCAAAAAGAAAGGATTGCGTAGAAAGAGAAAATAGCCTACCCTCGTCTCAACTCAACTCAACTGGGCTGGGGGTCTAAATCTGTCCCAATAAAGGGAGACAAATAAACTTACATCTGATCTAATCTTAACAAAAAGCTTCATCATGTCAATCACCTTTTATTAGAAAAACCATCTGATCTAATCTAATCTAACAAAAAAAAAAAAAAGCTTCATCGCATCACGTCAGTCACCTTATTAGAAAAACGAAGACATCATCTCTAGGCCATTGGATAGGATTATTTCCTTTACTTATCTTTTCACCGTCTGGACCGTTTCTTAAGCTACTAAAAAGTCTTTGAAAACGACTCAATTTTCACTTTTGATAACTTAGAAAAATGGAGTTGTGGGGTAAATACCATTGTCACCCTCTATCTATATAAAATATATTATAAGACAATTTTTTTAATTTTTTTTTTTGCTCGTTGATATAAATTACCAATTACATATATATATATATGAAATATATTAATAATTACTTTAGTTATCAATTCTATATGTACATATAGGAAACCTTTAGTTAATTAATGTTACAAAATAATTCCAACTTATATATTAGTTATTAAAATTTAGTTAGTTAGCTTTTAAAACTAAAATCATAATGGCAACTCATTATTCTAGAGCAATTATATTCTTAAATAACTATATATTAAAAATATAAGAAAAATATTAGGGTCCTTCTAATGTGTGCCCTAAGGGCACACACTATACACAGAAATCAAGAGAATATTCACTTTATTACTATGCATATTCCTTTGCTTTCTGTGTTTACACACAGATCAAGGGAATATGTACAGAAATCAAGAGAATATTCTCTCGATACCTGTGTATAGTGTGTGCCCTTAGGGCACACATTAAGAAAATCCATAAAGTATGACTTAAACACTATGTTTACACTTTTAAGTTTTCACTCAACTTTGAACTTTAATTAAAAATACATATATAAATACAAAAAAATGATTATAAAAAACTAAATATTAAAATTTAAAACTATATAAAAACTTAATATTAAATTAAAAATAACAAAAGAATCACATTAATAACACTCAGCATGTGATTTGTAGTTATTTGTTTTTAAACAAAATTTATAGTCATTCTAATAACAACAATAAGTCAATTTAAAATTTAAAAAATATATTTTATAATCACTATATAAAAAATAAATTAAATATTAAAAATAATTTTATTTAAAAAATAACCCGTACACGGGTCCTAGTTATCGATTATCTATAAAAAGTAAAGAAAAGTCATTTTCCTTTTTCCACAGTATATTGCAAAAAGTCACTCTTTTTTAAATAATCATATCATATTGAAAATGTGCAAGAAAATTGAGCAGAGGGGGCCAAGGCCATGGCCATTCATCTGTCTTTGGCAATCCCCAAAAGAAATAATTAAATAAATATTATGTCTTTCCCCCTTTCCCCACCAAAATAAAAATTCTCTGTCCTCTAATTCCTTCTTACGTCATCTTAAACGGTGTACATGTTTTCTTGAACTTGATGCAAATATAAAAATTAAAAAAATATGTATACAATTTAAAAAAATATTTTTTTAAACCGTGTACTTAGCATGTACTACTTTATTACAGTACCCCTGTTATCCCCTTTCATTTGTCACGATCAATATGACCCTCCTATACAAAAATAAAAAAAAATAAAAAAAAATGAAAATCCTTCTCTTCTTTACCATATTCCATCATTGGTAGAAGTGTTTTGTTTTTGATGAATGTGACACACATTTTGGGATATCCCACAAGATAAAAATCATACCACCTCAAATGGGACGGAGAGACTATATAATACTACTTTCGTTCTTATTTGTAAAATTTTAAAATTTAAAATTAATATTAATTTGTTTGATTTTGATTAATACAAATGTTAATATTGTATATTACTACTTAAAAATGTATTATCAAGTACAGAATTGTTATTTTATTTCAAAAACTAAAGTAAGTTGGCAAGTGTCAAAATCAAATAAAACTCTTTTTCTTTTTCTTTTTGGTGAAAAAGAGGAAGCAATAAGTTGTTAGTTTAGTTATTAGAAGCGATGTGATTTAATGTATTATTTTATACTATTATTAATAAAAATAAAATTATTTTGTGAAACAAGAAATGAGCAAAATGAGACTATTATTGTGCAATAAGAGTAAATAATTTTTAAGTGTCGCACTTTCTGATCTACCATCAATTGGAATCCAGATATAGAGTTGTGAAAAAGAAATAATACCAAGTCTTGCAAGAAACATTTGATGGAGGCCTAGGACTTTGTTCTTTTCTGATCATGGATTGCGGTCATTAGTATTCCTATTAAAGATCATTTCTTTATGTTATTTTTTGGACTTTCAATATTATAAACCAAATTCTAGTACCTCCATCTTAGGAGTATTTTCCTCATATGATGTATATATAGTATATACTTCTGTTTTGTAGTCCATATTTATGTTTTCTTGTGGATGTGGTTGGTTTAGGGTAGTTCTAGATTTAGGAGGGCCAGTCCCTATTGTCACTGACACCAAACAGAAACAAAACAAACAGAGGATCATTTTGTAGAGAGATAAATAAAGACACATACAATTTCCCTTTTTTAAAACAAGGTGTTTTGTGTTTCTACAATTCTCTCTCTCTCACCCTCAGTGTGTGAAAGTGTGTGTTTTTTGAACTGCAAAACCCCTTTCATTGATGCTCACCATATAGAATGTGAATGAATTGTCAACCTTATTTTTCTGGGAAAATCAAGAAATACAGAAGGGGATTCTTGAAATGAATGAATTTGGAGATGGGTGGAGTTGGGAGGAGAATAAGTTGTTTGAGGTGGCTTTGGCTGTGGTTGATGAGGAAAAACCAGATCGATGGGAGGTAGTGGCAGCCATGGTTGGGGGGAAGAAGAGTGCTGATGATGTTCATACCCATTATGTTATTCTTTTGCAGGATTTGGAGTGCATTGAATCAGGGAAATTGGATCACAAACTATTTGATGATTATGCTGACCAATTCTTAGACTGTAGTACTGAATCCACTTGTTGCACTGATGAAGAAGATCACAAGTATTATTCTCTCTCTCTCTCACACACACACACACACTCATTTTTGTTTTTGTTCTTTTGGAAAATTTTCAAGTTCCACATTTAATTATATATCCGTATACGAGTGCCATAAAACAGAAAATGGTACTCTTTTTATTGGGACAGAAAGATATGCTAGATCTGCTTTTCATGTGTTTTTTCTCCCTTTTAAGCTCTTGCAATATGTAGTTTTCATTTCATGATACTTTTTGTAGATGGAGGTTCCTATTACACTTGATGTGAAGTGATGTGTGTGTGTGTGTCTGACATCTGTGTTAATTCGCTTAAGTGGGAACATTTATATTGCCTTTAAATCTTTGGTTATCAAATATGTCTCCTTTTCCAGGAAGATGGAGCTCTTTACTGCTATTATCTATCCTTTATATCCTTATTAGGCTGCTTATATAATCAACATCAATACCTTTTAGCAATCGTTTTTTATGGATACATATCCTATTGTAATGTCTATATTGATCTTCCAAATCCCATTATGACAATGGAAAGTTCTTCCAGGTTTACATAACGATCTAACATTGCACTTTTTCAGTTTGCATTGTTTCTTTGCTTTTGACTTTATTTTAAAACTAATTCAAGAGTAGCACAAAATGAGGCCAAGAAAAAAAAATTAAAGCTAAAATTTTAAGTATTTAAGATCTTCCACCTGATATGGTCAGTATCTTTTTTGTTTTCAATTGGAAGGAGGATTGACCAAGAATTTTATTTCTGGTTTGCTTCTATGTTATTGTTGGGCTTCAGAAGAAGTCAGAGAAGAAGTCTTCATGCTCCCTTAACAAGTCGGTGAAAATTCCTTTTTTCTTAATTCGTCTAAATGTTCCTTTTGACATGTTATTGCTCTCTGCTTCTTTCAATATGTAACGAGTTCATGGCTAATTACTTCCATGTCAGTTCACTATGCTTTTGGGACCAATTTCCACTTGAAAAACTGTATGAAACTTCTCAACACTATCCATGTTTAAAGATAATTCACTGGTGTTTGCTGATAGTGCTATTTTTATATGCGAGTAATTTGATCAGACAAGATATAGTGAGTTGGGGCCTTAAATTTTCACATAAAAAGGAAGAGTAATCTTAATTACTATGACTGATGTGTGAATACCCCAAATATACCTACTTACCTAGAATCTCTCCCCACCACTCCCCCCACACCCCCCCCCCCCAAAAAAAATAAAAATAAAATAAAATAAAATCTACTTCTTTACAATTTCATTGTATTCACCTAGGTTTGTTCTTTACCATAACATTCCGTGGTGAATAGAACTGGCTAACACACAAGAATATTAATTTATTTTATTTACATGATTTTTTTATGTCATTTAAGAACTCTTTGTTGACAAGTTGGTGCAACCATGAAGTTCCATTCTAAAAGATGGTTCTAACTGATTATTGAGAAATGAATGAAATTCCAGTAGGGATGTGTGATTGTGTTAGCTAAAAGCCTACTTCAGTATAGCTTTCATGTCAGAATTATATGCATGTGAGTTAATTTTGGACTGTCAGGCTACAAAATTCCTGTTTAGCAGACATGGAAATGTGTTGGGAGGAAATCACTAGTGAGAACATAAGAATACAGGAGTTATTTTCTTGTTTCGCTTCCAATATTATATTCTCTTGGTCTAGGTTTTAATTTCGATATAAATTTGTACAATGTAGTATATACTTGGCATCACATCACTATAATGTTGAACAGAAGATCCTATGATTTAATAACTCAATAAAAAAAGATACTATATTTGATACAGATGTTTTTCCTTGTACGCAGCTGACTTTGCATTAAAGGTTAATATTTTTAGCAATTTTAGTCTGATCTTTTCTTTATTTTTTTGTGACTGCAGCTTTCTGGTTTATCTGAACTTAGACGACTGATCAGTGGGGTTGAACGACTATTCTTGATAGCCATCAGTTCCTTGTATTCCCAAGCCTGAAACAAAATTGAAGAATGCTGCTGTTAATGTGGGTAAGCTCACTGATTTTATTCCTGCCAGTATGTTGATATAAAAAAGTAGGTATTGTAATGCAATGCAACTGGGAGACCAGCCTGATCTTCCGAAATGTGTAAATATTAGGAGTCTTATTTGGATTTTGTTTACTTTTATTTGCAGTTAGTTCGGAATAAAATTAATTTGTTTCTTGTAGTTTTACTGTTTTGCGTATATTGTTTTCTGGAACTAAGCTTTTAACTGCTAGTGTACCTGTAAAATAATATTCGTTGATCAATTTCTCAGGGCGTACAAAATATTTTAAAAAAAAATAGATATAAAAAAACGTTTTTCAGAATTTCATTTTTTTTCAAGCATAGAGCTAAGATTAGGAAAAGATGGTCAAGGGTTTTTTGGACATGAAAGATGAACAAGTTTAAATGATCATATTTCTACAAGGAAATACAGTCATATACACGAGCTACAAGGAAATAAAGTCATTCTGATTAATACACTAGAGCTAGAAGTCATTGATATCTCAGTCAATAGCTCATCGAACTTAAGATTGATTACAGCACAACAAAGCAGCCATTCAATACCTAAATCTGCCATTTTGATCTGGCAAGTGCTTGGAATCCATGTATAATATGAAGACTTTATAATCTCTCCTCATTCTACAGGTCCTTGCAAAAGTGCATTTCCATTTTAATGTAAACATACTATTTTGGAAAAATCTTAAAAAAATAAGAGGTTCAAATGAACCATAGCTGCATCTTAAACCCTAAACCCTACCAACCACAGTAATGCCAAGAGCCAGACTCTACAATGAAAGAGCCAAAAAAAAAAACACAAGGGAAATCCTGCCACAAGAATTAAATTTGATTTTTCACCTCATTCCATCTACCAGCTCCAACCACAAAGTCTTCGTCACACCTAAACAAAGATCAGTTTTTGTGCATGAACAAAAAGATGACAACAGAGTGTGATGCCACTAGGAGGGAATGATGATCGGACAAAATGCTCCATTGTGTCCAACTCCTTTGCATCTGCTGCAACACAGTGGCCTTTTAACCACCCGTTTTGATCTGATCCTTCTCGTATTGGGTAGACCTGGTGACCACTGGAGCACAGGAGGGTGTACACGTAATGTTGAAGAATCTGTGTGTACAGGCATGTCGGCTGTTGGAAGTGGATTTATAGATTCTAAATACAGTAACCGGAATGTCTCAGTTGTAAAGTATTTGGAACAGTAATCACAGAGGTTCCTACTATTGTGCTCAATTGCAGCCACAGCATGCAAGCATGGGATGCCAGCGACTTGCCACATTCCACAACTACAGGCCCAGTGATCAATGTTCACAACATAAATTGCAGTCAAACCATCATCAGAAACTTCAAAATTGCAACCTGATGAGCCTATCACTTTAAATGATCGTGCTTTAGCGATTTCTTCCTTCAGTTTATTTCCTATCGTAGGAGTTATTCTTGCTGACCACTGACCTGAATCCAACCGACGGTTACGTATTAACTCCATCATCTTATGACTCATGCTTTCTATAATATCTGTTATTGGTAGCATAGGAAGGTCAGCTACCCAACTATAAAATGACTCAGCAAGGTTGCACGTGAGATTGTTATATCGTGAACCTTCAAAAAGTGCATTTGCCCAGTATCTAGGCTCACTTTGCATTATCCACTCATATGCAACGGGTGAAATATTTCTGATGCTCTCCACACACGTCCTGTATGAATCGGGTGTGGGTGTGTAGGCAGCATCAAAGAAATAAGCTAGAATCAAACGGATAACTTCCAGATTATGTTTGCCCCTCAAATCCTTTTTTAGATCTTCTGTAAGATGATGGAGGCAATAAGCATGGAAAGAATTTCCAAATATATTGGAAATAGACTGTCTTAACCCCATATTTCTATCTGAAACAAATGTTATCGGTTGGGGCACAGCAAGAGCAGTGTTCATTTGCTCAGAAAACCAATTCCAGTTATCATCATTCACTCTATCTACTATGGCAAAAGCAACAGGGAAAATACCATCATTTCCATCCAATGCCGTCGCAGTCAGAAGCTCTGCATTGTATCTTGATTTCAAGCTCATGGTATCAAGGAAGAGGAGGGAACGGCAACCATTTCGAAAACCAGTCAAGGAAGCATAAAATGCAACAAAAAGACGATGAAAGCTCATATCCTTTCTTCTAGTAAGAGTGACTACACTACCAGGGTTTGTCTCTGCAATCTTCTCACATAACCAGGGCAAGTGATTGTATGAATCTTTGTATGAACCCTGAAGCTCTTTCCTGGCGGTTTCCATCCCGTGCCATGCCTGTGAATACTTTAATTCAATCCCAAAGTCTTGTTGCATTTCATCGGCATTTTCCTCTGGCTTGCTGGTTGGGGAATCTTGTATCACGTCCTTCATAATGCTTACTGCCAACTTTTTTGAGGCACGAGGTTTATTTGCTACACTGGTACGTGCTCTACAAGTATGGGTGTCAATCAACATCCTAACTACAAATACCTTTGTGGTAGACAATCTTGATGCACAAATTCGCCAAGGACAGCCGTCAGCTTTACACTTGGCACTAACCCTTCTACTATCATTGTGCGTTTTAGTGCATGCAAAACCATGTGCTACACAATACTTGTGTAAAGCATCACGGAAGTCGTGAACACTATTAAACCGTTGGTCGATGCCAGTGATGCAGTTCTCCGATGATTGGACAAGTTTAATCTGACTACTCTCCCTCGCATCCATGAGAATCGCAGGTTGGGAATCAACAGCCATCATTGTCTCAGGATCAGGAGAAAGCATGAGACCACTAGGGCTGACATGATCAACAGGGGTGAGCGGCTCAACCATCGTTGTCTGGCTGAATCTGCAAGAGTAAGAATTCATAACATACTTTAGCATTTCTTTATCACTGGCCGACAAAAAATCACTGGACATCTATATGTTAAAATTGCATTCAATTCGGTTGGCTCACAGAAATCCAATCTTACAATAAAATTTAGATTGCAACTAATTAACTATATAACAGGTGATCCATCAAGTAGTAAATAATTGGAAAGGAAAAAGGCATAAATACCTACTGTCAGGCATAGTTGATGCATCACTGATAATATTTTCCTCACCAGCGGAGACATAAACAAATATGTTTGTGGAGTGGTCATAAAGATTGAGCATGCGTTGTATGTCTCTGTCTGTAGAAATTGTAATAAGTTTTGTAGTGTTGTTGGGGAGGAAGTACTTGATGGTAATGGAACAAGGATCACATTTCCAGATATCTGCCATCTCAGACTTTAATTCATCAAACCGGGTTTTATTGTTGACACCAATAGCATAAGCATCTCCACCCGTGTATGACATTGAACCATCAATAGATGTCGTAAACTTCCCACCGGACTGACAGATAATAATATGCTTCCCGCCGGCCATTGTCTGACATTAACATAAACCCCTAACAACAAAAAAAGAAAAACCCAATTTCCCTTGAAATGACTACCAATGCATGTAGTTAGATATTCAATCAAACAGCCCCTTTGAAAACTAATATGGAAACTCAATAAATAGAGTTTAATGTGCTCATTTCTAACAAATTAACAATGTTGTCCTTGTAAAGATCAAACTTTACCATATGGGTTGTCCTAAAATCCTGACAAAAGATCAAGTTTCTATAAGAATTTCCTTTTTCTGATGATTTTATAAGTGGGTTTAGTTCTTTACAAAATTGGTATTGTTTTACATGATGTGAAATTAAAAAGAATAAAAAAATCAACCATCGCTGTAAAATAAGATGAATTATGAGCCAAAAGAGCAATGAAAAAGAAATTGATAAATAGAACAAAATGTAGGATCTTTGGACTGACCTGAAGGCTGAAGGTGAATCAAGAGCTTGTTCAAAGCCTACAAATGGATATACTGAGATTAGGAAGCAAACTCCTTGCAAGAACGAAACTGATCAATTAACCCCAAATATAATATTGGGATTTTGACACTCCTCGTTTTGGTTTGTTTGGGAGCTTGCTGCTAAGTGCTAACAAAACAAACCGGTTTAAGTAGAGATGTGCCTGGTTTGGGCCGGTTCAATGCGAAAAGGGGTCAGGCTGGACAGTCTGGACTAGGGGGTGTTGCTTATTTCTCTAGGATTTTTTTATCTATTAATAGCTTTCTTTGTTATGATGTTATCTGTTGGATTATTATAAGCTCTTCCACTTTCATATGATGAGTTTTTCAAAAATAATGTATTGAGACAAAAGTGGTAGACACATAAATAGATTATTTATTATTGACCGGTCTCAATAAAAAATCTCGATATTTTGTGTAAACATGATTATGCGTTTTTCGACTTTGTGTTGTGTGTACTAAAAGGCAAATGCTAGGAATTTCAATAAAGGTGGACAAAAGAGTTCAATTTTTCCATGCAACAATATGTTGAGCTAAATAATAACTTATTCATTGTACAGAGAAATAAAGAATCAACTTAATCTTTGGAATAAAATTTAGTTGAAAAAAGGAAATCCAAATAACAGGAGTAGTCTAGTTATGGGTTGAGCTCACATATGGCTTTGTTGCCTTATGTGGATCATCCAAGGCACATTAGCATGGCGCATTCCTTCTGTTCGAACCGGGGTTTGAAACTAAACTTCTCCTCACGAACAAATGAGTTCATTCAGGTGAATTTAAAAGATCGAAAAGGAGATCTCGGATATGGACAAAAGGTTTCCGAAGTTCGTCAAGGAGTGAAACATGACTTAAACGTAGAAAAAAAAAATCAGAATATTCAAAAAAAAAAACCAATTCTTATTATAAGGACTAAAATAACTTATTTTGACCTTTTTAGTCCATATTGCTTTTGATGATCTTATTGGCGCATAACATGGTTGGATTTTTGACTGGGGCGAAGTCGTAAGAAGGTAGCAACCCAACGAGAATAAAAGCAAATAGCTTCCGACTTGACTTGTAGTTGTATAGTTTTTTACCTTATGTAGTCGTTGAACTTCCTACATGCACTCACAATAATTCTTGATGATCAATTAGTATTTTGTTAATTAATTCACCGTTATTAACAGGATAATGGTTTACTAGTAAGAGTAAAATCATAAATGAACTAGAATTAACAAGTTAGATAACTAAAAGGAATCCAAATGATTAAATTAGAAGTATTAGCCAATTAATTTTAAATTTTAATACACATAAAATTTTAACTAGAGATCATTAAGCAAAAGATCATCTTTTTATCAGTTATAATCAACAATAATGCTAAATATTTGTTGATTTAAATAGGGAAATGGAAAAAGTTGGTCAAGAATACAAACAATAAGCACAACCATTAAAGAGAGAAAAGCATGCTAGTCAAGAAGTTCTTGGTAGAAATCTCTATGGTGTAGAATTAATGATAACCAACTATGTGAAGCCCAGCCCATTTTTGCTTGGGCTTCTACCCAAAACTTTCAACTGAAACACTTTCATATAATCACATATTTTCTTGCACAATTAGGGATTATAATAAACCAGAAAAAACTGTCTACTAGAATTATGTGTTTGGGGAAGTAAGAATAACATCAAAGTCACTTAGAGTCCATTCTGCCACTTCATCTTTGTTGCTAACAAAAATTTCAGTTCCCACATCAAGAGATGTCCATATTCTTCTAGCAGGAATAGTACCTGGATCCTGTAATAGAAACAAACAATCCTTCATATTACTTTATACTTGCCGGAAAAATTATGTTCGTGTGTCATAAACAAATTATAATACACGTCAGAAAATTACATTTGACACGCATGTTTGCAATATTTGTATTATAAAGTTATGCAAATTCACCAACTTGTTAACATCTTTTTGAAGCCTTTTCCACTTTCCATTTTACCCTCAAACTTTAATAATTTTTACGTATTTTATCCTCACATTTTTTCTCTCCCTCTTTCCCCCTCCAAAGTTTTAAAAAATGATTTTTTTACCCTTCCGGTTTAAAGATCTTCCTCTTGTATACTCAAATTAAATACGATATAAATTACAGGCACAACGCATGTGCCCCACAAGCTAGTATCTATTAAGTTACTGACCTGATAGAAACAGAGTCTACTTGAAAGGCCACCAACATCAAGTTCCCAAGTCCTTGCATCTCCAACCCAACCATCTCCTTTCTTAGTTGGGTAGCCATATTCAGCCCATATTGGATGAGGCAGCAGCTGAACAATTTCTTGTGCCTGAGGATTGCTGTAAGGATCACAAAGGCTGTATGGTGCTTCCAAATGCTTGGCATTCCCAGGAGCACAATAATAGTGATAAGCCTCATAAGGGAAGTTGGCAGTGTCGTTTCTTAGTATTTTTGTGTTGTTTGGAGTAATGTGGTATGGAGGACAATTGACAAGAGTTGTGGGACTACACCATGCTTGAGTTGCAGGGTTGATGATCATCTCGCTGTATCGCGTTACGTCCGTGAGAACATCTCCGTTACACGGTCTGCCATCGTTCTTCCAGCAGCTCCCCATGTCAATTAGATAGAATTGGCTCTTTGGTCCTCCTCCTTGTTGCACATCCAAAGTTAATCTGACTTTGAAATTAGGTGACTCTGGAAGCTGAAAGTCAGACGAAGTTGTTAGTTTACATGTGAGGAATAGGAAATACTCGTCTCGTCCCACAAAGAATGTCACTTTTTTGGTGGAGTACTTAAAGAATGTTACGATGGGTGATTTCAAGCAAATTAAGGGTGTCGATTTTTATTTAATTTTACCAATTTTCTGCTTTAAAAGCAATTGTCAACACTTTATGCAGTTGTATTTTCTCTGACTTGTGAAAGAGTGACTATCATTTTGGGACAAACGTAAGAGTGACATTTTGTTGTGGGAAGAAGGGAGTAAGAAACAAAAGAGTACTGCTGGCTGGGCCAATTCTTTTCGCACATTTAGTTAATAATCATATATAGAAACAGAGTTCTCAAAAGACAGATATATATATATATATATATGCGCGCGCGCGCGCGCGCATATAGATAGATAGAAACAGCTGAGATGCAACTGGCCATGTCCAAACTGGCATGTCTCTATCAAATGTTGTTACTTGACATGATTGATAGTTGTGCCAAACTTTAAAGATGGTATGCATTTAATGTGAAGTTATATGAAGAAGAATTAACAAGACATGAAAATATTCCTAACACTCTATTTAATATTCTGGTGAATATATGATGTTTTTGTTCTATTTGTTCTCTTAACGAAATAATCATGGATTGGACACATCTACTCCAATTAATTCACATACTTCCAACAACAATTCAACAAACATTTGGTATTGTAGGGCCTATCTGCTTTCTCGTGAAAAAATCACATGGCTGGTAACCTACACTGCATAAATCTTTTCCTTTGTGTGAAGACTAACGTTGTTCATTCCAAACAGGCCTCTTATAAAGTCTATTAACAGATAGTTAGGTGTTTGACCCGGATAACTAATGGACATTTATATGATTAAGTTTATGAATTAATCTAAAAAAGCCTTACTCGGATTTAGGATGACCCTACATGTGGACATTTGTAAAAATATTGTTTAACAACCAGCTCGTGGACATGGAAACTTGAGACTTACATGTGAATGAAATAGTTAGTAGCTAACTTCGGGTTGAAGTATCCAACTCAAAATCAATTTGTTATGAGGCATGAGCAAAGTATCACACATCTCACTAGTCGATATTCTAAACAATAAAAACTTAACATTTAGTATAACATAAATATAAAAAAAAATGTAGACATCATTTCTAACCTTCGAAAATAAAAAGAAAATTGACACAATCTTAATGAAAGGCACTAAAATACTATCAGATGAAGCTATATATACATTACTTGTTATTTGTTAAAAATAAAAATGCATAAAGTTTTTTTTGCACATACAGTTGTGAGCATTCCTCTAGTGTCATAGTGGTAGCCTCCAGAGAACCCTTTGGTAGCATCAGCTCTGAGGTACAACATTAGCCATGGATACAACTTTGAAGTTTTGAGTTTGTGACTGAAAACCCAACTCCCATTCCCAATGTTCTTCTCCCAAATCACCTCATAATAAGAAATTCCCTCAATAATCCCACCAGATTGAAACCCCAATTCATAGCTGCCATGAAAACCTCCTGTCATTCTTCTGCCATCACTAGAAAGTTTAGTCCGATCATGATAAAATAAGGGTTGATTCATACAGTCATTTCCAGGGCAAGGAAATCTTCCTGAATTAAAAGGTGCTACCTTTTTCCCATTTTCTGGGCACAAACCAGATTTTGTGTCAAAATTTCCATTTTTCAACATAACCATCCAAAAGTGCCATGGTTTTTGGTTATCTTGAACTTCACATAAAGAACCCAAATACTTTTCTTTTTCAGCTGCATAAAGGTCTGAATCATTCAGAGCTTTTGGACTCAAACCTGGAAATTGATGTCCCACTCCAAGTTTGTTATCTGCCTCACCTACTTTGTGATTCAGAGAATACTTTGCACCTTCTTCAATCAGAAAAAAAAGAAACAGAGGAAAGAAAATCAAGAATGTGACAAAATTCTTGTACTTTTACAAAATAAAGATCACACATTTGCTTATATCATTCATTACTGCATTTTTTTAAAGAAAATTGAAAACCCAGTGTCAAAAATATGAAATTGTATCAAATCACAAAAACAGAGAGAAAAAAAAAGGGAATGAAAAGAAGGAAAAGAAAAAGGGAATGGAAAAGAAAGGGCAAAAGGGAAAGAGAGAAACAAATACCAGTTGAGAGATCAAAGCAATCAGCAGCTCTTGGGCTTCCCATTTTAGGGGCTTCTTTACCAACTTCATTGCAGAAATTCCAGGCCTCAAAGCCCACTCTAAGCCCATCTCTTCTCATTCCAGGGTCTCCCACTGCTGAAGCACTTTCCTTAACACTTGCAGAAGAGACACAAAAGAGTAGCAGCAATTTTGCCATGAAAAAGAATGGCATTAACAAGGGAAAGTATTTCATGGCTGCTGCTTTCTTTCCCTTCTATTTTGGGAAAGTATTTCTTGCTCTCTATCTTAAGGTAACAGGGGAGTTATTATGAAATTAAATAGAGCTATTCAGGGATGAAGGCACAGAGAAGGCAGCGGAGTCACCCACCGATTTTTTTTTTTTGTTTGTTTTACAACATGGCAAATTTAGTAAATTTTTGGCCTAATATATAAATTGACCCTTTTAAATTATTAATTTCTCAATCAAATCTCAGATCCATATCGGTTCTACCTCCTCTATATGTGTATCCCCTATAATCTTTTTAAATTAAATAAATAATTTAATTTATATTATTTTTAAAAAAATATTATTACACGTGACAATAGATTTATATTGATTATACATTAAATAAGAAAAAATTAAATATAGTTTCACTATTATTTAGTCTTTCTATATCTCTTAAAATTTTGCGTAAATCATAATCAAAGTTCGTAATAAATTTATTGACATATAAATTATTATTATTTTTTAAAATAATTAAGAAATTAATTATTTATGAATAAATTTGTGATTATTAGATGTCAATCGAGAGCATATATATAATGTTACTATTTATTATATTATTATTGTAATTAAATATATGTAATTTAAAAATATAAAATTATTCAAAAACTTTACCATGAAAGTGTTGTTTCCGAACTACCGCTAAATTATTTATAATCTCGTAATAATTTTGACCAAATCAAAAAGAATTTCGCCCAAAATAATGTATCCATCTAGTGTTGTTTCTTTTTTACGTGATTGGTGTTTGCTATTGATGATGGACAATTCAGGACGAAGACACAGAGAAGGCAGCAGGGTCACCCACCGATTTTATTTTTTTTTCTTTTTTTGGTTTTACAATATGGCAAACTTAGTAAAATTTTGGCCTACTATATAAATTGACCCCATTAAATTATTAATTTATCAATCAAATGTCAGATCCATATCAGTTCTACCTCCTCTATATATATGTATCCCCCTATAATTTTTTAAAATTAAATAAATAATTTAATTTATATTATTTTTTAAAAATTTTTGTTATATGTGATGATAAATTTATGTCAATTATAAAACTAATAGACGTGAATACATTGAATAAGAAAGAATTAAAAATGGTCTCATTATCATTTATTCTTTCTTTATCTTTTAGAATTTTACGTAAATCGTAATTCAATTTTGTCATAAATTTATCGATATATAAATTATTTTTTAAAAAAATTATTAAGGAATTAATTATTTATGAATAAGTTTGTGATTATAAAAGTCTATTAGATGTCAATTGAGAGTGTGTGTGTGTGTATACATATAATGTTATTATATGTAACATTATATAGATGATAAATTTATGCCAATTATAAAATTAATAGATGTGAATACATTGAATAAGAAAGAATTAAAAATGGTCTCATTATCATTTATTCTTTCTTTATCTCTTAGAATTTTACGTAAACCGTAATCTAATTTTGTTATTAATTTATTGATATATAAATTATTTTTAAAAAAAATTATTAAGGAATTGATTATTTATGAATAAGTTTGTGATTATAAAAGTCTATTAGATGTCAATTGAGAGTGTGTGTATATATATCATGTTATTATTTATTATATTATTATTATAAATAAATATATGTAACTTAAAAATATAAAATTATTCAAAAAAATTAGCCCAAAAATATTATCCCCGAACTCCTATTAAATTATTTATACATTCGTAATAATTTTGACCTTATTGAGAAGAAATTCTCCCAAAATAATGTATCCATTTAGTGTTGTTTCTTTTTTACGTGATTGGTGTTAACAAACATTACACGTAACAACTAGCGGGCTATTTCACCAAACTTGTCTCTTTTTCCTAAATATGGTGTATGCTATTGCTAGGATAACCATAAGTACTCCATTATCTACAATTTCTTACTTTTTCTTTACTTTACTTTTTTATTTTATTTTTTGACAAAACTAAATTGTTTAACTACATTTAGTAAAGCTTAACTTGCTGCTTTTTCAATATTTATTTTTTCTTTCCTTATTCATGAACAAAAATAAAGATGCATTCTGACTAAATATAGTATTAAACGGAGTATTATATTTTCAGTTACATAGAAAAGAGTTTCATTTTGACTTCAAGAAATCAACTCGTGAGATTATCAAATTCAAAATTAATGGGAATTATTTCATTTTTAAAAACACGAAATTATATGTAATTAATACTACTTCATTTCACAAAAAATTAATCCTATTTGACTTTTAAGTTAATCACAGAATTTTAAAATTCAATAATTTTGATATTAATTCATTGAATTATTGGACTATAGTTAATACATTGTAATTATTATAAATTATATAAAATTTATATTAACTATAAAACGTACGAATCACAAGTTGAAAATTTTGTGAATGACTTCAAAAGGTCAAAATAAAAACTTTTTTTTTTATGTAGAACGAAAGAAGTGACCAGAGAGGCTTTACAATATTAAAGATTATATTAATTTATTAATGATTAAAAATAATACTATGTGTTCATAAACTATATATGTGCCCCTCTGCTTTTTGAAAACTATAGTACAATATTTTCTCTTCTTGTCTTCGGATAAATTTTGTGTGGGAGAGGCTTCCAAAAATGACACATTTGGCATTCCCAAGCTGCTACATGATTAGTATTTAGTGGCATATTATTGCATTCATATCAAATTAACAAGGGCAGCTATTTTGGGCACTCCCAAGCTGCTACATACACATTTGTTTTCAAAAATGACAAAAAACTGACTTGTCACGGGCGAGCATCAATATGAAACCAAAAATTTCAAGCTTGTATTACCAAAACGATAATACGAACGATTTGTTTTTCGAGTACTATAATATCAATTGAGAATATCAATTGACCAAAACAAAGAAAACAATAATTTTGTATGTAATGCATGTATAAATAAATATATAAAATATAAAAGAGTATATATAATTGTTTACATACAAATATAATCCGAAAAGTAGGACCCCTATCCATTTCAAAAGAGCATGACCTCCTCAATAACCATATCAATTCTTGTCCATACTTGAAACGATATTAAAAATTTTGTTTTTAAGTCCCCCACAGTATGTCTATATTTAATTTGCCTCAATTTCTAATGAACTTTTACATAAAATAAAGATTAAAAAAAAGGACATTAAAATGTTATATGGAGCAGTTTTATTAGGCCATGAATTGATAATGGAACAAGTAGCAGTTTAGTAGGAATTAATTAGTCAAGAGTACTGATTACGATTGCAATCTTTAAATAAATATACAAATACCTGTCCCAAATAATTAAAAATAATAATAAATAAATAAATAAATAAAGGTGGATAGAAGCATGAGATCTCCACTTCCAACTGCCGTGTAGTATTTGTGTTAGTTTATATGTATATATATGCATGCAATTTAGTGGATTTGCATGCGCATGCATGCACACCTGTTAGCGGAGCAAGTGACCAATGCTGTCGTTTTTGTGGGGATGGAAACTGTAAAATCGATGCCAAAGTTTCAAAGGCAAATCCTTCTGGGTTTGGGAGTTAGATATTTTCACAAAATTTATCTGACATACATGTGACTCCCACAGAAATATTAATTTTTTTTATTGCAAAAATATCAATTTCCTATTACGTACTATTAATAATGAAAGCAAACTAAGTTATTTAGTGAAATCTATTAATATAAAAAAATAAAAATATTTATCACTTAATATAATATGTGGGGTTATTAAAAATAAATTTAAATTTTTTATTTTTATTTTTTATACTTTACTCATCTTTTGGGACAGAGGGAATATAATTTTGGAAAAATTCCTCCTCCTCAAGTAGAGTGAAAACTCTAGGTAGAAGATTTTTGTTTTGTTTATGTATATGTACTACTAATTCCACATAAGTAAATAAATATGGGCCGTTCGTTTTGTTGTAATTATAGTTGACAAATGACAATGGAATCAGAAAACGCGGGAATGCGCGTCTCAGGAACACGACTAGAAACAAACCGTGAACTGATCTGTATAATAGTATAGTATTAGAGATATATTTTATCTTTTAAAGAATTTACGAAATATAACTTCAAAATTAATATGAATTTTTTAAAATTTTAAAAGAAATGTTAACTAATTAATGTAAAATAATTAAATTGTTTGTACTAAATTAGGTAAATTTGTATTGATTTTGAATTTTTTTAGATTTCACGAATTAATCAAAATGTATCTCTACTTGGAATGAACTAGCAAATTGATATGAATTACCAATTTTTTAACTATAATTTCAACACTACATAATTGCTATGCATATATGATCTATTTGAGGAAGGTTGAGTTCTACTGTAAGGTATAACCAACTGTACAGATATAATTTCATATGCTAGTGACGTGTGTGTGTGTATATATATATATACATATATATATATATATATATATATATATAAAAGTAGTATTAGAATTATAACACATTATTAATAAATATTTAAGTCCAACAAAATTACATATATTTTAATAATGTGTCATGAATCATGATTCAACTCCCGGCCGCTCATGCATACATTAATTCTCAGTCTATCAAATTCAAACTCTTTTTCTATGCGGGGGGAGGGGGGGGGGGGGGGGGGGGGGGGGGGGGGGGGGGGCGGGGGGGGGGCGGGGGGGGTTGTCGGTCGTCATTGCTTTCTCTTCTTCCTTCACAGGTGCACAAAATTTTTCAGTTTTTCATTTTCCTTTTTCTTTTTATGTTTTGGGCCTTGGTAAATGCTTCAAGCTAAATCAATTCTTTCTAGTCTCTTCTACGCCAAGTCTTTATTCTCTCGAGTCTTGGCACTCCCGACTTTGGACACACAATATTTATTCCTCTCCTTTCTTTTCTTCTGCATCTTAAATGACATATTATTTTCAAATTAATATACCGAAATCGGACTTTCACAACATATTCATGTATATTAAAATAGTTTTTTTATTCTTTTATATTTTTTTTTTAAACATAAAATTAAGGTTTTCTAAAATTTTCAACTCAACAAAGTTTTGAAAACTGGAAATGGAATATATTTGAAAAGAATAATGCTAGGGTTCTAAATTCTCAAAAATTGTGGAAATTTAAAAACAAAAAAAAGAACACAATGTACAATGATTTTACAAGAAATGAGCCCAATTTACACGCTAAAGGCCCGGCCCATTTTTAGCCTTTTCATAACCAGAAGACAACTCTAATTCCAGTAGTAGATAACTAGGTACTAAAGTTCGGTTATACTTGAACACTTCAACGTAGGTTGGGCTTGGGTCCAAAAGGTTTTGATGAATATAAAGGGTTGATACATGACAGAATTATTTCTTAATGCTAAATTTGCCCATGTACTCCCCAAGGTTGGTTCAACTAGAGTAAAGTATGGTACGGTTAAAAGTCTAAATCGTACATGAAATCGTTTGGGTGCGATTTAATAATTCTAAAATCACATATGACACCGCTTGAGATTGATGCGGTGTGATTTTAAAACATGTGGTGCAGTTTCACTGAGTACAGTTTCGGTTCTAAAATCAATTGACATAGTTAACAATAATACTCAATACATCAAATTCACTTTCATGTGTAAGAAACCATACATGACATCAACATAATAACATCAAGCAACAAATTTTAGATTTGAAATATGTTACTCATGAACGCTTCAACATTGTTCAAACTATTGCAATTCAATTAGAAATATTTTAGACACAAACAAAAAGTTTAAAATTGCATAACACAATTAAAAGTGTCTAATACATTTTTAGGAATTTGCCTATATAACTCCTAAAATATATAAAAGCGGCGCGGTGTGATTTGAGCGGTGCAGAAGTCTCTCAAAACTGCACTCAACTCGTATTGCGATTTTCTAGTTATTCTAAAACTGCTACATACGCCAGAACCATTGATGCGACTCAATTGGTGCAGTTTGGTCGATTTTTGGTGAAGTTTCGATTCTTTGTTCAACCCTAAATTCAACGATAAGTTCACCATGTAATCTTCGTTTAAGTCATGAGCTCGAGCCTCCTCCGCGACTCATGGGAGTTGGGGGCATTCAAGACTGCTCCCATGCGCCCTGCTATGTTGTGGGCAGGGGCGGACCTATAGTATGGGCAGTATAGGCGGCTGCCTATGCTCAAATTTTTTGCCTATGTTCAATTTTTTTTTTTTTATAAGTATAGTTATAGGGGTAAATATATAACTTAATAAACTTAAGGGGGAAGATTAATAGAAGAGCTAAACTTGGAGGGAGCAAATAAACAATTTCATAAACTAATTTTAACTACAAGACAAGTCCGCCCCACTCTACAAGTGAATTTAGTTTAAGGCTTTGAGCATTTGAGAAATATCATGACAAGTGAAGTAAGTTTCTAAAATGTATCTAAATATTTTTTATTTTGAAATTCCCTTTTTAGATTGAATTGTGAATATTTATTTGTTGTATATTATAGAATTCTATTTATGTTGCATAAAATATTTGGTCTCAATTTGAGTTGTTGTATATTTGTATTTTGATTAATTTAGGCATTCATGACATGCGGTCAAAATTCAAACGTTCCAAAAATGAATCATCAACATCACAATCTATCTAAGTTGATGAATTATATGTACGTTGCATAAAATAATTAGTGTCAAAGGGGGTTGTTGACTTGTTTATATATATATATATATATATATATAATATTATTACTTGTTATATTAACAATATTGTAACTAAATACATGTTTTACATATGCAATCGGTTGGAAAACACAAAATTATCTAAAAAAATTGGCTCGGGAGCGCAGCCCCCAAACCCCCGCCAAATCCACTCGAAAACTAAAATCCGCCCCTGGTTGTGGGCAGCCGACTTCTCTAACAAATTTTTTATTACACTACAAAAAAAAATACCCCTTGTACCGTGAAGACATTTATCTACAAAAAAGTGTACTCCACAATTCCTTAATTCCATGAATGTTATTACTAAAAACATTATAAATTATTTTAAAAGTATTAATAAAATTCTATATTTTTAATAATTTAATAAATTATATTAATTTTAAATTTAAAAATTCCTCAATGTTATATCAAAATTATATTTTAAAATAGAATAAGCATTATTTAAGGGTTAACTGTAAAAGTATCAAAATTTTACAAAATTTTATTTTTACTTTCAAAGTACCAATTTTTTCAATAGTGTTTCTTTAAGTTTATTTTTTTTACAATTTTTTTTTTAATATATTAGTGAAATTATGGATCAAAACACATGTTTTATATAATTAAATATTTAACCAATTCTAAACATATGAATATCATAATATATACATTATATATGAAACGTAAATAACATAATTACCGATAATTACGAATAGAGGTCGCGTATGGGAATACAAAACGTCGCCGTTATTACTGTTTTATTTTAATTTTTTAATTCAGATTACAATTGCACCACCATGTACCACCAGCAAATATGTACAGATCCACCACCATGCACCCTACTCCCTCACAAAAATCACGCCACTGTTTCACAGAACGACACACCAACAGATTTGTCTGCCACCACCAAATTTACCAGATCTACCACCATCTACCACCGACAAACATATCCACCAACCATCGTCAACGCCACCAACCACCACTGCCGCTTCGCGGAACCATGCCACACACCACGCCTAAATCAAAAAAAATAAACAGGAGGAGAAAGTTAAATCGAAGATGGGAGAAGAGAGATCGAAGAGAAAGAAAAGATAGTGAGAGTAGAGAGATCTAATCTGATTTGTTTTTTTTAATAATATATAAATTTCGATCTACCATTTTCCTAATGTGTTAAAAAGAAACAATTTTGTAAAAAAAAAAATTAAATTTAAAAAAACACAAGTAAAAAAGTTGGTACTCCAGGAGGCTGTACGATAACGATTTATTTTAAAATAATTTAAAATTAACGATTTATTTTAAAATAATTTAAAATTAAAATATAAGTTGATTTATAATTTGTTTTAAGTTATGATTTATGAATAAAAATATTTGATATTAATTTAATTTATAAATCAAAAATTAAGTTAAAATAAGTTAGAAAATGTTCGACTCATAATAACTTATAAGTTAAAATTAAATATAAGAATTATTAAAAAGACATTAATAAAAAAATGGACAAAATAGAAGAGAGACAAAATAGACATTACATTTGATTAAATTAATTTATTTTAAAATAACTTATAAGTCATTATAAAATAAGTTACAAATACTTGCTTATTTTTTTGACTTAAAAATTAATTTATAAGTACAAAAATAAGTCATTGTCAAATCGAGAAATAAAAACAAATGATTAATAAATTAATTTGACCAACTTATAAATCAATACCGAATAGCCTCTTGGACTGCAAATAAATTTTTATAAAACTTTGAGGCACTCTTACATATAAACCTTTATAGTTTTTTACTCGAATAATTTAAAGAAATAAAAATATTTTAGGAAAAAAGTGTGTCCAGAGCAACATATTATATTTGAATTCGGTTTAGAATTCCAGAAACCCCAATAAAACTGGGAAAGGTGGAGCTTTAGCTGGGTTTATCTCTTCTAATCCATCATGCATGGTCTTCAGGCAAACTCATCACTTAATAGTTCAGTGCTTGAAGTTTTGGAGACTTCTGATTACTCAGAAAAGCTAAAAAGAAAAGACAATACTACCAATCTAAACTCAAAAATAACCATCCCAGAATGCAGTGGGATTCTTTTCCGGCCTGGCAACCCTTTTTTGGTACCAAAACTTGTAAGTTCTTACTTCTAAGCTACTGTTTAACATTTTATTAATTAATTGTTTCCTTGTTACTTTACTTGCTTTCATTGTTTAATTTATATATATATATATGGACCGGATCTTAAGTTCGGATCTTAAGTTCACCCTTTATCCGACTCACCCAAGCTCACCCCCTTTAGCGATGGACTTGGCGACGGTTCAGTCATACAACCGTCGTCTATACTTTTAGCGACGGACAACATATAGCGTCGCTAAAAGTATAGACGACGGTTATATGACCGAATCGTCGCCGAGTCCGTCGCTAAAGGGGGGTGAGCTTGGGTGAGTCGGATAAGGGGTGAGTTTAAGATCCGGACCATATATATATATATATGTATATATATATATGTGTATATATATATATTTTTTTTGCTGGGATTTTTTTTCCTGTGCATTTCCTTTTTTATGTTATGGCGATTCTTGGGTTTTAGAATGATTATGTGATAATTGGTGAGAGTTTGATTTGATGCCTTTGTCCCCCTAATTGGTCCATCATAAAATTTGATTAAAGCATTTTTTATTTTTTATTTTTAATTTATACAAACAGAACAGATTGGGAAAGTGGAAAAGTTCAACTGAATTACGAAAGAATGAACTCAGTCTTGTTTGTCTGCATCTAATTTAGTAGTGATGGGTAATGGATACCATAAATGAGAAATCTGGCTCTTACCTTATTAGTGGTTAGATTTGCTGATGTCCATTTTATTTTTGTAGTATGGTGGGAAATGGTTACTTTTCCTCTATCTTAAAGAACCGCTTTTGACTATCATTTTCCCTTTCAAAACTTGAGCTCTTTTCTATCTTGTAACTTCAATTATAATAATTTGTTTCCTTTGCAATCTCAGAGTTTGTAACATGAATGTGGCTTACACATCAAGAAGCCATTCCCTTGAAACAGAAGTGGAGAGAAAGAGGACTCCAATAAGTCAAAGAAAAAGGAGAACACCGGTTCGTTCCCATTTCACAAGCTTTTCTCATTTGGTGATTACATAGATGTCATCTTGATGATCGACTGATTGTTGGTGTTGAGATATAAATTTTGGCAATCTAAGCCTTAAGACTTATTATATAATAATGGGAAGCTACTCCAATTGGTTTTGAGTTGGATGCTTTAAGTGATGTCAGAACAAGCAATTCAAGTCATGTGGAAGGCCCAACGACCCACACGCTCCACACCAACCAATATTAATTGTCTAAGTGTTTGACTCAAAATCATCATTCCTAGGGGGTGTGTTAAGATACAAAGTTCCTTATCTGGCAAGCTAAGCCTTGAGACTCACTTTATAATCCTAGGAGGCTACTCCACTCATTGTCAATTGGTTTTGAATTGAATGATTTAACGGTTGGTACATTGAGGTTGTTGGTAACGGGTTGTGTAATCTGCTCAGGACTATCTTTATAGGTGTTAGTGCTTTTGGGCAAGACCGAAATAACGAAGAGGGGGTCTGTTGATTTTGGTTATGGGTATTTGGTGATGGATGCCATAAATGATAAATCCGGCATTTACCTTATAAACGGTTGGTTTTGCTGATATCCAGTTTTTATTATTATTTATTTTAGTATTGCTGTAAATGTTTTAGTCTTCCTCTATCTTAAAGCACCGCTTTTGACTGCCATTTTCCTTTTCAATATCTTGATCTCCTTTTCTCTCTTATAACTTCAAGTGTACTAATTTGTTTCCGTGCACCTCAGAGTTTGTAACACGAACATGGCTTCCACATCAAGAAGTCATGCCCTGGAAACAGAGGCGGAGAGAAATTCCGGTAATCAAGAGGACTCTGATAAGGCAAATGAAAAGGAAAGCATCGGGTCAGTCCCATTTCACAAGCTATTCTCATTTGCTGATTCTGTAGATGTCATCTTGATGATTGTTGGTACCATTGGTGCTGTTGGTAATGGGTTATGTAATCCACTCATGACTATCCTTATAGGGGAAATGATTAATGCTTTTGGACAAAATCAATATAGCACAGAGGTGGTCCATGAAGTTTCCAAGGTATAATATACATTATACCCACAGTTTTTCAAGATTCTATTCAATTTTTATAGAAAGGTTGTTAATATTTAGTTACCTGGCTGCACTTTAGGTAGCACTGAAATATGTATATCTTGGAATAGGGGCGGGTGTGGCAGCATGTCTCCGTAAGTATATATCACTTTCATAGAATTATGAAGCAGAAATATGTGCAAGCCAAATCAGAAGTTTTTAGTATTCTCGCTTACAAAAAAAATACCCTTTTGTTTGTTGTTTGTTAGAGGTGGCTTGCTGGATGGTCACGGGAGAGAGACAAGCTGCTAGGATAAGGAGTCTATATCTAAAAACAATTCTGAGACAAGATATCACTTTTTTTGATATCGAAACAAATACAGGAGAAGTTGTCGGGAGGATGTCAGGTGACACTGTTCTCATACAAGATGCTATGGGCGAGAAGGTAACACTATTGAAACTATATATGTTATTGGTGAAGTCGATCCAAACTTTAATTTAGAGGTGAATATAAAGCTATCCAAAAGGTAACTAGCCTCGTTCCTGGAGTGGAGGGCCGGTAAGGTTACTTATATTCGTTATATAAGGAGGGAATCCTGCAATTGTATGATGTACGAATTTTTTAAGAGATAGTGAATTAGCCTAAACGTTTCGGGTGAACCACGTAAATCTTGTGTCCTGTGTGATTGTTTTCTTTCGATTTTTCTTTGCTATTGTTTTCGCCGCGTTGTTATTCTCTAACAACATCGACTACAAGATTATTAGTGTTTTCCTTTTTCCACTCCATATGTATCACTATATCTTGTTTTCCGTCAGGTTGGGAGATGTATACAATTGGTATCGACATTTGTGGGAGGCTTTGTAATAGCTTTCATTAAAGGATGGCTCCTTACGCTTGTTATGTTATCTGCTATTCCCCTCATTGCAATAGCTGGTGGTATTATGACCCTCTTCATCTCTAGGATGGCTTTGCGTGAACAAAATGCTTATGCAAAAGCAGCAACAATAGTTGAACAGACTATTGGTTCAATCAGAACGGTATGTCATTTCTGCATTGCTACACTTAATATTCTGTAATAGTTACTTTTATTGGATTTCTAAGTGTTAAGGAAATTAATGATTTCCACTACGATTTTGATGCCGATCTAGGTTTCATCATTCACTGGGGAAAGACAAGCTATTGCCAATTACAACAAGTCTCTTACAAATGCTTACAAATTACGTATTCAGGAAGGCTTGGCTACTGGATTCGGTCTTGGTGCAGTGATCTCTATTATATTTTGTACTTATGCTTTAGCTGTTTGGTTTGGTGCAAAGATGATACTGGAAAAGGGCTATACTGGGGGTGACGTGTTCAATGTCATTGTTGCTGTGTTGTTTGGTTCCACGTGAGTTTAACTATCAAAAAGTTAACTTGGTTTGTAAAAGCTTGTATATGCTGTGCCCCAGAAATAGATAATTTGACTATATCCTTTAAGCCAAAAATGTTTTTCACTTGCCCCTAGTTTTAGAATTGAAACTGCATTATACTTCATTTTGAACTCCTTGGTGCCATAAGGCTTTTTCAGGTCTTTAGGGCAGGCCTCTCCCTGTATGAGTGCATTTGCAGCAGGCCGAGCTGCAGCTTTCAAGATGTTTGAAACTATAAACAGGAAGCCAGAAATAGATGCATACAGTACTAGGGGAAAGAAATTTACAGATATTCGGGGGGATATAGAGTTAAGGAATGTCCATTTTAGTTATCCAGCCAGGCCACACGAGCAAATATTTAGTGGTTTCTCTCTCTTCATTCCTAGTGGCAGTACTGCAGCTTTGGTTGGACAGAGTGGAAGTGGAAAGTCTACAGTGATCAGTCTGATAGAGAGATTTTATGATCCACAAGCTGGTGAAGTTCTTATCGATGGAACTAATCTCAAAGAGTTCCAGCTAAAATGGATTAGAGAAAAAATTGGTCTCGTCAGTCAAGAACCTGTACTGTTTGCATCAAGCATTAAGGATAATATTGCATACGGTAAAGATGGTGCAACTGATGAAGAAATCAGAGCGGCAGCTGAGATAGCAAATGCTGATAAATTTATTAATAACCTGCCTCAGGTTCTAATCCATTTGGTTACTTTATAACCTTTTCACCCTTTCATGTCCTTGTGATACTTCTTTCCCCTTCATGAACTTAATTGAATAGTTTACCTTTTTCTTTTTGTATTTTTGGTGATAGAAATTTTTATTGACCTTTAAGCGGTTGACAGGGACTAGACACTATGGTTGGTGAACATGGAGCTCAGCTTTCTGGTGGACAAAAACAAAGAGTTGCCATTGCCAGAGCAATATTAAAGGACCCGCGAATTTTACTTCTGGATGAAGCAACAAGTGCGCTTGATGCAGAATCTGAGAGAACTGTGCAAGAGGCATTAGACAGGATAATGGCAAATAGAACAACTGTCATTGTGGCACATCGCTTGAGCACAGTGAGGAACGCCAATATGATTGCAGTGATTCATCGGGGAAAGATGATTGAAAAAGGTATCTTGCAAACTAAACTCGACAATTGTAGAGCAATCAACATTGATGCATCTCACTGGATGTGTGAACATACTCTTCTTATTCATAGAGAGACATATTCAGTGAAATATTTGAAATGTAATTTAAGCAGTTTGATGAAAATATATGCTTCTTTGTTGTCCTGAGAACTGCTATTCCCTATTTCACTTCATCCTTTCGTTTTATTTGACTTTTTTATTCAACTAGGAAGCTAGCCTAGAAGATATTATTAATAATAAAAATAGAAAACTAGGGATTGTTAAATTTTGTCAAATTACAAAATCTTAAACCTAAATTCCCTGTTCCTCCCTTTTAACAGGATTGTGGTAAAGGAAAAGTTAAAAAGAGTGGTATGATTATTTACCATCTTGTTTTGTTGATTGATCAGGCTCACATTCTGATCTACTCAAGGATCCTGAAGGAACATACTCTCAGCTTGTATTTATGCAAAAAGTGAATAATGAAGGCACAGATAGCCCAGATAAATCAGAAATTACTTTATCTAGTAGACAGTCGAGTCAACGAATGTCATACCAGCGTTCCATAAGTCGGGGATCATCTGGTGTAGGGAATAGCAGCCGTCACTCGCTCTCTGTCTCATTTCGTCTACTGGCAGGACTTGGTGTCCCTGAAACTGCACTTGCAAAACCTGTAGGCCCTATCCAGCAAACATCTGAAAAGCCTCACAAAGTCCCACTTCGCCGGCTTGCCTATCTCAACAAGCCTGAGGTACCAATGCTGATGTTTGGAGCCATATTTGCTATTGCTAACGGTACTATACTACCAATTTTTGGCATACTAATTTCTGGCATGATCAAAACGTTTTATGAGCCACCACATGAGTTAAGGAAGGATTCAAAATTTTGGGCACTAGTGTTTGTATTCCTTGGACTGGCATCACTTTTAGTGATTCCAGCACGATCATACTTTTTTGCTGTGGCTGGGTGTAAGTTAGTAAGAAGAATTAGATCAATGTGCTTTGAAAATGTGGTAAGGATGGAGGTAGGTTGGTTTGATGAACCAGAGAATTCAAGTGGAGCAATTGGTGCGAGGCTTTCTGCAGATGCAGTCATTGTTAGTGCTTTAGTTGGAGAAGCACTTGCACAGATTGTTCAAGATGGTTCATCAGCTGTTGCTGGTCTAATTATTGCTTTTGTAGCATGTTGGCAGTTGGCACTTATAATCCTTGCTTTGTTACCCATGATAGGAGTTAATGAATATGTTCAGGTCAAGTTCAGAAAAGGGTTCGGTGCAGACACAAAGGTTTGTACTTACACTTGTGATCATAGATATTATAAACTTGACATTCTGAGAGTTTTCTAATTTTTGAAAAGGAAATAATGGCCTGGTAAGATTTAAACTTGAAGCTAACCATCTGATAAGACTATCTGAATGTTTATCCTTTACGTTCAAAAAAGGTACTAAGTCTATGATATTTAAATATTTGATACATATCTTCCTTGTCATGAAGATCCAAATTCGAATGTCTGCAGATAATGTATGAGGAAGCAAGCCAAATTGCAAATGATGCAATTGGGAGTATAAGAACAGTTGCTTCTTTCTGTGCAGAAGAGAGAGTGATGAAACTGTACAAAAAGAAATGTGAGGGTCCCATGAAGACAGGGATAAGGCAAGGATTGAGTACTGGTTTTGGGGTTGGGATATCTTTCACTCTTCTATTTTGTGTCCATGCAACTAGTTTTTATGCTGGAGCCCGGCTTGTTGAGGATGGAAAAACAACATTTCCACGCGTTTTTCGTGTTAAGTATAAATTCCACATTTAACCAAATGTTAATCAAGTCCATGAATAGTTCAATTAACTCTGAGATGTTCATGGTCTTGCAGGTTTTCTTTGCACTGACCATGGCAGCTATTGGAATTTCTCAATCAAGTTCTTTTGCACCAGATACAAGCAAAGCCAAGACTGCTACTACTTCTATCTTTGCTATTCTTGACCGTAAATCAACGATAGACCCAAGTGATGGGTCTGGGATTACACTAGACAATGTAAATGGAGAAATTGAACTACGGCATATTAATTTTAAGTATCCAACCAGGCCAGATGTTCAAATTTTCCGAGACCTCAGCTTGAAAATTAGTAGTGGCAAGGTGACAATAATTTTTTTCCCTTTCAAATTTTTATTTGTATGCAGAAACTAGTGGCTGGGTATCCCTATATCAGAGAGTTCAACACTAATAAATATTTATTGGTGTGGATATCATCCTGCAGACTGTTGCCCTGGTTGGAGAAAGTGGAAGTGGCAAATCAACTGTGATCTCATTACTGCAAAGATTTTATGATCCTGACTCAGGCCATATCACACTCGATGGGATTGAGATACAAAAATTCCAATTAAAGTGGTTGAGGCAGCAGATGGGTCTTGTAAGCCAAGAACCAATCTTGTTTAACGACACTATTCGAGCTAACATTGCTTACGGAAAGGAAGGGGGTGCAAGTGAAGCAGAAATATTGGATGCAGCAAAATTAGCAAATGCTCACAATTTCATTTGTGGTTTACAACAGGTTAGAACACTAAATGAGAACAACAAAATACCTCATCATAAATTTTCAATATTAGAAGTAGCTTAGATCCTTTTTAGCAGCTTTGCAGTAAGTTATTAAGAATTGATCTATGCATTAACAATTGAAAATTGGGTTAAATTTGAATAATACAAACCCCCAAATTGTATGAATCTACTTTTGAACGTTTGAATACACAACCCCCATTAGTCTATCAAAAATGCAAAATCCTAGACCTATGATAATGTAGTTGGAGAGGGAGGAGTACAGTTATACAAAAATTGGCCACTGACAATAAGTACATAAAATATAAGAAATATTTGAAATTGTGTTTGATTGATAATTAATAACTGGAAAACTTATTAATTGGTTAATGCATACTAAGAGTTAAGCAGAAGAAAGAAAAAACTTTGTATCATCTTATCCTTTGTCTCAATATTGTTATGCTCTCATATTTTATGTGCCGTTACTGTTGTTAAAATGAGTGTATTAAAGATTAGCTATCTTCTGCCTTTCAATAATATTTTCAACATCTTGAAGAACAGTAGGTTATTGGGAAAGGGGGTGCAAGTGATGGCAAATGCTCATGAGTTTATTAGTGGGTTGCAAAAACTGAACCAATGCAGCCAAAAACTCATCACTAATTATTATTAGGAGTAGATTAGATCAATTTATGCATGTTCTTCCATATTAATCATACGAGTTTTTACAATACCAACTGACTTATTTCGGTGTATGCTTTAATTCATTTTGAGCTATATTTGCCCGATTAATCTTCCAATGATGCAAAACTGCAGGGTTATGGTACCGCAGTAGGGGAGAGAGGGATACAGTTGTCTGGTGGACAGAAGCAGCGTGTAGCCATTGCACGTGCCATATTGAAACGGCCGATGATCCTGCTTCTAGATGAGGCTACTAGTGCTCTGGATTCCGAGTCTGAGAGAGTTGTTCAAAATGCATTAGAGGGTGTCATGGTGAACCGGACTACAGTGGTGGTGGCTCATAGGTTATCCACAATCAAAGGCGCGGATGTAATAGCCGTGGTGAAAAATGGAGTTATTGTAGAGAAAGGAAAACACGAGAGATTGATCAACATCAAAGATGGTTTCTATGCCTCCTTAGTTGCACTTCACATGAACTCTGCTTCGTAGGAGTTTATTCCTTGTGTTTCCACATTTTCAGACTTCTGGGAAAGGATGTTTTTTGTTGTTGTTGTTGTTGTTGTTGTTGTGTCGTTTGATTAATTGAGAAGAAAATATACAGATTCTTCATTAGATATCTCAACGTTTGAAGCATGAAATGTTAGTCTAGTCGCATGAAAACAGGAATTGGATTGTGTAACAAGAAAAGGAAATGAAATAAAGGCATTAGAAATTCCTTGAGATATAACAACGTCTCTCTCTCTCCCTCTCCCTCTCCCTCTCCCTCCTTTCCTTTCCTTTCCTCTCCTCTTTTTTATTCCCAAAAGTTATGTTGCCCTTTAGTTTTTTAACACAAAATAGGCATTAAAAAGTGTCAAAAAAACACTTTTGTCGTTCAGATCATATTCTATATAAGGATATTTTGGTTATTATTATTTTTAATTTTATTAGAAGTTGAAAAGTTGATTTGAGAAGCACTTCAAGAGATGATTTTAATTTCTAGTTTTTTTATTCTTAACGTAATTTCTAATCAAAAGCCGAAACAAACATTATTTATGTAGATAATTGTATAAACTGTTAAAGGAAAATCTGAAACAAACAGGGCTTATAACTTCAAAGATCTATGATCTATAAAGTGAGTTCAACCTATTCGAGCTAAAGGTTTTCAAATTGCATATGGTGGAGGGAGCCAACGGTTACCAAAATATGGATATTTGCTTTGCAGTCCATAAATTTCAACAAGGGCTCTCATACCATTAGTTATGTCTTGGGCCCTTGGCTGTGTATGAAAACCCACACTCGGAGGAGGTCCAATATAAGTTTGAATCGGGTCATAAGTTATTCCTTTTTATTTGTCTTCGTTAGTTATCTCTCGAGACTTTTTGACGGTAGATGAAAAAGTAAAACTACACTGCGACCGTACGTACGACGACTCAATATACACTCCAAATTCATTTTTGACCTTTAAGTAGGCCTGAACAAGAAACTAAATTGCTTTCAAAATCGCACAAATCGTACCAATTAAAACCGCACCAGCAGTTCCAGCATATGTGACGGTTTTAGGTGAGTTGAAAAACTGAATTTACGGTTTGAGTTTGGTTACTGGCCAAAACCGCATGCATAAAACCGAAAATGCGTCATGCTTTTTTTTTTTTTTTTAATTATGTTTGTGAAAAAAATCCTCTGTTCACAATTGTAAGTTCCTTCTGATAATCTGTGAGTATTAACCTCAACTTAATTAATTAATTCAGGTAGTAATTTAATAATAGTACTAATTTCTATTGTTGTGTTTTTTTTGTTTGTTAATTTATTTTTATTTTTATTTTTTTGATTGTTTTGCTTTTTGGCTAGAATAATGTAGAAAAGTATTGAATTTGTGGGGATTGTGGTGAGTCGTTGCTGAATTTTGATTCTTTCTTGAGTGTGTACTTAAAGGTTTGTAACTTTAGATGTTGTACTTCTGTCTCTAATTATGTCTCATTTTTTCCCATGAAATTCTAAACTTTTTCACTACATTTTTGTGTTTATTTTTCATTAAGATTTCATATTATGTTATAAAATTTTCTATAGTTGCAGGCATTTCAGTTCATTTTGTAGATACAGAGCTGGAATGATTGAATTTTTTTTTTTTGCCTCAGAGGTTATGTTTATATCAGAACTTAAGTTTCTTGTCTAGTATTGGCTTTGTTCAGTTAACATTTCATTTTATTTTTTAAATTTATAAAATTATTCCACGGTGAATTTTATTGTTTCAATTGGTTTTAGAACCGAAACCGCACCACACGGTTCAAAACTGTACTGCACAAATCACAAATAGTTTTATGTGGGATTTTGAATTTATCAAACCGCATCTAAGCAGTTTCGTGTGCGATTTATATTTCAAATTGCACCAAACCGCACCATGCTCACCCCTACCCCTAAGGTTCAAACAATACGTTTTATCGAACATTGTTTTGTCACTTGCTTTTCTATGGTCCACATCAATAATTAATTTTGACTCCACCTACTAACATAATATATTATTGAAAAAGTCTTGTCTGAATTTTAATTCAGAGATGATTATAAAATTATTTAAAATATAATTTTAAATATCATGAAATTCTAAATATCGTGAAATTAATCTACCACCGATCGTGAATTAATTTAACATTTAGGTAAAACACATAATTTTATATCTTATATGATTATTTGTTTTCTTTTAATTTCTCTTTATTTTTCATTGCGTTGTTAGTCTCTAAATTAGCTTGAACACAAGACATCACTTTAATTAATAATTAATTGGGTGCTATATAAGAAAGCAAAAGTATGACTTGAATTAACTATATAATTAAAACCACAAGCATAGTTTCACAAATTTTTGGTTCAATCTGTTCGTTCTTATTTACTCCCTCTGTCCCAAATTAATTACTTTTCTAAGACTTTTTTAAGTCAAATTGACTATTTTTAAAATTAATAATTAAGCATATATAAATATATTTCTAAAATTATAAAAATTGAAATTAGTAATAAATTGTATATACTTTCTTTTGGTTATAATATCTTCACCTATATGTTAGCAAAAATAATAAAAAGATTAGTTTTAAAAATAGTCAATTTGACTTTAAAAAGTCCTAGAAATGCAATTAATTTGGGATGGAGGGAATAAGTTATTATAATCACATCCAAATCTATAACAAATACAAATTTTAAGTTTAATTTTTTTCTTTCCTATCCAAATTAATATATAACCGTTATCCAAATTTGTAACAATTAAATACTACCCAAATTCTATTAAATACATTATATAATAAATTTAATTATTTTATTAGTAAAATTAACAACATGGGGATATAGCTCATATTTTAATCATAATTAATCAAAATTTCATATCTCCAATAGAAAAAGTAACTTCTAAAAAAATTTATTTTTAATTCTACCAATTTTATTACAAGTTTTTTTTTTACACGATCATGAGAAATATTCTCATCTCTAATAAATAGAATTAAGAAAAAGGAAGATCCTTTTTATTTTTAAACCATAGCCAATCATTCAATTTTTCTGTCATCCTTCCCATTTATTCATCATATAATTTGTTTAGTACACTTTTTTATTTATGTATAATTTAATAATTAACATAAATCATTATTCATGTCACTCGTGCTTTGCACGGAGTTGACAAGCTTGTATTTTTAATAATACTAATTTTTAAGCCCTGTAACGTAGAAATATTGTTACTCAAGTCAACTCAAGAATCACTGTTACCGATTTAAAGTCTCGGATAGACTTTGATAGAAATTGCAGGGAGAAAAAGAGAAAGATAGATTGGAGAAAATTTTTTTAATTCATTTCATACTCATCTCAGTACAAATCTCTCGTTTATATAGGCCTTACTAATGCATGGACTATTACACCTCCAAATGAAATCCTAACCGTAGATTAAGATTATATAAGCGGATTAATCCTAGCCTTCCATTACCCCTATACCATTCTAATAAAATAATCCATAACAATACTCGCCCTTCAAAAACCACCTTGTCCTCAAGGTGGAAATGATTAAAAATTTTCTTGTACCCATAGTTCTACCCAACTGCTCTTTTCACCTTATAACAACTCAATTTTGCACCATTGTGAACTTGGTAGATAACATCATAGAAGTGAGGCCATGGATTTATATTATCAACCAATGCTATTTCCACGCCTGCTTGTAGTGGCGAGCTTCAGTGATGCTAAATATCCCCCAATATCCACAACTAACTTGACTAATGACTTGTTTAACCAATTTTAGTACGTACAAATTTACAGCAACAATCCTCATCATAGGCATGCCATTTGGATCATGGTTAACAAAATCAAAGGTCTGCAGCTATCTCTTCAACTAAATTAATTGAGGAAGCAGATTCAACCACCCTTTCACTATCTTTGAGCAAATATAAACCTTTCATTGCTACTAAAACTTTAAGACAGTGGAGAGCATCGTCTCTTGCAGCCTTACTAGGTGATGCCACACATATGTATTTCTTGCTCTCATAAAGCTCAAGGTGTAGACTTAAAGTGTCATCCTCTTCGCAAAAAACAAAAGTTATTTGATTGGTCTGTTCCCCATTTAAGTAGCCACACTTTGTTTTCTGCCCATGCAAGACATATGTTACTCCAACTAGAAGCTTCCCAATTGTTGTGCCAGCCTCTTTGTTAATGGTAAGAGCAATGAAGATCTCATCTCCTTGACCACCTTCTGTATACGCTACTAGCTTATGATTCGGATCGACTTTCGTGATACCAATATCATTGTTGGTGTGCGTTTGAGCCTTTGTATTCTCAGCGTTAGATCCAACACCACCATAAAATTCAAGGAACAAGTTTAGAACATAGAGATTACACCCAAAACTCATAGTAACAAACACCTTGTTTCCACCAACAGAAAAATTAGGAAGACCTTTCCCCCCAAACTGCAAAATTACTTCACCAAAAGACAAAAGTATACTGACTGGAGTTGTAATAGCAATCAAAATGTACCGCGGAAACACATTAATTCATGAAGCTGTATTCTCTGCCACATTATATATAAGGTGCTGCACCATGACAAAATCATAAACTCAGTCCCGGGACCCCATCTTAAGTAGGCCATGACATAAGACAAGCTGAGAAATCCAGCACCAACCAAGGCTGTGACAGTATAAAAAGTTTGAGTACCACCATTTGACTTCTCTTGGAGGTCCATATTTCCTTTGATCATTTGTTAGAACTTCCTTTGTGAAAATAGCTTTCGTACCAAGTCCCATTAGATTACTCCAATAATTCCAATGTGACTGTAGTACCATCCATACAATTGAATTTTGAATAAACCATACAACACAGCACTCCATAATGTTATTATATAAATGCCAAACAACCTTAGTGCGACCAATTCGCATAGATACCAATGGAGCAGAATTCAATGGCACATATAAATGGCATATTCAAACTAGTTAATAATTTAACTTTCTAAATTGTATTTACAATTATACTCCAATATTTTCTACAACAATATATATACACTGATACACAATACTATTACTCTTTTAGCATAAATAATGCATTATAGTATTGTTACACTATAATTGTTGACGTTGTCAGGATAAAAATAATATCATCAAAGTAAATATATTTATAATGTAATTTTATTTTTATAATTATTTTAACGAGACTTAACATTTCAAATGACATTTATTTCTCTAACAAGTTTTTTTATTTATTTATTTACAATATCAATTAGTCTTACTTATTGTGTTACAAATTAATATTATATGTTAGTACTAAAAAATAAACTTTTGAGCTAAAAGTATCAACAACCAACAAAATATTTCAAAAAATTTATTCTATTTTATATTGACTAGTGGAAAATTCTTTTTTGAAATTTGCTCGTGAGTCAAAATAATGGTTTACCAAGCCTGAACAACTGTTACATTGGAGACATGCGTCATGCACGAGTGATGAATATTTTAAAATTTTTAAACGAACATAGAAGAATACGGCTACAATTAATTCATTATATTACTCCCTCCGTCTAATTTTATTTTATTTTAATTAAATTTTTATAATTAAATTGACTAATTTTAAAATTAATAATTAAATAAATTTATTAGAAAATTTGAAATCAAATAAATTAACCTTTGATAATATATGTTAGTACTAACATTTACTATTGCCTTATTTGATTTAATGCTGACAATTTATAGTATATTTGTAAAAATAAATTTTGTAAGTACTTATAAAAATCTATGTAAAAGAACTTAATTAGGAATCTAACTTATTAGGTAGATAAGTTAGATTCAAGATCGCAGAACTATAATATGTATTCGTAGTGTTAAAGACGTGTGCATTTCGTTTAATTGGAAGTTGAAGAGCTCTAAGATTGTATAATCATGAAGTGGATTTATTAGTGAAAGACTATTCAAGGAGAACTCTAAGATTTTTTTATTGAATACAGACCCAGAACAGTCTCACTGAAGCCATTAGAAGATCACATAACTAAGATCGTTTAGTAAATTCACTTAATGATTCAAGGATTAACTTTACGATTGCTAGCAAAAAACTTCTCTCGTCAAAATTGTAAAGTATATCAATATGAAAAGTAGTGGCACGTCAATAACTAAGGTCACTCGACCCTGACTTTAAATATCAAAATTGATCTTATCCATTATGAGTCAATAATATGGACAAAGGAGACAAGTCAGTTTTTCTAATAGCTACTTGCACATCGCTCAGGACACGCATCGTCTGCTGCACCAAACACAATATGATCGAAAGTGACAACTTGTTGTACAACCAAAATTATTTCAAAGTCAAAGAAATGATTCGTTGACAAATGTCTCTGGTGACTTGGAGCAGCGACAACAATCCAACGAAAATAATTTTATGAAGGGTATAAAATAATTGCTACAACAACATATAGAGACTATAAAAAGATTTGAATTCAAGCGCTCTAAAGAACAAGTGTCAAAACTCCAACTTTACGATCCTAGAAAAGTTTCTGCTACTAAGTCATTTGTTCGAGCATTCATTACATACTAAGCAACACCTTCAAATACACGCTCTTTCAGTGATTTGTAAAAGATCTAAGTGATCTTAGTGTACCAAATATTTGTGACTTGTGAGATTCTTTGTAAATCTACTTTGTAAAATTCTATATAAACTAGGTTTTTGTAATCTCATTCATCTTTAGTGGATCATCCATACTCTCATAGTAGAAAAGATGACTAGGAGATTGTTGTGTTAAGAACATCTTAAAAAAAATATCTGTCTCATTTACTTTCTTATCTTTACTTTTTTGCATTTTACGTTTTAGTGATTTATTCTACGTTTTGCACTAAATTTAGAATCAAGCGTTTTCTTTTAATATTTGAAAGGGTTTTCAATTAACATATTTCACTGCATATATTCTTAATTAACTTGTTTAATTATTTGGTAATACTTTAAAAAGAATTTTTAAAGGATATATATATATATATATATATATTCGATATACTTTCTTACGATAATAATTTTGTGCCTATATGTAATAAATTTAAAGAATAAGTTTTGATTCTAAATATGGTCTTATTTGATCATAAAAAGTCAACCAAAATAAATAAAGTTAAAGGAATGAGTATTATTTTTGGTCCTCGAATTGGATGTCACAAAATATATATTCTTTCCGAATTGAATTGATTGTGTTCTTTTATTATGTAATTAAGTTACAAATTTCCAATCTAAAAAAATTAACTTATTGAATCATTGAATAATGCCAGAGACACAAACTAAATACAACCAATATAAAAAAAGGGAAGGATGACCTACAATTAGATGTTTTACACATTTTATTAGTAAACAATACATGAGTCATATTATTTATGCACAACTTTTTGTGTACAATTTGTGCACATAATATTATTCTGAATCATTATACAAGTGATTGAATCAGTTGAGAAAATCTTTGAATGAGTTTAATAGGAAATTAATATTTTCATAAAGAAAATTGATATATCTGCAAATCTCTCCTTATATAAATAATAAATAAGATTCATATTTATGTGAGTGAAACATTTTAAAAATATTAAATTTTCTTTGTAAGAAATAATAATTCTCAATAAATACTCCATATCTATGGCATGCAAATAGATTTTTTTTTCTCTCTCATGGGACGTGAACCAAAAGTACCTTTCACATCGGAGACATCGTGAGTGTTTCAAATTAGGACTAATGATAAAAGTGTACTCTGGCAAGTTTTTCATTTTTAATCCAAAAATTTGGAAATAAACAATTAACTTCTCAAACTGTTTTTTTAAAAGATAATATTGTTCCTTTTGCCCGTCTGACCAATTAATCGGCTGAAATACAAATTGACTTCCGTTGACGAACATTGATCAACTAAAATCGTACAAATATAATAAATGCACAACCATATATATATATGAAAAAAATAATCTAAATATGCCCTAACTAAATTTAAGTAAGGCTACTTAATAAAATCTTATAGTTTTATATCTAAGGTTAAGTTTTTTATTTTTAATTTTATATATAAAAAAATTTTGATTATAATTTTTATACTTGTTTCGTTAAGTAATTTTAGTTAAACTTGACCAAAATATGTATTAGATTATCTTTTTTCCATATATATATATATATATATATATATATATATATATATATATATATACTGACACACATTATGACTTATGAGTGTGGAGAACAAATAAAAAAACATTGGAAAAATAATAAAGGAGTGGGGAGAATGAAAAGGAAAGTTTTTTAATTTTAAAAAGTAACTAATGTTAGTCGATGAGAAGAAACGTGGATAAATAATTTGTGTTTCCTTTTTTAATTTTTAAGGGTAATTTTTAAGAACAAACTCTCTCTTGTTTTATAATATAATAAAATAGATTTATAATATAAAATAGATATAGATAACATAGATAAATATATGGAAGATATGCTGGCTATGGCCTATGAGTCATGTTCCAGTTAACCACCGTCTGTTGCAATATTGAATGACTAAGTTCTCGTCCTCAAGAACTTTTTGCGAATACTAATTAGTATCCGCATTAAGTTCTTGCGGATATTTTTGTACGTTAAAAAGTCAAAAAGTCAAACCCTTTATTCGCTCTTTTAACTTAATTTTTTCTCTTTCTTCAATTAAATTTTAAATTTTAATAATTTTTTTGTTATAAATTCAAAATTGTCAATTTATATATCATTGGAAAGCTTTTTAAAACAAGATTCATTGTTGATATGTTTTAATCTAGTTAAAATATCAAAAGTTATAACCAAAACTTACAATAATGTATTTCAAAATATAAAACTTTAACCTCAACTTTAGTCATTTTAACTAAAAAAAGATATATCAACAATATATCTTGTTTTAAAGATCTTAACGAGAGCTTTCCAACGATATATAAATTGATAAGAGTCCATCTATACATTGCGGAAGTTTTTAGCCGAATTATGATTATGACGTATGTACATACATGAGATATGTAAGAATTAAGAATGGTCTCATTTTAATTCATTTTATCTTATCTATTTGTTGACATGTAAATCATTTTCTAATTGATAATTTTGGATTTATAACAAAAAAATTATACAATTTTATAATTTGATTATAAAAAAAAAGAAAAAAATTCAGTTAAGAGAGAAAATGAATGCTTTAACTTTTAACATAAAAAGTTATCAGCAAAAAATTACAAATATTACGGATACTAATTAAGATTCATAAGAAGTAATTGCAAATACTAATTTTTCACTTTAATCTCATCTATTACTATTTGAAATGGACCACAAGAGATTAGTTAACTGAAAAATAATTCATAGCCTGTGGTGGCAATGGCGTCGCCTGGTCCGTTGCTAATGGGGGTATGCTTGGTATATCAGATAAGGGGTATGCTCTTGATCCGGGCGACGGACCGGACGATGATTTGGTCCATCGCCATAGATCCGGTCCGTCGCTAAAGTGGGTATGTTTAGTATGTCATTTAAGAGGATATGCTTAAGATCCGGACACACTCTCTCTCTATATATCTATATATATATATATATGGGGAGAGGATCAAGAGCATACCCCTTATATGACATACCAATCATATCCTCTTTAGCGACGGACCGGGCGACGGTTTGGTCCGTCGCCATAGGTTCGGTCCGTCGCTATAGGTTATAGCGACGGACAAACATATAGCGACGGATCGAACCTATAGCGACGGACCGAACTTATGACGACAGACCAAACTGTCGTCCAGCCCGTCGCTAAAGGGGGTATGCTTAGTATGTCATATAAGGGGGTATGCTCTTGATCCTCTCTCATATATACCCCCTTATATGACATATTAAGCATACCCGCTTTAGCGACGGATTGGGCGACGGTTTGGTCCGTCGTCATAAATTCGGTCCGTTGCCATATATATAGGGAGAAGATCAAGAGCACACCTCTTATATGACATACCAAACATACTCCATTTAGCGACGAACCAGGCGACGGTTTAGTCCGTCGCCATAGGTTCGGTCCGTCGTTATAGATTTTAACGACGAATCGAACTTATAGCGACGGACCGAACCTATAACAACGGACTAAACCGATGTCCAGTCCGTCGCTAAAAGGGATATGCTCTTGATTCTCTCCCTATATATATATTGAAATTACATAGCCTCAATATTATTTTTACAAAAAAATAAAAAAGAAAAGGAAATATACACACCCAAAAGGCCAAAGTACTGTCAATCGTCTTCCTCCTCCATCCCAAATAGCTTCCATATCAATCCCTTCCAATGACCATAGGGTCGTGAATCCCACATGCACGGTTCCAATAATAAACTATGCCAACCGGAAAGCCCGAAGCAAAGTTTAGGGTTTTCAATTTGGGAAATTTTGTAAATCACCCTTTATTACGAAGATTGAAAATTAAACGACAATTAGCAACAGAGATGAGGGAGCTACCTTCAACGGCGGCAGGAAGATTACGAAAGACGAGGACAACGACTCTTTCCTGCCTCCTCCTCCCTTTTATTTTATTCTTTGGCGAACTTGCTCGACGGCTAGACGGGGGCCACTTAACTTCCTGCCTCATCCTCCTTTTTCGTTTTTCTTCGATGAACTTGCTAAACGACGGCAACAACTTTTTGCCGCCTTATTTTCTTTAATTATTCAGCGATTATACACTCTCTTTCCTGTGTTTGTAAGGGTTTTTTTTTTTTTAAATAAGGAGAGGGAAAGAAAAATAATTAAAAAAATTTCGAATATCATATTTGCGAGTGTTTTTTGGACAGAAAGAAAAGAAATTTAATGATAAAGTTAATTTTATTTTTAATTCAATTTTTTTGCCGAAAGTGAAAAAATTTAGAGAAATATAAAAGGATAAAAAAGTTAAATATTTTATATTAACTAAAGTATTTTTTTAAAATAAATTATATTATTTATTAATAATATATAAGAGTAATATAATAATAATAATATTTAAAAATAAAAATATTTTCATATCCTTCCCCTTTTTATAAATTTATAAAAAAAATATAATTAAAAATCTCATTCCTTCTCTATTTTTCTAAAACTAAAAGAAAATTATAATTCATTTTCTTTCCTTCCCTTTCGCTGTTATACTTTCTTTTCTCATCTGTCTCTACAAACTCATATACCAAGTTAGTGTAATTTCGAGCTTTTGTGTTCTGATTTTGTTGTCAAAACAAAAAACTTGTTAGAAATTTTAAAGCTTTTGTGTTTAGGAATATTGATTTGGATGAATTGAAATTGAATTTGGGTTAGAAAGAATTGGGTTTGGATAATTTCTTGGTTTGAATCCATTTTTTTTTCTCTTTTGGCCGGGGATGATGATTGAAAGCGAGAGAATATTGACACGGATGAATTGAAATAGAGTTGGAAGTATCGTAAATCCCTCTCTGGCCTATAGGTCTTGTCCATACATAAAATCATAATTATCGAAGAGAAAGAAAGCCAAAGGAATTTTTTAATGGTATTTTGTTTTAATATGTTGTGTATAGGCATAAAAACAATTAGTGCAAGTCTCACCAAAACATGACACTTCCTAGACTTGAGGCTTAAAAAGGAAAAACTTGCCATTACCCCCCTTAAAATTATACCTCGAAAATTTACGCTGTTAGAACAGTAGTATATAAAATAAAAATAATTTGGATTTGAGACCTGTAAAACACTATATAAAATAATTCATTTTCAGGATACAATAAAATGGATTTGAGTTTGTTATTGAGTTACTAATAATTCATTTTCAGGATACAATGCTTGTTACTAGCAACTCTGAAGATTTCATTCAAAAATTAAAATGAGACAACTATTTGGTATATAGAAAATGAATGTGCAAAGTGCGCCTCTAAAGAGAGGTAATCCCACATGCATTGCACTTGATAATATTCATACAATTCTTTGTCTTTTAGTGTTAGGGGGTGTTTGATAAAACTGAATGAAATCGTTCTGAATATTTAAATAATCTGAATCAGTTGAATGAAACAGAATTCTGAATACTGAATGAAAAAAATTGTTTGATAATTGACATATCTGAAACATCTAAATAACAGATTTTTATTATTTTACCCTTCTGAAAAAAATTTAAAATTGTTGTAAATTTATTTAATATTACTTAATATAATAATTAACATTGTAAAAAAAAATATTAATATAAAATACTTCATTCAGCAGTCATTCAGTCCATTCAGCCCAAAAATCTAACCGATTCAGTCACTCAGACGATTTTTATTCAAAACAAACGCACTCAATGGCGGACCGATTCAGCCATTCAGCTCTAAACAAACACCCCATTAGTAAATGATTCCCATTATATAAAGTTAAGAAAAGTTTTATTTCTCTCTAACGTGGGATGTGGGTTTATTTCAATATATAACACTAAAACATGCATATTTACAATTTAACTTCAACATATACTCATTATATTATTTTCAGTCCCAAAATATTTTTTTTTCTGAATTGAATTGATTGTCTTCTTTTATTATGTAAGTTTACATATTCCAATCTAACTTTAAAAAAACTTGTTGAATCATTGGAGTGATTGAATCTGTTTGGGAAAATCTTCATTTGCATTTCCCTCTTTTCTGTTTTGATGATTCTGGGGTTTTTGTATGCCGTGTGATTAAGATGATGGGGTTTTAGTTTGCTTGTGGTGTAAACTGGAAAACTTCAACTGAAATGGGAAAAGAATTAATTAACGAACACAAGATTTTTCTTTCTCACACACTTGCTCATTTGAGATTTTGTTTGTATATGCATGTGTTTAGTAGTGATAGGTAGTCTTAAATGATTCCTTATGGATATCACTATCATTAATCTGAATTTTTCTTTATAGGTGATAATTAATGTTGAATGAGCTGATATCCAGCTTTTCATTTAATATAGGAAGACAATTAAATTCTTTTGTGTCTTTGTCATTGTCCTATATGTTACTATCATTTAGATTTGTTGAGGAAAAGCTAAAGTCCAATCATATTCGGTTCAGTTTTTCATTTAATATAGGAAGACAATTAAATTCTTTTGTGTCTTTGTCATTGTCCTATATGTTACTATCATTTAGATTTGTTGAGGAAAAGCTAAAGTCCAATCATATTCGGTTCAGTTTTTCATTTAATATAGGAAGACAATTAAATTCTTTTCTTTGTCATTGTCCTATATGTTATCGTTTAGATTTGTTGAGGAAAGCTAAAATCCAATCATATTCGGTTCAGTAAATAGATTATCATCAGTTGAATTTTTCTTGATCCTTTTGAACTGGGGATTGAAGATTTACCAAGTCCGAAATATATAGCACTTTACGATTATATATAACTGGTTCTTTGTTCTTCTATAAGCATACTTAGTAGTTTAGACTTTATATAACCTCAATTATAATTTGCATCAATTTTGAATTTCCTAGTTTCTTGGATAGATATATTAAAGTTGTGGAAAATGGAGTAACAATTAATCTCTGATTCTGTAACATGGCCGGGGATAATGGCCTGGATGAAATGAGTGTGGCTTCCACATCAAGAACCCATGTCCGGGAAAAAGAAGCTGAGACTAGTTCTGGCATGAATGGGAATCAAAAGGACTCCGATAAGGCGAAGGAAAAGGAGATTACCAATTTAGTCCCATTTCACAAGCTCTTCTCATTTGCAGATTCCACAGATGTTTTCTTGATGATTGTTGGTACCATTGCTGCTGTTGGTAATGGGTTAAGTTTTCCCCTCATGACTGTCCTTTTTGGGCAGTTGTCTGATGCTTTTGGACAAAATCAAAATAACAAAGAGGTGGTCCGTGTAGTTTCTGAGGTAATTCGTACTTTAAAATATAGTTACAGTCCTTAAACACTTAACCAGAGTACCTCCTAATGCAATATCATACTACTATAATGCCAGGTAGTCATAGTCGTTTTTATCATTATTTGCTCAGTGGTGTGTTCTATATGATGAAAAGATGTTAATGTTTGCATTTTAGGTATCATTGAGGTATGTATATCTGGCTTTGGGGGCAGGCGCATCATCACTTCTGCGTAAGTGAATCTCATATTTATAGATTTATGAAACATAACTGTATGTGTTAGAATGGAAGCTGCAAGTATCTACAAGTAACTCAATTAGTAAATACCTTTGTTTGTGTTTGTCAGAGGTGACTTGTTGGATGGTCACAGGAGAGAGACAGGCTGCACGGATAAGAAATCTATATCTGAGAAATATTTTGAGACAAGATGTCACCTTCTTTGATATGGAAACAAATACAGAAGTTGTCGGAAGGATGACCAGTGACACTATTCTCATACAAGATGCTATGGGTGAGAAGGTAAGCACTACTGAAAATTTTAATAACTATGTAGTCCTTCTTTGATGAAGAGTGAACATCATTATTTAATTCATTTATGATGCCAGAAAAGATGGAGAAGTTAATTCTCCTCCCAAAGGAATCCACCTAAGCAATAAGAGTAAGAACAAAAATAAATCTGTCTTCTATAAGTGAATGCTCAATTTTTCATCGAACTTCAATGTCTACCTTCATATAGATAGAAGAGGTTATATAAAATTTCTTAAAACATCCCTTCAACCCTAGCTTTAGTAGATACAATGAAAGAGCATCAAAAGACGAAGCTTGTGTGACTAATTTACAAACAACCAAATTTTAGCGAGAAGCATAGGACTTTTAATATGATTCAAAAGGACTTGCACAATGCAATTCTTGATTGCAACCAAATTAAGACCACTTTCATAAATGATTGAAAAGTCCAAAGAGCGCAGACTAGTCACCCCTATTCAAGTCATTATTAAGTTAAGCTCTGGTGTCATTTTGTACCTACAATACTATGATTAAAGAGCGAGTGCATACCTTTGTTGTCCTGCATGTTTTAATGTGTCTTGTTTTTCTTCAGGTTGGGAAATTTGCTCAGCTGGTATCGACCTTTGTGGGAGGTTTTGTAGTTGCTTTTTCCAGAGGATGGCTTCTTACACTTGTTCTGTTAAGTTCTATTCCTCCACTTGTGATAACTGGTGGAATGGTGTCCCTAGTTATCTCCAGGATGTCTGCTCGTGGACAAGAAGGTTATGCTAAAGCAACAATTGTTGTTGAACAAACAATTGGTTCAATCAGAACAGTATGTCCCAATTGTGAATTGAGTCTAAACATGTGGATTGCATATTTACATTTAACTAGTCCGTCTGTAACTAGTGTTGTCATTTTAAACTTTATTGAACCTATTAGTTATCATTAACATTTGATTCCTAACTAGGTTGCATCTTTCACCGGGGAAAAACAAGCTGTGGCCAATTACAACAAATCTCTTACAAAAGCATATAAATCAGGCATTCATGAAGGCTTCGCTACTGGATTTGGGTTAGGAACAGTTATGTTTGTTGTGCTCTGCAGTTATGCTTTAGCTGTTTGGTTTGGTGCAAAAATGATATTGGAGAAAGGTTATACTGGGGGTGATGTGCTCAATGTCATTGTTGCTGTGTTGAATGGTTCCATGTAAGTTACATTTTTTATTTTTTCACTTAGATGCAAGTGAAATAATTTGGTTATATCCCCTAAGACCAAAAATGCTTTTCACTTGCCCGAGTTTTGAGCATAGAACCTACATGATATTTTGTACTAGTATTAAATTCTTTTCCGTGGAATATGAATCATTCAGGTCTTTAGGGCAGGCTTCTCCCTGTATGAGTGCATTTGCAGCAGGTAGAGCTGCAGCTTTCAAGATGTTTGAGACTATAAATAGGAAGCCAGAAATAGATGCATACGATACTCGAGGAAAGAAATTGGATGACATTCATGGCGATATAGAGTTAAGGAATGTCTACTTTAGTTATCCAGCCAGGTCAGATGAGCAAATATTTAGTGGATTCTCTCTCTCAATTCCAAGTGGTACAACTGCAGCTTTGGTTGGACAAAGTGGAAGCGGGAAATCTACTGTGATATGTTTAATAGAGAGGTTTTATGATCCACAAGCTGGTGAAGTTCTTATAGATGGCACCAATCTCAAAGAGTTTCAGCTGAAATGGATGAGAGAGAAAATTGGTCTTGTCAGTCAAGAACCTGTGTTGTTTGCATCCAGCATTAAGGATAACATTGCCTACGGAAAGGATGGTGCAACTACTGAGGAGATCAGAGCAGCAGCTGAGCTAGCAAATGCTGCTAAATTCATTGATAAACTACCTCAGGTTCCAATCTATTTGGTTACTCCGTATAATTTATCTAGGAAATGCTGCTAAAATCATTGATAAACTGCCTCTGGTTCCAATCTATTTGGTTACTCCTTATAATTTATTGATACTTTTCTCAATTTTTTTCTGTTTTTTTTTTTTTTTTTTTTGGGGGGTGGGGTGGTTTGCGGTGCTATTTCCTATTTGACCTTTTGAGTTTCTTACACAGGGACTGGACACCATGGTAGGTGAGCATGGAACTCAGCTTTCTGGTGGACAAAAACAAAGAGTTGCCATAGCCAGAGCAATTTTAAAAGATCCGCGAATTCTACTTCTTGATGAAGCAACTAGTGCTCTTGATGCAGAATCCCAGAGAATTGTGCAAGAGGCTTTAGACAGGATAATGGTCAATAGAACCACTGTCATTGTAGCACATCGTTTGAGTACAGTGAGGAATGCCGATATGATTGCAGTGATTCATCGAGGAAAAATGGTTGAAAAAGGTATCTCACAAAATACAAAATAACATCGTCAATTGTTTGTGTTCATGCATGTAGAGCTAAAATCATGGATGCGTCGATCTCCAAGTCTCATTGATATGTGACCTTTCTTATCTATAGAAAGACGTATTTCTGAATAATGAGCAATAATTAAATGTAGTTTTTGTAGCTCAATGAACACACATGTTTTTTTGTCGTACTGTGAACTGCTATGCCTATTTAAGGTCTTTCTTCAGTTTAATTTACATAATTTGAACTTTTGCATAAGAGTTTACTGTGCGTTTTTCAATTTCTCTACCATCACTCTGGCAAGAAAAAGAAAAACAAGAACTCATAATATTCAGTATCTTGTTTTGTTGATCAATCAGGCTCGCATTTTGAACTACTTGAAAATCCTGAAGGGGCGTACTCGCAGCTTATAAGATTGCAAGAAGTGAATAATGAAGGCAAAGACAAGTCAGAAACTAGTGCAGAAATTGGTAGAGAGTCGAGTCAACGAATGTCACACCACCGTTCCCTAAGTCGGGGATCATCTGGTGTAGGGAATAGCAGTCGTCATTCACTTGACGTCTCGTTTGGTCTACCCACAGGACTTAGTTTTACTGAAGCTACATTAGCAGAACCTGAAGGCCCTATCGAGGAAACATCAGAAAAGACTCAAAAAGTCCCATTTCTCCGGCTTGCATATCTCAACAAGCCTGAGATACCTGTCCTGATTGCAGGAACTATATCTGCTAGCCTTAATGGTGTTATACTTCCTATTTTTGGTGTACTACTTTCTAGCGTGATCAAAACTTTCTATGAGCCGCCGCATGAATTGAAAAGGGATTCAAGATTCTGGGCTCTAATGTTTGTACTCCTTGGACTGGTAAGATTTATAGTGTATCCATCGCAGACTTACTTTTTTGCTGTGGCTGGTTGTAAATTAATAAGACGGATTAGATCTTTGTGCTTTGAGAAAGTGGTAAGTATGGAAGTTGGTTGGTTCGACGATCCTGGGAACTCAAGTGGAGCAATTGGTGCGAGGCTTTCCTCTGAAGCAGCCACCGTACGTGCTTTAGTTGGAGATAAACTTGGACAGATTGTTCAAGATGGAGTGTCAGCTGTTGCTGGTCTAGCTATTGCTTTCGCAGCATGTTGGCAGTTAGCACTTGTTGTCCTTGCTTTGTTACCCTTGACAGGACTTAATTGGTATATTCAAATGAAGTTCTTAGCTGGGTTCAGTGCAAATGCAAAGGTTTGTACAAATATTCAAACATTGCTTCTACTTTTAGAGATACATTCACCAATTTACAACATTTCTAACTTTCTTGTCATTGGATTCAAATTCAAATGTCTGCAGATAATGTATGAGGAAGCAAGCCAAGTAGCAAATGATGCAGTTGGGAGTATAAGAACAGTTTCTTCATTTTGTGCTGAAGAGAGAGTGATGGAACTATACAAAAAGAAATGCGAGGGTCCCATAAAGACAGGGATAAGGCAAGGATTGGTTAGTGGCATTGGGTTTGGACTATCTAACGCTTTGCTATTTTGTGTCTATGCAACTTGTTTTTATGCTGGTGCCCGGCTTGTTGAAGATGGGAAAACAACATTTTCATACGTTTTTCGTGTAAGAATAGTTTCCACATTTAACCAAAAGTTGATCATGTCTATGGTCCTATGGATGGTTCAATTATATTTTAAAATGTTCATCTGCCTTGCAGGTTTTCCTTGCACTGACCATGGCAGCTATTGGAGTTTCTCAATCAAGTTCCTTGGCATCAGATTCGAGCAAAGCCAAGACTGCTACTGCATCTATCTTTGCAATACTTGACCGTCAATCAAAGATAGACCCAAGTGAAGAGTCCGGTTTGACATTAGACAATGTGGAGGGAGAAATAGAGCTACGGCATATAAGCTTTACATATCCAACGAGACCAGATGTCCAGATTTTGCGAGACCTTAGCTTGACAATTCGAAGTGGCAAGGTGAAGACATCTTTTCTTTTGTATTTGTATGCATAAAGTGTTTTTGCATGTCACCATATAAGAAGTGCTGAACTCCAGATATTTACTGTTGTGGATCTTATTTTGCAGACAGTTGCTCTAATTGGAGAAAGCGGAAGTGGGAAATCAACAGTGATCGCGTTATTGGAAAGATTTTATGATCCTGATTCAGGCCATATCACGCTTGATGGGATTGAGATACGAAAATTCCAATTAAAGTGGTTGAGGCAGCAGATGGGTCTTGTAAACCAAGAACCAGTCTTGTTTAACGACACTATTCGAGTCAACATTGCTTACGGAAAGGAAGGGGGTGCAAATGAAGCAGAAATTTTGGATGCAGCAAAATTAGCAAATGCTCACAATTTCATTTGTGGTTTACAACAGGTTAGAACACTAAATGAGTATGACAAAATACTTCCATCTTAATTCATTTTGAGCTATATTTCCAGAACATAAAGCCGGATTCCAATGATACAAAACTGCAGGGTTATGATACCGTAGTAGGGAACAGAGGGATACAGTTGTCCGGTGGACAGAAGCAGCGTGTAGCCATTGCACGTGCCATATTGAAACGGCCGAAGATACTGCTTCTAGATGAGGCTACGAGTGCTCTGGATTCCGAGTCCGAGAGAGTTGTTCAAAATGCATTAGAGGGTGTCATGGTGAACCGGACTACAGTGGTGGTGGCTCATAGGTTATCCACAATCAAAGGCGCGGATGTAATAGCCGTGGTGAAAAATGGAGTTATTGTAGAGAAAGGAAACCACGAGAGCTTGATCAACATCAAAGATGGTTTCTATGCCTCCTTAGTTGCGCTTCACATCAACTCTGCATCGTAGGAGTTTGTTCCTCGTCAAGTTTCCACTTTTCCAAACTTACTGGACAAGGATGTTAATCCATAAGTTACTGAGTTAAATAAGTCGAATTGTTGATTTAATTGGACCGATTTTGGTTGGTCGTGAATTGACTTAACCAATAATTGTTTTTTATTTTTTATTTCTTAAAATACTTTAACAATTATGTCTAATTTTATTAGAATGAGTTATAGGATTAAGTCCAAACACTTCGATTATTATCCTAATTGTCATTCATTAAAGATATATCTATAAATTTTTATTTTGATTAAATTATTTGTCCTAAGATATAACTACAATCTAATCAGATATCACTTACAATTTAATTTTAGTTTTTCAAATAAAATTATAGAAATACATGTCATAATAAATAACTAATTAAACGTACGCTGCATATTTTTTAACTTAAAAAGTTATTTTAATTCTCCATTTATTAGATATCTATTAGTATAAAATGTATTGTATAATAAAATATATTTCTAATAATAATTTGATAATATATAACTTGAAATTAACATTAATTATCAAAAATTAATTATGTTTTAATTATTTTTTAAGTGAATAATTAAATTTTATATTAACGTATGGATATTTAATTGAAAATTATTTTTTAAATTATTTATTAATTTTTAATAAAAAATTAAAATCGCATTCAAATGCTACCAGTACCATACTAGTGTTAGACTAATTAGACTAACAAGTTTGACAACCTATGTGAGACACGGGCTTATTTGAGATACTAGTTCTATTTTTTTTGTTATAATATTTTTATTTTAAAAAAATTATAAAGTTATTATTTTGATAGATAATGCTTTTATTTTTTGACAATTTTTATATGACATATGGATACCATTTTTAAGGTCATATATTATAATATTCATGACTTAAACATTAGTGGGCCTTTTCATCTTATATTTAAATTGGCCTTCTTTAATTTAGTAGCAAATGATTTATACCAATTAATTTGGGAGAAGAAGAGTTCACAAATCACAAGGAAGAAGAAAAGTTACATTAAGATTTTACGGAAGGAATTAACGAAGAGGTGATATGTGATTTTGAAAAACAAAGAGTTGTAATACAAAAACGAAGAGATGAATCGTACCATAAAGCGATTCTTCACAGCTCATCGCAAATTTATCTTGAACTCAATTTAATAAGTTACGATCAATCGTCAATTTATTTGAGTTAACTTGATCATTCAAATTAACTCACTCAATTGAATGTTAATCGAGTGTCGTGCTTTTAGATACAGGGATTGATGGCATGAAAACAAGAAATAGATTGTGTAACATGAGAAAGAAATGAATCTTAAGTCATCTATGCATATTAAATTATTAATCCTTTTTACTTATCGTCATTAGTTATGTCTTGAGACTCTTTGATGGTGCATGAAAATAAGTGAAAATGAACAATATATATACACCTCTAAATTCAATTTTGACCGAAAACAATAAGTTTTAAATCATTTATATATGTTAAACTATGGTATATGAAATATGCGACTTTCCCCCCACACTTATAATAAGTGAAAATGAACAAATTAACATTTTCATTTTACTCCCGTCACTTGTATTGTCTCATTCTTTTCCATTTCTTAGTTAAATTTTCTAGGTGGTTATTATTATTATTGTTATTGTTATTATTATATCTATTTATTTATATTATAGAGTCGGAGGAAATTGGGCAATTATTTTGGTGTAAACTCTAAAACTGAAACTTTTTTTAACTTTCAAATTTATCCGTACATAGGAACAATTACTTTTTAAATTTTAAAATTTGTATTTTCTCTCTCTCCACTCCTTTATCAATCTTTATTTTCTCTCCAATATTTTCTCATTCATTTTACACACGTAGTGTGTGCCAGAATGCTAGTTAATAATAAAACCTCGAGTTTTTGTAACCGTTTTTTTTTTGGTGATTTTGGGTCATAAATTGGGCAATTATCTTGATGTTTTCTTAAAACTAAATAAAAGTGGAATGGAGGCAACTGCAGGAAATAATAAATATTGGCCAAAATATTTGATTAAATCATTTAAATGGTTATAGTATTTTCTTACGTAATTTATTACAAGTAGTAAACGTAACGTAAGAGTGGGATGAGTGTATTATGTAGAGTCTATTTTATCACTCCATTATTTCCCACTTTATCATGATGCAGTTGACCATTTTCCATTTCCTTACAGATGACAGATGACACATGAACTCGATGGATTGTTGATCAGTTGCTGAATCAAGAGGACATCTGCGCTGTCTTTAGTTAGTCAACAGGACTATCGATCTTTTCTAGTTGATATAGTGGAAAATTCATTCATTCTATTATATATAATCAAGTGGGTGTAACAAAAATAAGAATATCAAGCCTAACCTTCCCTTTTAGTTGCCGGATAAGAACGCATCGTCTTAGCTGTTCTAATAGCTCCTTTGATGTAGTTTGAAAGCCAAAGAGAAAGTTTCTTCATCACATTTCTCCTCTAATTCATCTGAATACATATTTAATGCGACACGTTCAACGACATAATTATTTGTGACGATATTTATTATGTCACTAATTATTTATAATGAATTTTATTTTATCGCTAAATAAAATATTTATGTTCTTAAATGTGTATAGAGAGAAATGAGAGGGTAAGTTAAATTGGAGAAATGGGAGAATTCGATCAATTCATAATGCAGAAGGCAGAATATTCCTGAGGTCATTATCAGTTGCTTATAATTAATTGATACAACAAAATAATTTTATATAGTAAGTATATTTTATTTTTATTAATCTATGTTTTGTATGTTTATAGCATGAGTTAAGTGGAGTTGGTAACCCCTACTTAATTAATTTATGGTCACCAAGGAGATTGTAATTGACGATACTGTTACGTACCTAACCTGCCTGTTAATGATAGTATTCAAAAGGGTAATTAACTTCCCTTAATTATCTATCATATCATTTGTTTATGTTTATTCTTATAAAATTTTAATTAATATTAGTTTTCTAATATATAAAAAGAGTCTAGCTAATTCTCAAAAAATGTAAATATTAAAAATGCAATTTTATTTTATATTTACCCCTAAAATTATAAGTTTTGCCTTAATAGTGGGGGCGTGATAATAAATTATGATGACAAACTTGAGAACAATAAGTCATTTTATACTACTATTAGTTTAAAAAAAAGATATATTTTTTTGTGAAACAAAATAAAATAGTAAATAAAATTCTTATTATATAAATTTATTAAAATTTGATAACAAAGTTTAGTAACTAAAATTAAAATTTGAAAACAATTTATTGAGAAAAAGTTTATGGCCGATAAGTATATCGAAAATTGTACTTTGATTTTTGAGAACAAAAAAGAAATAATTAAAAAAAAAGCAGTTACAAAATTCAAATAAAGCTATATAGCTGATCAATCTTGGATACACATTTAGACCCCGTAACGTAACAATAGTGCTACTCGAGTCAGCTCAACAATCTTTCTGATCACAAAATAGTTAATAATTTTACGTTCTAAATTGTATCTATATAAAATTGCACTCTTATATATATTTTCTACAACAATGTACGTACACTGATACACAATACTACTATATTAACTATCGAGTACTACTGAGTAATTGTTGATTATAATTATATATACATACATATATAAATATACACCTATATACTAAGTACAAGAAAAGAAAATTAATATTGCCGAATATTCCTCTGTCAACATAAATATTATATTGTACAATTACACTATGACGATTGATGTTGTCCAATAAAAATTAATAATATTATCAAAATAAGTATACGTATAATATATTTTTATAATTATTTTAATAATACTTAACACGATATATTTTTTTGGAGTAAATCTACATATACATCTCACCTACATCCTCCTTCCCGATGCGCATGTCCATCGGTCGTTTTGCTTTTTTTATTTTTCTTTTAAAATCTTAATATCCACGCTGGTTTCACTTTCCCAAACGCGGTTTCCACGAGTTAACTGTACTATTTCTCTCTCTCTCTAAATAGATAAAAATGTCACCGCTGATGGGATCCAACAACTCCTTATCCGCCGCCGATGATCGGAAAGATCAGACGTTACACAGTCTTCGTTACTCCTCCCCAAACCCCCAAACCCTCTTCCTCCCATTCACATCACCAAGAATCAGCTCTCTCCTCCGATTCTCCGTCCAAGAAAAAAGATTCTACGGTAATTCAGCCGCCGCCAGCGCAATCTCCTCCACCCGTTCTCCCGCCACCGGTGCACTACAATCCTAAGTCCGACGCCTCATCCTTTGCTTTCTTCTGGAATGTTGTTGCCAAATTCCAAAACAAGATATTACTCAAAATGAACCGCAACTGGAAAAATTGATGGAAGAGGCTACAATTACTATAGTCTGTAGACAATGGGAAAGAATTTGGTGCGAAGCCTGAAAATTGCATTAAGAAATAGGATGGCATCAGTTGCTTGATGACCTCATATTCCACAGACAATTACAATGTTGACTCTATTCAATCTGACAAACAAGAAGCTGAGGCACCAGTGAAGGTTTATCTCATTTTCCCCTTCTTCCCATTCTTTTTTATCATCTCTCTGCTCCTATTGTTTTTGTGTTTCTTAGTGGACTAAGAGTGTTTGATAAAATGCCCGGGAGAGATGAAAATTCCTGGAAATCTAAATTGAAGGGAAATGGGTTGTATTGGGGTGAAAGGGGGAAGTTTGAGAGCATTGAATTATTCTTTACCCGAATTTTAACCACCCAATACTTGCCAACCAAGACTGTCAATACTCAGTTTACCAAATATAATCTAGAACCAGGTTCTTTAGAGATATATATGTGCTACTTGTGTGGAAATGTGGAAAGTGAAGAAACACAATGTGTTTAATCAATTGAAATATAATGGCTGTTGCCTTTCATTGCTAACATGTAATACACCTATATTGGGTTCAATTCAAGTTGGTCATACTGATACTTGGAAACAATATGCTGAAATGATGGATTGTGGTGTTGTGATTGGTGTTGAGACTATTACTTCCTTAATTCAAGCCATTTGTATTCCAAATAGTGACCTTCTTTGGCAAGCTCTGAAAAATCGACAAGTGCCTAATATTACCTTTTAAATTGTTGTTATCTGGGGTTTACAGAGGAAATAATTGTTGCAGAGTATTTGGGTTTAATATGGGTTTGTCGCTACTACCGGTGAAATTCTTTTACTGGGTCTCCTTGTTAAATTCTTTTGCTTCTCGTTCATGGCTTAATCCTTTTCATAGGTCCACATTTAACTTTCTTGGGTTGGTTTTGGTAAACAATGAAAATACAGATAAGTTGGGATTTGAACTTGAACAGAGGAGCTGCATTCATGAACTAGCTGAGAACATGCTGCCTTTCAATACAAGCTATACAGACACGAGCCAAGTTGGTATAATTACTATCACTAGGCCTGATTGCTACCGGAATGCTTTTGTCTACTCACTTATGTACAAAGTGAATGAGTGAGGAGGTATAACATGTATTGTCACACGGTACAGTGAAGCTACATAGAAAATTTGAAATATTGTATTATTTGTAGTTGTTTGAGCTATTAAGCTATTGCATCATCGATTTTTTTAGTTACCTGGGATATACCCCTTGTAAACATGTAAATCTTGATTATAGTGTTTATGTAATAAAATTGAATTATTGTGTTCATCAATTTAGTGCATACCGAGAGAAATTACTAAAGATGATCAAAATTACATACTTTTGGTAGAAACAAATTCTATGATTATTTCCAAATATTTGGGAAATAATCTTCACCTATTTATTTATTTTAGAATGCCATAATCATCGGCTACCTTATATATACAATGTGGAGAGTGACGTGTAGAACATAGAAATCTTTCATTTGATTGTGTGGGTTGATTTTTGGAACATCATAACTACAAGGGTCACAAGCGAGGCATACACTGAACTGGGTATTTTCTGCACTACTTTCCCAAGGTGAGGAACACCTTCAGTTGAGTTCTATGTAAATAAAGCAATGGTCGGTGCTACAGCCAAAGTGATTACTAACTGTACATAATGTATCAGCTGTTAACTGTTTAATAAATTTCACAATCTCTTCATGGTTCAGTTCTCCATCAAGGTTGATATCACAATCTTGACACTCTCTCTTTTTACACTTTCTCTCTCTAAATATTTATTCTCCCTTCAACTCAACTGTGTTCTCTCTAATCTCTCAAAACATCTCGAATACCTTAACGGCAGGAGAAGGGGGCTAAGAATAAAAAAAAAAAGCAAAACGATAAGGGTTGGACCCCTAGGATTGTAGTGCACCGGTGGCAATAGAACGGGTGGAGGAGATTGAGCTAGCGGCGGCTGAATTATCGAAGAATCTTTTTTCTTGGACGGAGAATCGGAGGAGAGAGGTGATTGTTGGTGATGTGAATGGGAGGAAGAAGGTTTAGGAGTTTGGGGAGGAGTAACGAAGACTCTGTAAGGTTCAATCTTTCCGATCATCGGCAGCGGATGAGGAGTTGTTGGATCCCATCGGCGACGACATTTTTATCTACTTAGAGAGAGAGAGAGAGAAATAGTACAATTAACTTGATGGAGTGAGAACTGAGTTTGAAAAAGTGAAACCAACGTGAATATTAAGATTTAAAAAAAAAAGAAGCAAAACGACCAATGGACTTGCGCATCGGCAAGGAGGGTGTAGGTGAGATGTATATGTAGATTTACTCATTTTTTTGTGACAATATCAGTCAGCTTTACGTGATGTGTTACAAATGTTAAATATTTGTACTATAAAATAAAGTTTTAGAGCTAAAGAAGAAAATATTTCAAAGATCGATTTTCTTCAATTTTATATTATTGACTATTGGAAAATTCTTTCTCGAAATTTACCCGTTACGTTGGAGACATGCATCATGCATGAGTGATGAGTATTTTAAAATTATAAAACGAACTTAGAAGTATACTTGCTACAATTCATTATATTATTTTCTGCCGGTACAGAATATATATTTTTCCGAATTGAATTGATTAATTGTCTTCTTTATTATGTAAGTTACAAATTCTAATCTAACTTAAATATTTAAAAAATAAATAAAAGAAAAGCCAACGACAACAGCAACTTCTTGCTGAATCATCGAGTGAAGTGACTGAATCTGTGAGAAAATCTTTTGAATGGCTATAAATACTCCATATATATCACTGCATGTGAACAGACTTTTTTTTTTTATTATTATTATTATTATTATATCTTTAATTCTTTTTTGTCTTTCTCATGGTGGTGAACCAAACGTAACTGTTACATTGCAGACATGCATCATGCATGAGTGTTTGAAATTATACTCCCAACTTAGAAATGTATATACTGTTAGAACCAATAATAACATATAAAATGAAAATAATTTTATTTTGAAACGTGTAAAACATTGTTCTAAACTATTTCGTATATAGAAAATGGAGGGTAAAATAAATGGATGATATATATTTCTTGACAAATTTTCTATTTATGGAATTTTAAAAACTATTATTTTCATAATATGACTGTTGATAAAATAGTTTTTTTTTTTATTTTAAAAAAATTACTTTCAAGAACAATAATTCAAGAATAAGTCTATACAAACATGTTTTTAGAACATGGTGTTCCCTTGGTTTTTTTTTTTGGTATTTATTCTAAACATATTTATATTTATATAATATAAATAGTTGTAATTTGGTTTTCAGTTTTTTTTTGATTTTTTTTTTAAATCCATAATATAAATATGTTTAGAATAAATATCAAAAAAAAAAAAACCAAGGGAACATGAAAATTTATATGGAAATGTCCAATTTTTATGTTCTAAAAACATGTTTGCGTAGAAGGACTCATAATTCAATACATCTCATCAGAAAAAACACGTGCAAAGTACCCCATGTCGCAGGTGTAGCACTTGATAATATTCATATTTTTTTATTTTAAAGGAGTCCCGTTGTATAAAGTTAATTTTATTATTTTTTTATTTTTCTTCATCCTGATTACACTTTAAAACATTCATATTTATAATCTGACTTCAACATATACAAGTATTCACTGTATTGTTTTCGGGCCCGAATAAAATGTCACAAAAAATATATTTTTCCCCGAATTGAATTGATTGTTTTCTTTTATTATGCAAGTAACAAATTCCAATCTAACTTCAACAACAACAACAAAAAAAGCTGAATCTGTTGGAAAATCTTTGAATGGATATAAACACTCCACATATATATATATATATATATATATATATATATATTATGCTCATCAGCTCATGTGAAGAGGCCATACCGGATAAAGTGCCCCAAGATAATGCTGCTGCTGCAAAAATAATCATCATGCATCTTCCCCACGTCACCACTAACTGCTTAAAAAGTCCCACTCCAACATTATAAACAATATAACTAACTTACTCCATTAGATTCAGAAAAATCAATTACCAAAAACAATAGATTGAGCAGAAATTTTTTTAAAAAGGGGAGAATAAATAAATATAAATACAATTACATCCACATTGTCGGATTTGCTTTTGAGCATAAATATATGAAAAGAGGGAGAAGTGAAATTAATTAGTAGCTGCTGTATATATATATATACTTGATCTTCAAGAAAACCCATCTCCTGATTCTTTCTCTTCTGACTGATTTCCACTCTTTATATATTCAATAATATTTTCAGAAAGTGGATACAACTACCTTGATTTCAGTTCCCAGAAAGCAGGGGAGTTTTAATCCGGCTAAAACCCTTTTTGGGTATGTTCTTGCTTCTCAGCTACTGTACTTAAATATTACTTATACTTGTATTATTTTATTGATTTCTCAGCTACTTTACTTTCTGTTTGGTGGGTATTTTCATGATTTTCCCTCCTCCTTTCTCTCTCTCACAAACCTTTTTTTTCCTTCATTTGCATTTCCCTCGATTAAGATGATGGGGTTTTAGTTTTGCATGAGGTTGGGTTCCTATTTCCGCATATTTCTTTAAATTTCTAAAATAGAGTAATTTATACCATTTACCCCTTTGTTTTAGTCAGTACATCCTACTTTTTGTAAGAGCTTTGGCTTTTATTCTATGAGTTTGTTCAAACAGAAAATTTTCCAAGATAAATGGAAAGTGGAAGTGTTCAACTGAAATGGGAAAAGAATTAATGAAAACAAGATTTTTCTCTCACATACACGCTGACACATTTGAGATCTTGTTTGTATGCATGTGTTTAATAGTGATGGGTAGTCTTAAATGATGCCTTATGGATATCGATCACTATCATAAATCTGGATTTTTCTGTATAGCTGATAATGTTGATCTCCATTTTTTCATTTAATATAGGAGGACAATTAAATTCTTTTCTGTCTTTGTCTTTGTCATTGTCCTATATGTTATTGTTTAGATTCGTCATTGTTCAGGAACGAGAGTTGCAAATAAGAAAATATAGATTAATCATCAATTGAATTTTTCTTGATTGTTTTGAACTGGTACTGGATTGAAGATATCTCAAGTCCAAAATAGCCCTTTACCAATTATAATAATAGCTAGTTCTCTGTTGTTCTCTATGCATACATAGTAGTTTAGAGACTATATAATCTCAATTATAATTTGTTTATCTTTGGTATCAATTTTGAGTTTCTTGGATAGATTAAAGCTGTGGAAAGTCGAATAACAATCTCTGATTCTGTAACATGGCCGGGGATAATGGCCTGGATGATAGAAGTAAAGAAATGATTGAGGCCTCCACTTCAAGAATTCATGTCCTGGAAAAAGATGGGGAGAGTAGTTCCGGCACGAATGGGAATCAAAAGGACTCTGATAAGGCAAGGGAAAAGGAGAGTTCCAATTTAGTCCCATTTCACAAGCTCTTCTCGTTTGCAGATTCCACAGATGTCTTCTTGATGATTATTGGTACCATTGGTGCCGTCGGTAATGGGTTAAGCTTACCCCTCATGACTGTCCTTTTTGGGCAGTTGTCTGATGCTTTTGGACAAAATCAAAATAACAAAGAGGTGGTCCATGTAGTTTCTGAGGTAAATACTATACTTTCTAGGTGTATAATTTTCACATTCAATTTATTCTGTATCATGGCAAGAACGCGTACTTCAAAAAAAATAATTATAGTCCTTACCACTTATGCAGCTTACCTCCTCATGCCTTCTAAGAGAAAGATATCATATTTAGTATAATGTCAGTGAGTCATAGTCATGTTTCTCAGTCGATGCTCAGTGGTATGTTCAATATGATAAAATGATGTTAATGTTTGCATTTTAGGTATCATTGAGATTTGTATATCTGGCTTTGGGGGCAGGTGCAACATCACTTCTCCGTAAGTGAAGCTCATGTTTATAGCTTTATGAAACATAAATGTTTACGTTAGAATGGAAGCTGCAAATATCTACAAGTAACTCAATTAGGAAACACTTTTGTTTGTGTTTGCAGAGGTGACTTGTTGGATGGTCACGGGAGAGAGACAGGCTGCACGGATAAGAAATCTATATCTGAGAACTATTTTGAGACAAGATGTCACCTTCTTTGATATGGAAACAAATACAGGAGAAGTTGTTGGAAGGATGTCTGGTGACACTGTTCTCATACAAGATGCCATGGGTGAGAAGGTAACCACTACTGAAAATTTTAATAGCTATGTAACCCTTCTTTGATGAAGAGTGAACATCATTATTTAAGTCATTTATGACACCAGAAATGATGGAGAAGTTAATTCTCCTCCCAGAGGAATCCACCTAAGCGATAAAAGTAAGAACAAAAATAAATCCATCTTCTATAAGTGAATGCTCAATTTTTCATCGAACTTCAATGTCTACTTTCATATAGATAGAAGAGGTTATACAAAAATTCTTGAACATCCCTTCAACCCTAGATTTAGTGGATACAATGAATGAACATTAAAAGATGAAGTTTGTGTGACTAAATTACAAATAACCGAATTTTAATGAGAAACATAGGATTTTGAATATGATTCAAAAGGACTTACAAAATGTAGATTCATCAAGTAAAATACTAACTTTTTGTGCAACATTTTTTTAGAAACTATATTCATGCAGTATTTCATCCACATTGGACACAGCCACAAAGGTGTTGGAACCTCCTGTCTAGATACAGTTCTTCCCCTCAAGGTTGCCGAAGTTCTGACTGCAATTCTTGACATTAACCAAATTCAGTCCACTTCTATAAATGATTGAAAAGTCCTAAGAGCTAGCCACGCCTATTTGAGTCATTATTAAGTTACACTCTGGTGTCATTTTGTATGCACAATCCTATGATTAAGAGTGAGTGCATATCCTTTTGTCGTCCTGCATGTGTTAACGTGTCTTGTTTTGCTGCAGGTTGGTAAATTTGCTCAGCTGTTATCGACCTTTGTGGGAGGTTTTGTAGTTGCTTTTTCCAGAGGATGGCTTCTTACGCTTGTTCTGTTAAGTTCTATTCCTCCACTTGTAATAGCTGGTGGAATGATGTCCCTAGTTATCTCCAGGATGGCTTCTCGTGGACAAGAAGCTTATGCAAAAGCAGCAATTGTTGTTGAACAAACAATTGGTTCTATCAGAACAGTATGTCCCTATTCTGAATTGAGTCTAACCATGTGGATTGCATATTTACATTTAACTAGTCCGTCTATGGTGTGCCATTTTTAACTTTATTAAACCTATTTATTATCATTACCATTTTGATTCCTATCTAGGTTGCATCTTTCACCGGGGAAAAACAAGCTGTGGCCAATTACAACAAATCTCTTACAACAGCTTATAAATCAGGCATTCATCAAGGCTTGGCTACTGGATTTGGGTTAGGAACAGTTATGTCTGTTGCGTTCTGCAGTTATGCTTTAGCTGTTTGGTTTGGTGCAAAGATGATATTGGAGAAAGGTTATTCTGGGGGTGATGTGCTCAATGTCATTGTTGCTGTGTTGACTGCATCCATGTAAGTTGCATTTTTATTTTTTCACTTAGATGCTAGTGAAATAATCGGATTATATCCCATAAGATCGAAAGATGTTTTTCACTTATCCAGAGTTTTGGGCATAGAACCTACCTGATATTTTATACTAGTATTAAATTCTTTTGGTGGAATATGAATCATTCAGGTCTTTAGGGCAGGCTTCTCCCTGTATGAGTGCATTTGCAGCAGGTAGAGCTGCAGCTTTCAAGATGTTTGAGACTATAAATAGGAAGCCAGAAATAGATGCATATGATACTCGAGGAAAGAAATTGGATGACATTCATGGCGATATAGAGTTAAGGAATGTCTACTTTAGTTATCCAGCCAGGTCAGATGAGCAAATATTTAGTGGATTCTCTCTCTTGATTCCAAGTGGTACAACTGCAGCTTTGGTTGGACAAAGTGGAAGCGGGAAGTCTACAGTGATCAGTCTAATAGAGAGGTTTTATGATCCACAAGCTGGTGAAATTCTTATAGATGGAACCAATCTCAAAGAGTTTCAGCTGAAATGGATTAGAGAGAAAATTGGTCTTGTCAGTCAAGAGCCTGTATTGTTTGCATCCAGCATTAAGGATAACATTGCCTACGGGAAGGATGGTGCTACTACTGAGGAGATTAGAGCAGCAGCTGAGCTAGCAAATGCTGCCAAATTCATTGATAAACTACCTCAGGTTCCAATCTATTTTGTTACTCCATATAATTCATTCATACCTTTCTCAATTTTTATGAAACTATCAACTGATAGTTTACTTTATTTTATTTATTTATTTTTTATTTTTTTGCGGTGCTATTTTATTGACCTTTTGAGTTACTTACACAGGGGCTGGACACCATGGTAGGTGAGCATGGAACTCAGCTTTCTGGTGGACAAAAGCAAAGAGTTGCCATAGCCAGAGCAATTTTAAAAGATCCGCGAATTCTACTTCTTGACGAAGCAACTAGTGCTCTTGATGCAGAATCTGAGAGAATTGTGCAAGAGGCTTTAGACAGGATAATGGTCAATAGAACCACTGTCATTGTGGCTCATCGCTTGAGTACAGTGAGGAATGCCGATATGATTGCAGTGATTCATCGTGGAAAGATGGTTGAAAAAGGTATCTCACAAAAATTCAAAATAACATCGTCAATTGTGTTCGTGCATGTAGAGCTAAAATCATGGATGCATCTCCGAGTCTCGTTGATATGTGACCTTTCTTATCTATTATAGAAAGACGTAGTTCTGAATAATGAGAAATAATCAAATGTAGTTTTTGTAGCTCAATGAACACATGTTTCTTTGTTGTACCGTGAACTGCCATGCCTACTTAAGGTCTTTCTTCAGTTACATAATTTGAATTTTTGCGTAAGAGTTTACAGTGCGTTTTCCAATTTTTCTATCATCACTCTGGAAGAAAAAGGAAAAACAAGAAGTCATAATATTCACCATCTTGTTTTGTTGATCAATCAGGCTCACATTTTGAACTACTCAAAAATCCTGAAGGGGCATACTCTCAGCTTATAAGATTGCAAGAAATGAATAATGAAGGTGAAGACAAGTCAGAAATTAGTGCTGAAATTGGTGGAGAGTCGAGTCAGCGAATGTCACACCACCGTTCTATAAGTCGGGGATCATCTGGTATAGGGAATAGCAGTCGTCATTCACTTAATGTCTCATTTGGTCTACCCACAGGACTGGGTTTTACTGAAACTGCATTCGCAGAACCAGAAGGCCCTATTGAGCGAAAATCAGAAAAGACTCAAAAAGTTCCACTTCGGAGGCTTGCGTATCTTAACAAGCCTGAGATACCTGTCCTGATTGCAGGAACTATATCTGCTATCCTTAGTGGTGTTATACTTCCAATTTTTGGTGTACTACTTTCTAACATTATCAAAACTTTTTATGAACCGCCGCATGCATTGAAAAAGGATTCAAGATTCTGGTCTCTGATGTTTGTAGTCCTTGGACTGGCATCATTTATAGGGTATCCATCGCGAGAATACTTTTTTGCTGTGGCTGGTTGTAAGTTAATAAGACGGATCAGATCTTTGTGCTTTGAGAAAGTGGTAAGTATGGAAGTTGGTTGGTTCGACGAGTCTGAGAACTCAAGTGGAGCAATTGGTGCGAGGCTTTCCTCTGATGCAGCTACCGTGCGTGCTTTAGTTGGAGATACACTTGGACAGATTGTTCAAGATGGAGCGTCGGCTGTTGCTGGTCTAGCTATTGCTTTTGCAGCATGTTGGCAGTTAGCACTTGTTGTCGTTGCTTTGTTACCCTTGATAGGGCTTAATGGGTATATTCAAGTGAAGTTCTTAGCAGGGTTCAGTGCAGATGCTAAGGTTTGTACAAATATTCAAACATTGCTTCTATTTTTACTAAAATATTCACCTATTTACAACATTTCTAACTTTCTTTTCATTGCGATTCAAATTCGAATGTCTGCAGATAATGTATGAGGAAGCAAGCCAAGTTGCAAATGATGCAGTTGGGAGTATAAGAACAGTTGCTTCTTTTTGTGCTGAAGAGAAAGTGATGGAACTGTACAAAAAGAAATGCGAGGGTCCCATAAAGACAGGGATAAGGCAAGGATTGGTTAGTGGCATTGGGTTTGGAGTATCTAACGCCTTGCTATTTTGTGTCTATGCAACTAGTTTTTATGTTGGTGCCCGGCTTGTTGAAGATGGGAAAACAACATTTTCAAACATTTTTCGTGTAAGAACTGTTTCCACATTTAACCAAAAATTGATCATGTCTGTATATGGGTCAATTATTCTGAGCTGTTCCTTGGCCTTGCAGGTTTTCTTTGCACTGACCATGGCAGCTCTTGGAGTTTCTCAATCAAGTTCCTTGGCACCAGATTCGAGCAAAGCCAGGACTGCTACCGCGTCTATCTTTGCAATCCTAGACCGACAATCAAAGATAGACCCAAGTGAAGAGTCCGGTATGACATTAGACAATGTGAAGGGAGAAATAGAGCTACGGTATATAAGCTTTACATATCCAACTAGACCAGATGTCCAGATTTTGCGAGACCTTAGCTTGACAATTCGAAGTGGCAAGGTGAAGACATCATTCCTTTTGTTTTTTTATTGTTTTTATTTATATGCATAAAGTGTTTTTGCATGTTACTATATAAGAAATGTTCCAACTCCAAATATTTAGTGTTGTCGATCTTATTTTGCAGACAGTTGCTCTAGTTGGAGAAAGTGGAAGTGGGAAATCAACGGTGATCGCGTTATTGGAAAGATTTTATGATCCTGATTCAGGTCATATCACTCTTGATGGAATCGAGATACAAAATTTCCAATTAAAGTGGCTACGGCAGCAGATGGGACTTGTAAGCCAAGAACCAGCCTTATTTAACGACACAATCCGAGCCAACATTGCTTACGGAAAGGAAGGGGGCGCAAGTGAAGCTGAAATTCTAGCTGCATCAGAGAAGGCCAATGCTCACAAGTTCATTAGTGGGCTGCAACAGGTTAGAACACTGAATGAGTAGAACCAAATTATATCATCAATAATTTTTGACAAATGAAATAGCTGGAGATGAATTTGTGACACTTAAATGCAAAGAATCAAAAGTTATGCACACATTTGCAATCGACTTTCTCATTTAAACTTCAAAAATCAAGTAAAATAAAAGAATATATGAATCGTCATTAATTTAATCTTCCTACGATGAAAACTTGTAGGGTTATGATACGGTAGTAGGCGAAAGAGGAATACAGTTGTCTGGTGGACAGAAGCAGCGTGTGGCCATTGCGCGTGCCATAGTAAAAAGTCCGAAGATACTACTGCTAGACGAGGCTACTAGTGCTCTAGATGCAGAATCCGAGAGAGTTGTTCAAGATGCATTAGACCGTGTGATGGTGAACCGGACTACAGTTGTGGTGGCTCATCGGTTGTCCACAATCAAAGGTGCAGATGTTATTGCTGTGGTTAAAAATGGAGTTATTGTAGAGAAAGGAAAGCATGAGAACTTGATCAACATTACAGATGGGTTCTATGCCTCCTTAGTTGCCCTTCACACTAGCAATACAAAGTAAGAGTGTAGTTGGATGTTAATAATGCTACATAACTTGCTTCTTGTTTTGAGACATTACAAGTTATCAAAACTGTTCTCTTTCTTGCCTTTCATGTTGTATGAGATAATGCATGGAAAAGAAAATATACAGATCTTCATATTTCTGTCAATACCTGAGTTTTAGCTTTTTGTTTTTTTTTCCCCCAACATATTTATAACTCCATCTGGCAGACAAGATTCTTGCCATGAAATCCCATGATCCTTGCAAGAAAAAAAGTAAAAAGTGTGACATCATGGAGGGTTATATTCTGAATATTTTAGTTCGTGTTGTTTTAGTAGACTAAGATACATAAATTTAAGTTAGAAAACAAATAATTTGTAGGTATAAGACTGAAAAAATGAACCAGTCTGTTTTTTAACCAAAATAAAAGCAAATAGTATTATATATCACCAAGTCACTTGAGTAAAAAGGTACATTTCTTGAGGTAGGTCTCTCCATGTTGTCCTAAACATAACCATATGAACAGGAGGGAGAAATCAAAGATAATTAAACATATTCTTGTCAACATGCAGTTTTGTTTCCAAGAGATTTTCCTACAATAATCAGAATGTTAGTGAGAATTTGGGATATGAAACCAGAGTGCCAAGCCACTGCCAACAAAAATATGTCATTAAACTTGGAAAATTTACAAATGGTATTCGTTAGTTCCAATGCATTGAGTTGAGGCATCATCTAAGGTATCCTATGAAGGTTACCTAATTTTTTGAGCAAACACTCGCAAAATCTATTGGAATAATACTCACTTTTTCTTTAAAACGGCAAGAAATTATTCCTCCATTTGGACTTTAGTACAAAGAGAATAATAAAATACAAAATCAAAGCTAAGACACAAACGGTCCATAAATCCTTACAAATCCTATAAATCCACAACTGGCAACATTAATCATCTTCGTCACTTTCATCACTGTACGAAACCAGACCACTATTAGCAACTGGATGAAATTCATCACCATCACTATTTGCTGAAGGTTTTTGTGTAGCAATATCAGGTCTTCTCGCAACCTCCAAACATTCTGCTGGCTTTTCCAGATCCACCTTTGCTTTCTTTGCCTGTGGCTTAACTTTTATAATCATACCTAAAGAACGAGGAGGAGGATTCTTCCTTCCAATAAGCTTATTTTGATCCTGCGAAGAATATCAGCTCATGTCAAGAACTTAGTATTAACAACACTTACAAGTACAAAATATCATAAAGATGATACCTATCCTCCCCCAACCACCAAGTCTGACCAAGAACTATAGCCAGACTGCCTTAATGAAGTATCATCAGAATCTGGCTAATTTCTCATGACCAGCAAGGCACTTCTAATTCCAAAGTTTCAAGAGAAAGTAAGTGTTTATTATTTAACATGGTAAAATTGTTTAACTAATCATATTGAATTCCAAACCCCTTAAATTTCTCCTAAATTCCCTACGCGTCATGGTGTTATTGGAGGGTGCAAAACACTAGTTTTACAAGCCATCCATATATAATTTATTCTCTAATTTTTAACGAATTAATATAGGGTGTAACTTGCTGTTGGCATGATCATCTAGATTTGATTGTCAAAGCATACACAGAACAATGTCAACTCCAAAACTCTATGCTTATAAGTAACTGACGCCACCTGAATTTCTTAATTGCCGACAAATGTCATTAGTTTCACACATCTGAATTCCTTATGGAATAGAAACAGTTGGGCACTAGGAAGAAATATATTTTATGCCATCAGAACCTATACATCTACGGAGATAATGGTCGCTGGACCTCCTAACAGTAAATATTAGTAGATTCAAGATGGAAAAATAACTTAAACGGAGTTTATTGTAAAAGTAGACCACCAGCCGCACCTCGCCGTACTAATTTCTAGATAAGTTCATGCATACAGAGAGTATATAAGCCAAAACCTTAATGAATAATCAGATACAAACTGAACAACAACTTACCTGAACTTTGGGAACCGGTGGTGCTTCATTGAGCTCATGCACAATGGCAGATTGTGCAGCAACGGCTGCCTGAAAGAGGTAATCAAAATAGTAAAATAACATGGAAAAAAACCTGCAATAGCTTCTAAACCTATGTAAATAAGAATACAAAAGGCAGCTGAAGAGATCTGATACTCATAACATGGATCTGTTAGAGCTCATATATAATGTATGTCAGTATAGTCATAATGATGACAACTCTGAAATTATGATGAGAATTACATACAAAAGGTACCAACTAAAATCAAGACATCAATTTACATTGTCCAGTATTTGGCCAAGTACGGAAAAATTAATGAAAAATTCCCTACAAATTTAGATCAATAAAGATACAAAGTGGCAGATGTTTTTCAGTTTCAACCCCTGAAATCTTCAATACACCTAGTGAATTCTCACAAGAACAACCCTACCTATGGCCTTTTACATATGTACTGGCACTAAGGCACAAAAACTGTGTCATGGCAAAAGAAAAAATGCATGGGTTAATATCCCCAGACTTCACTCCAATGAATTAGAGTATAAAAGAGTCCCAATAAAATAATAAGTTCTGTACCAAGTATCATAGGAATTCAAGTGTCACAAGACTCAACTCTATTCCAATCAAATGACACGTGGTATTGAGTTAGCCATCCTGTAATATGCAGCTCCATAATATTATATGCATCATCAATCTTTCAAAACAAGACTTAACCACACAGTTGAACCATCTGGACCAGGATATACTTCTACAATTTTTGTTAGACAAAAGGCACTTCTACAGTTTGCTTCCTAGGCTTCAATCTGCATGGGCTACTACATTTTCCCATTATTGAACAACTGAAGTAAGCAATTTGAAACATTTGAATCACCTAATGTTGTTCGCTTACTTCCAGTATGACTATGACCTAAAAAGACCACTCAAAAGAGTAGTTTATACCCATTAAGGACTCTATAAGGGCCATGTTTGTTATATGATTCCAAAATACGACAGACATCTACAGCTACAGCTAGCCAATACAAAAGCAACTTATTTGAGCTCCGAATAACATATAAAACTTGTTCACCAAAAATCATCTAAAATGAAAATGAAAACAGGCTTTCAATTCCTAAACTAATCACACGAAACCTGAAGAACCCTCCACGCAGACCCCCTTTTTGCTCTTTTTCTTCTTTGTATGATTTACATCAACTAGACAAATTGAGCTAGGGCTGAGGGTTAACACCTTTAAGTTCACTTCTACAAAATCCATTATCGAAGATACACATCAGCGCCAAACCAGGATATAACAAAGCACTTCAGATAATTGGATAATTGGCATCTTTATCTGATAAACGACCCCCTTTTAGTTAACTAAAGGATAGTTACTGTTAAATACTAAATACAATCATGTAGAGCTCGGAGGTTCATAAACAAATTATACAACATGTCAATCAACTATGTGTGTCTATTCATACATCTACACTATAACAGACAAACAATAGCAAAAATTATAGGAACATACTTGGAAACTTTGCAGCTGCTGGGCCTCTTCATCTGCCATTTGCTGTTCATATTCTCTCCTTGACTAAAGGACAATCCAAGTGTTAGAAAATCAGAGGATACAGAAAAGGAAAGAAAGGCATGCAAAACCATGTACATAGAGCTATCAACTTGTTTCCACTTTATGAAACCCTCAAAAAAGCATGAAAAATATAACACTGAAAAATTTAGTATATTGGAAACTATCCATAAGACGGTCTAAGCAGGTACATCAAGTAAAACTTCTCAGATTTAAAGGGAAAAACAACGTATATATGGTTTTTGAAACACAGAATTGCATTGAGAATCCTTGCAAATTCAGCCAGTATACATAAGCATTTATGAATTTGGGGTGGGTGGGTGGGTGGGGGGGGGGGGGTTGAAGGAAAAAGAAAACAATATGGGAAACTTGAAATGTTGAAATTTTCACTTTTATATTTCAGTATTTCACAAATAATGGAAGTCATTCCCTTCACTATAAGTGAAATTATCAATTATCGCTTTGATAAAAATTCGCTACTTAAAATTTCTGTTTTTGTCTTTTGGTTATAAGTCCTGCCAAGGTAATCCATTATTTTTTAGGGGAGTTGTGCATACCTACCAAAAAAAATTGCAGTATCCTGTATCCTAACACAAATCTTATCTTGATTGATGCATCAAATGCTTTTCATCAAGATAAGATTCACGACAAATGAAGTATGGCATACATAAGCACCAAAATATTTTAATTTCCATAAGATCATATATACAACTTAGTTGTAATATCTAAACTTTGGGGTGGGGAATCATGTCTCAATTGCTATTCATGCAGAATTATGCTCATACTATAGCATAAAAATGCATATCCATTTCTAGATAATGTAAATTTAAAGTACTTATCAAAAAATAATAATAATAATAATAATAATAATGTAAGGCCAAAACAAGTCATATATGTTGCAGATACCATTGTAAAAGGACGCAAGAATACAGTGTGATGACCTCAGTTCATCAGTGTAGCCATATCCAGTCAATGAACACCTAAAAAAGAAACATAGTCTCACCATCTCCAGTTTATCAAGAAACTCAGTTTCATCCTCATCCAAAGCTTTTGGCGGTCCTGTGGTAGAAGGAATGACAAGAAATCCATTATTACAATTATTACTAAAAGTAAAAAAGAACTCAATTATTTATCAACTGTTTGTTATATAATCGTATCAAGTCATAATCACTTGTTTGTCTGTTATTAAGAATATAGGCTATATGGCTGCCGGTACAAAACTTTGAAAGGAAACATGACCAGTTGATCAGATGTGTTTTAACAAGAAGATTTAAAAAGAAGCAAAGACCTGTGAAATTTAGGATTACCAAACTTAAAATTACTCCAACTCAAATATGCACAAAAAATAACTGCATCACACAACAGTGACCACTTCTTTAACTATTAGCTCGACATCATCTTTCTTTATCTTTTTTCTTATGTTGATACGAAAGGGGCCATCAAACTAATAGCTAAGTGAAATCATAAGGTTCATGTTTTGTCTATAATGCTTGCACATATCTTCAACAAAGTTGATTGACAGCCCGTCCTATGTAACAAAAGCAACATATCTTGAAGAAAAAGAAGAACTTCAGGACTTACTGTGTTTGAACCTTTCATTAAATTCTGCATCTTTCTTGTCCTTGTTCTCCTTTAAAATCTGTAATGGAAAAAGTTTAAAGAAAAAACTAGCATCTCAAGTCTCATCAGACCTATTTCGAATTTCGATATCCATGAATTGTACTTTTAAAATTGAAGTTACTTCAACCAAATTATTAAAATAAAATAATATATATATATATATGAAGTACAATAACAATGACAAAAGCTCCAGGGGCACTGAGGCACAAAATGAACTGGTGAATTAAAGAGAAAATTGTAGTTTATTGATATCAATATGAATTCTGAACCACTTAAATAAAGAAACCAACACATACCAAGTAGTCAGTTCAGAATAGGAAGACAACCCAAAGAATTGGTTTTCCATCCTAAGCCGTGGCAAAAAGGCCGCACTAACTATAAACTCTGAGCCATTTTAATAAAGAATTCAGCAAGTATCTAGTAGTCAGTTCAGAATTAGAAATAAACCAAAGCATACATGATTAATTTCCATCCTAAGCCATGATAATAAGTCGGATTTATGAAAGGGGATCATGCATTTATGCTATATAGGGAGCAAAAAGAAAGGAAAAAAGGAAACTTGATAATGACTTAGTGCTATTCCTTCAGACAAGAAAAGAAAAAAGGGTTGGAAATTGTACTGACAATGCTTTTTTGTCCATGACAATTAATAAATTTAAAGTTCCAAAAAGGGGGGTGAATCCATGTACACATAACGTACTGAAAATTGTTTATAAATGAGAAAAAATAATAATATATTATTCAAAACTTTACCTGCTTTAGTAGAACCTCGCTAGTTGCATAGTTGTTTCTTACCGTGATTTCTAAGAGTGGCGCAGACAATGATATATACATAACGAAAACATATACATATATATATATATATCCCAGAATTTATATAGCTGAGTGGAATTAACAAGTTAATTACTCCATTTATATTTTTCTCTAGTTACTTGTGTCAAAATCAACATGTTCATCCAACTGCCACAATTTTCTTCCAAGACATTATGCTATAACTGATGTTCAAATTGGTAGGTAATCTAAAGCTCAATTCTGTTAGATGCATTAATTTGAAGGAAGGGACTAGACAAAAGAAGCCGAACAATCATAATCCTAAGAGAAGAGACAGATAACACATGCTATACAAATGCAACCAATATTGTTATGAATTTCAAACACAACGCCATTTTGTAGTTTTAAGAAAATAAAAATTTTCCCATTGTAAGGCTATCAAATCCACTCATTTTATTTGGTTACATTGCATTATAGCCATGAAACTGGAATTGGGGTTGCCCTAGTTGAATTTAAAAGTCAATTTTTCTCCAGTACCAACTGCAAAAGTGAGGAATTATGCTTTCTTCCAAATGCTAGCCAAAAAAGCTGAAATGCAAATAAAAAAGAAATATAGATTAATTTTTTTTAATTTTAAAAAATATATATATGAAGAGAGGGGAAACCTCGAAAAGGGGTCTATCTCTCTGGGCAGTACCATCCTCAACTCTAGCACCTCGTGTTCTCTTAGCTTGTTCCAACTGCCCTCCGCATTCAAAGCCAGCCAAAACAAAACAAAAAATAGCGTTTCATTAGGGTTTACTTAGAAATCATCAAGAGAAAAAAGTACAAAAAAAGAAGAGGATGAATCAATTAGTAGTATAATGAAAGTTTAACCTGGTCTTCGGAAACGAAATTCATCAGCCTAATTGGAGGGGGAAACCCGTCATCAGCCATCTTTCTCTCCCTAGATAATTCTCTCTCCCCACTTAAAACTCCACAATCTGAAGCACAGAGCTCCAACAAATTGATTTCAGAGAAGACCCTGACCGCCCTATTCACACTATTGAGATTTTATTTTAAGCTTTTTCGATGAATTCTTTTTAATACTCGAATTTGCGTACCAAAATTTATCCTAAAAAATCAAAACTGATAGTAACTTAATTAATTTTAATGTAAATAAATATAACTATTATATGCTCCCATAAGTTAAAATTAAAAAAAATACGGCTAATTATAGTATTTGTTACTTTTTAAATTTGAGTGAAATCTTATCAATTATAAACGTGTTATTTTTCTAATATGTTTCTTATTTTTCTTTTTTTTGGTAATTAGAATTCATTTCAATTTAAGTTTGATTGTTTTATAATTATATACTAATTTAATGAATAATTAAATTGCAGGTTCCTTTTTTAGATTATTATCATTATTATTGATATTATAATATATATATATATATATATATATATATATATATCCACACACATACATATGATATTATTATCATTTTAGGTCGTAAAAGCTAATGTCTCCTACAAAGAAATGTAAATGATAGTATATTCCGTGATTCACTTGAAACTGGTTCAAATTGCTGCAAAAAGACATGGAGTAACAATTTTTCCCAGTTTATTGTCACAACCAATTACATGCTAACAAGCTAGTTTTCATATTAGTAGGTGTCTCATAAAAACTCTCCATAGATTCAACTAGTTCATACAACAACCACCCCCACTTGGATATTCAATGATGTCCACCAAATTCTGTTTGCTCAGAAACTGGGACAAGGAGCATCAAAGTTCGATAAACACATCTTATTCCTTGCATGAATTCTCATAACGGTTCCATGTAGCTGCAGAGAGTGAAAGATGAATTAATCAGTGACGCCCCTCAAAGCAGTAAAAATCATTCTTATATATATAAAAAAACAGATGAAAATATCATTCAACTTTAAGTTCTATACATTCCACAGAGATTCGGCTGCATCTATACAATATCAACACAAATAAATTCGGAAAGTTCAAATCTGAGTCATGGCAACAAATTCATTAGTTCAGTAGTAGCAAAAGTGCATGATACACATTAATATCTGAGCTCATTAGTTTACCCCCATCTAATTGAACTGCTGGATTTTTTGGTTCCTGCCTGAGCAGTTGTTCAAACGATACATCAGTAGAACAGTTCACAGGGTGGTTTGATAATAGCACTTGAATTTTCCAGAAGAGGGTTGCCGCAGATAATTCAAGCTTTTAATTTGTATAACGGAAACTCTTCCCAGAACTCTATACAAGATTTACAAATAACAAATGCAAAGAAAAGAAAATTTCCTTTAGCCAAAAAAACACTTGCTCAACACCATTCAACACTCCTTTATTGCCAAATGCACCACATTAACCACAAAGAAACAGCATTCGAGCTTCCTACAAGTACCTTCACATACAGTCCACTCAAATAGGATAGATATCCCACACTCTTGGGCATAACTCACCCAATCCTGGTCTTTCGAATAAGCATTTCACAATGAGTTCTGATCCCCTTTTTCCTAGGTAATGTGAGTATATATTGCCAATAAGACTGGATTTTTAAGTAACTTCTGTATGTCGGTACATCAAGAACAGAAGAGAAAGCAGGGAACCTTATGTACGCAAAGAAGCCACCAACTCACAAGACCTCAAAATCTTAAACTTTTCATCCACATCATATTAGTTCCTTTATCCTCGTCTTCATGCTGTCTTAATATGTTCAAAATAGATGGCTGTAGTTGTCAACTGAACAGTTGTTTGATCATTCAAGATGCATGAAAAATAATCAGAAATTTCTTTTACATTATTACATGCTTAGCAAATATATGTTACTGGCCTCATTCACTTCCTCTCCCCCCCCCCCCGCCCAAAAAAAATAAATAAATAAATAACACCCACCCACCAAACACCCAGATATGAATGTTGGTTGTTGTTATTCAGACCTAAAGTATCCAAATTGTTGTTATATTATCCGATGTCCCTCAAAACACCCAATCAGAAGGCTAAAAAAGCTCTCAACACAAATAATTCATGCGTTACTTACTCGAGAACCAACGGAAAAGAAAAATAATATAGAAATGATACATCCGTAAAGAAATGTTCCTGATGTCGAGTAGACGCACCAGGTCCAGACTACTGAGTAAATTCACAGCTAACAGCACAAAAAAGGTTTATGGAATTTTAGGAAACTTAACAAAAAACAAATAAAATGGGTATGAAACAGGATCACTACTGCTCGCCAATATCATGTTTGAGGCAGGATCATGTGTCACAATTACTCACTTTTAACACCTTATACAGATTCAGAATATCGAACCCTTTTATTATAATGATGATGATTTCTTAGTTTATCTCTGTTCTGTTCTTTTTCCTACAAATTTTAAATTGGGAATGCTGAAAAGATTCAGGGGTCACTCTGGCGAGGAAATGTAAAATATAACACAAATGAAAATAGGATTTCCACAAATATTTCCCGTGTCTGTGACAGATTGTCTATCTGTATCGTGTCTATAAAAGAAAACAAAGACAAGGTTGTGCTGGATATCTACAACCTTTTTATCATTTTTAACTGAAATTACAAAAACCTGATATGCAGATAGTGAGAGAAAAGTTGTGGCATACTTTCAAAAAAACCATTTAAAAAGACATCCATACTGAGGAGCACTGAGCACAGTTTAAAGGACTGGCACAAACAAAATTAGTGTGTGTCCTAGAGGAGAGCTACAACTATTAGCCCAGCATGTAATGTAGAACAGGCCCAATGCCAGAAATCCTAGACCCTGACAAAATTACCCTTCTACTAGTGCCTACACCCGAGAAAAATAACCTACTCGCTAATCACTTTGTCCCAAATTGAGTGATAACTTAACTTTCAAATTTCAATTAACATATATATATATATATAGAGAGAGAGAGAGAGTAGGGTTTCGATGGAATCATATCACTTATATTGAGGCATGTCAATATACACCAATGAACTTAATTAAGAACGGACGGAATATATATTTGCATAGATGGATCTTGCTTAAAACTACATTAATAATTTGTGTATAATGGAAGAAATCTGTCAAGACGTCCAAATGTTTTCCTTATTCTATGCAAGTTCTCCATTATAGAGTGTATTTCTACTTCAATACTTCTCTTCATACTAAACCAGAGACACAACGAGCAAAAAAGACCCTTCTCTCGAAAATTCTTTATAGGCTAATCGCAATATAGTCAAGTCAAGTAGATTGAAACATTAAAACATATAAATTGTTTGCTGATAAATTCTGGGCAACTTCCAGGTATATCCAAGTCATTCAGACAAAAAACTTGGATTACACCCTGATTTTTGCATTAAGTGCATGCATGTTTTGTGCATACTAAGTCTACGTATACGCAATATAATAAACTTTGAACTCTAAAATTAAAGCAAGTATCTGGACCATACCACTGTGAATTGATTTCACTTTAGTAAGCCTTGTGACTTTATGTGATAATTCGTTTTTCTTATGTCACAACAGTATATCTAGTACAAACCTTCTATGATTATGTTATGCATAGTGGGCACGTGATTGTGATCATCACCCAAGTTATAGTCCAATTGAAGAGAAAGTACTAGTTGAAAAAGCTCTTACTCCCAATGAAATACTAGGCCCTGTAAAGTTTCCATAAAAATTTAAGATCTTTCCTCTGATTGTCGGTAAAAAGTTTAAAGATTGACTGGTGAAAAGGCCTCCCATGTATTCAACCAACCATCGCAAGCATTCATTCTATGTACAAGCCTTCTCAACCAGAGACACAACGAGCAAAAAAGACCCTTCTCTCGAAAATTCTTTATAGGCTAATCGCAATATAGTCAAGTCAAGTAGATTGAAACACTAAAACATATAAATTGTTTGCTGATAAATTCTGGGCAACTTCCAGGTATATCCAAGTCATTCAGACAAAAAACTTGGATTACACCCTGATTTTTGCATTAAGTGCATGCATATTTTGTGCATACTAAGTCTACGTATACGCAATATAATAAACTTTGAACTCTAAAATTAAAGCAAGTATCTGGACCATACCACTGTGAATTGATTTCACTTTAGTAAGCCTTGTGACTTTATGTGATAATTCGTTTTGCTTATGTCACAACAGTATATCTAGTACAAACCTTCTATGATTATGTTATGCACAGTGGGCACATGATTGTGATCATCACCCAAGTTATAGTCCAATTGAAGGGAAAGTACTAGTTGAAAAAGCTCTTACTCCCAATGAAATACTAGGCCCTGCAAAGTTTCCATAAAAATTTAAGATCTTTCCTCTGATTGTCGGTAAAAAGTTTAAAGATTGACTGGTGAAAAGGCCTCCCATGTATTCAACCAACCATTGCAAGCATTCATTCTATGTACAAGCCTTCTCAATTTTTCATGGAAACCCCAATTCGAATACGTGATATCTTAAATGAAGACAATATTATTAACATAACTGTATACACCCATGGTAAAGCTTGTTAAGTTTAAAAATATTTTCTTAAGGGCTCTGCGACAATTTTATAGCATAAGAAGCATTTGGATGTGTATTGTTTTTATAAGAAAAATAAACAAATAAAAAAAAACAAAAAACATTTGGGTTTACACACACAAGAAAGACATATATATATATATATAGAGAGAGAGAGAGAGTCAAAGAGTATAGAGGAAAAAACTGACATGGGCCCTGATGTGCATCCATATAATTATACCAAAAAGAAATTGATGCAAGATGCATGTTGGGCTGACATCTAACAAAAAATTTATCAGGCAAGCTGTGTCAGATAGAACTATGCAAAGAAGTTAGCATTAAACGTACCTTCAACCATCCACTCATCCATCCTTAAGATAGCATCTTGCAAGCAAATTTATTTTGGACAAGCTGATTAACTGCATCCCGAAATTTGAGATAATCATCAACCGTGTTGTACACTTGATGAGAAATCCTGGCATAAGCTGTTGTCATGCCAGTCCTGTCCCTAACTCCAACCTCACCATCCTTTGGTCCCTGATAATATAATGGAACTTCCACACCAAATTGATCTCTCAAATGAGTCCTCAACTTCAAAGCATCATCATTGCTTAAAATCCCCAAACTTGAAGGCAAACCAACCATAACCATACTTGGACACATATCTGGAGGAGATCCAAGATTAGTCCCCCAAGCCTTAGCTAGCATTTCTCCCATTTCCACAACAGCATCATGATTCCTCTTCATAATTCCATCAATACCGCCTTCAAACCTATTAATAAAATCTAAAACCTCAGGAACGACAAGCTGAGAGCTATAGTCCCGTGTCCCTATCCATGCACTTTCTATAGCCAATCCATTACCATATTCATTAGATACAACGGGGTGGTGTAAGTCCCAAGATACAGGCGAGTTCCGACAGTAGAAAAATGCAGCCGAGGGCGGACAAAAGAACCACTTATGCAAATTACTAACATAAAAATCAGCGCCAATATCCTTAACATCTACATTAACAGTACCAATTGCATGAGCAGCATCGACAAAAACAGAATCAACTCCTTCTTCCCTGCAAATCTTAACTAACTGCTTAACCGGTACAATAACGCAGGGCATTGATGTAATATGGTCAAGTATAGCTAACCTAATTTTTCTACCATTGGCTTTACCTCTGGCTATGGCTTTTCGGAATTGGGAAACAATTTCATCATTCGAACTGACCGGAAACGGAAGTTCGACCACAATAACAGACCCACCTGCGCGTGTGACATAGGCATGAATAGATTTTTTGACTGCTTCAAAGGCGCAGTGGAGGATAAGCACGGCGTCCCCTTGCTGGAAGCGGCCGTCGGAGAAGGCCCAGGAAACGTGCTGGAGAACGATGGCGGCAGCTGTGGTGACGTTATCGACGATGGAAACCTCCGAGACATCATCGGCGTTGATAAGATTTTTAATTAGGGTTCGAGAATGGAGGATCCGAGGTTGGCGCTGGTTGAAGAAGAAATCATCGGGTTGCCGGAGGAATTTGAGCTGATAATCCTTTTGGGCAGCGATAATGGAGGCGGGGCAGCTACCAAAGCTGCCGTTGTTGATTCGGGCGATACCCGGCTCGTGGTGGGCGAATTCTTGACGGATTTCGGATTCTGTAATGAAGGAAGAAAGCTTTTGTTTCTTCGATACATGGTGGCTGTTGTTGTTGTTGTTATGGTCGTGAACGGAGGCGCCGCCGTTGGGAAGGTGGTGGTTATCGGGGATTTCGTCCTCCGCCATGATTGAATGGTAATTAGTGAGTTAGGGTTTGAAAGGTTAGTGGCGAGGAGATGGCATTTGTAAAACTTACAATTTTGTTGCCTTTTGTATTCAGGTGACGAACAAAAAATAAATATTTGTTTTACGTTGCATAAAACATATTCATACATAAACTTAATTCTTTCGAGACTATTTTTAGTATAAAAATATTCAATGCATTATATCTATTTCTAACAAAATTTTCATATTTATAACATACAATAAAATAAAAGTTAATAAAAATGCATTATCTTTTCTAACAACCAATGATATGCATTGCAATTCTACGTATAGTAAGTAGAATAGTAGGGGTAAAATTAAATAATTGAATTAAATCGAATTTTTTTAATTAAAATATTTCGATTATTCAATTATTTTGTATATTTTAATTATAAACTGTTTTAGTATCCGATTTTGTAATTTCAATTTTTAATTTTTTGTTATTTGGTTAATCGAATTAAATATTATTTTGTCATTATCATTTTTTTTATTTTTCAATCTATATGTTACGTAACATTTTATTTCGTATCGACTATCAGGTAATAATACTAATTGTTTGATGTTTCCGGGATATCTTCTTAACCTTTGTTATGTGGGTGACATCGCTTCTTCGTGCACAAAAATAGTAAAACTCTTAGAAACGGTTTATATTTTATACATGGATCGAATGATGGCGAAGTGGCTAAAAGAATTGGCCAAGTTTCATTCCTTCTGAACCCATATATTATTGATAATCTGTTCCAATGATTGTACTTTGTTTACTTAATTCGCCGTTGCAATGTAAGCCACATGTTTATAAGTTGTGAACTTCAAACATATTTGCTTAATTACTATAACTTTTTTAGTCAGCTATTTAGGTTTTTCTTAACTACCAGTAAACCAGAAGAATAAACATTTGTGGATCTGATAGACAAATATTTTATTGACTAAAAAGTAATACCAAATGAAATGTGACATAGCACAAAGATTTTAATTTCAGTTATATGGTTACCTCGCAATTCGGGTAACTGTTTAAATATTAAAATTATATAAATTTTGATTTTCGATTATAATCAAATGATCAACCCTAGTAAATAGTACTAGAAATGACAATGGAGCGGCATGGGGCAGTAATTACGGATCATACCCTCACTTTTGGTCTTATAAATATAATTTGTATCCGTCCCATTTTATATGAAATTGATATTTAACAGCCATCTTTGTCCCTCCGACAAATTTAAACTCTAACTAAAAATTTAAATTCATGCAAAAATTAATATTTTTGCCAATTCGTTAAAAATATAAAATAAGAGCACTAATTTAATTATATTTGCAACATTACGTACATGACAATAAATTATATGTTAATGCAAAATGATGAAATTAAAAAAATAAAGAAAACAATTATGTTAGCACTAAGCCAATATAATAATTTAATACTATAAAATTCATCAAAATGCGTTTAGTTCACCAAGTACTACAATATTTATAAATTCATACTTTTTTGAAAAAGTTAATAAATGGAAAGAACAAAATAAGTTTTTTCACCTATATATATATAATATGATGACTTATAATGTAATAATGTAAATATTAATTTATTAATATATTACTATTCAAGATTGGTTCAGAGAGGGGAAAGAAAATATCAGTCCCTCCCAATCTCACGTATAATTATTTGGTGATTATTTTATTTCAATTTTATATTATGTCAAAATTTACTAACGGTATTTGACTCTTGGTGTACTAGGCCTTCTACTAAAGTAGAGTTTAATTATATCTTAATTTATCTTATTAGTTCACCTCTTAATGCATTTTAATACATCTTAATATGATCATCTAAATGATTTAAATTTAATTTTGTATTTTAATGATTTATAGACATTCAGATTTTTTTTTATCTAATTTCAAATATTAACATATATTAAGAGGTGAGTTGTTAAGATACATTAATATACAATCAAACATCGTCTAGTAAGAAGTCCTACGTTCAACCCTTTTCCTAAATTAATAAAAAAAAAATACAAAAATTATAATTCCATTTAAAATGAAGGGTCCTCTTAACATGTGCCCCTAAGTACACAATTTAAGAGAATATTCTCTTGAACTGTGTGCATATTCCTTTGAACTTAGTGTAAATGCAGAAATCAAGGGAATATGTACACAATTCAAGAGAATATTCTCTTGAATTGTGTGCTTAACATGTGTCCTTAGGGCACATATTAAAAAATTCCTAAAATGAAACATGTTAAATGAATATGAGAGATACCACGAGCACATGTCAAATTATCACCGGCACAAAAAATATAAGGTAAGTTAGCATAGTAATTTGTAGTGTTTTAACAAATGTCTCTTTTCACCATAAGCAGTCTGCTCGTTTTGTTTATTTATAGTAAAAAAATAATTAATGTGTTAATAAATTTTGTGATGAAATTTAATTACGACTAATATGAATTTTTAAGTTATAAAATAAAATAAGTTAGTGTGTGGTATTTCTTAATTATTTTTTATCTTATACTTCCTCCGTCCCAAATTAATTGTTCATTTTTGACTTTTTAAAGTCAAATTGACTATTTTTAGAATTAATAATTAAGCATATATAAATATATTTATAAAATTATAAAAATTGGGGTTAGTAATAAATTGTATATACTTTTTTTTTGTTATAATCTCTTCACCTATATTTTAGCAAAAATAGTAAAAAAAATTAGTTTTAAAAATGATCAATTTGACTTTAAAAAGTCTAAATTGAGCAATTAATTTGAAACGGAGGGAGTAAATCGATATTTATTATCAACATAAATTTATCATTATAGGTAGAAAGACTCTGTCATAATCAAACAAAAAAATACTTTCTGTAACGAATATATTTAAAAGAGTCATTTATCTCTCTCTCTGCTTTTGATAAATTTTAAAAAAATAATACTACAGTGTACACATACAAAAAATTAAAAAAAAACTTATAAAATAATATGTTATATTATAATTAATTAATAATCCATAATCATAACCAACCACATAATTTAATACTTATCACTTTTACTGTTCAATATTTACTCAAAGCATTATTGATTTTAAAAATATACTAGTGTTTATAAAAATTTGGGAAGGTGAAGCTTAGTGAATCAAAGCGACACCGTATTTCTTAGAACGTAACCGATGGAGAATTGGAGATTGCCTCGTATGACGTATCACTTACCAATAGTAACTTGCGTTACTTCCAGCTTGGCAGACAATTAGTCAAAATGGAAAACAAAAGGTCATCCCCACGCGCATCACCCAACGCGCTCCTTCTAATAACGCTCAATTACATTTATAACAGAGAACAGAAATAAAGAAGAGGGAGAAAGAGGGCAAGAGAAAGCTGTAGAGCTAGAGATTGCAAACGAATTGGATCGAATATTGGTGGGGTCACCCATTTCAGCCGATCCAGTGCTGTCTCAGGTACGCAATTCAATCATGAAACTTGATTTTTTCTTTGCAGAATAAACCCTAGGACAATTTTAAAGGTGGAGTCTTGTTGTTTTATTCAGTTGGGCTGAGGAGTTGCTTACTGACCTTTAATTTGCATTTCTTGAATTGGGTTTCTGTAAAAAACCCATTAGTCTGTTTCTTTTTTGGGGTTTTAGGTTAAAGGGTTTTTGCTTGGTATAAAGATTTCACTCCCCGTCCATTATGTTTTCAAGAATAATATAAAGTAATTAATCCACATTTGGATTTCAAAGTTATAGAATTTCAATGTTTATATCCTGATTGTGAACTTTTCAATCGGCAGGTGGCATTTACCCAAATTATCTTTACATTTTTGGTGTAAATTGTAGGTTTACATTGTTCTTGGTTTGCTATAGGAAGACTGATACTTGAAACCATATTCTTGAGTCAAGTTTGAATTCCGATGGCCAACCCTCCAAAAACTTCAGTTGGATATTCTGCTACCACCACTCCCTCCAATTCTGACTCACCAACGCCTCGCCCTGAAACGAAGTTGACCCCTTCTTTCCCCTCATCATCAGGACCTAGATTTCCTCCGCCGCCACTTGTACAGCCAAACCAGATACCTCCGCAGTCAGTTAAAACCCCAAGTCCGGTAAATGGGATTAGAACTGGAAGTCCTCTTCCTCATTTAAGCACTCCCCCTGGCCCTCCTGTGTTTTCTTCCCCACTTCAACCTGCAGCTGTGCCGTTTAGAACATCGCCTGCAACTCCTCAGCCAGTTGCTTTCTCTTCGGGTTCATCTTTGCCTACGTCATCGCCTCCCTATTTTTCTAATGGGTCATTGCAGTACCAAATTTCTGATGCTTCGGAGGAGGTGATTCCTGTTGCTGAATCAACAAATGTTTTATTCTCCGCTAGTAAGGTATCTCTTTCCATTTCATATTATTGAAGCACAATACATTTATTATTAATAGTTTAGGGACCGTAAATAAATTTGTCACATTTCCATATAATTCTAAAATTGAGGCATGTGCCTTTGATATGATTGAAGATGATGTAACTAACGATATTATTTGTCTTTCTAAGATTTTTGCTAATTCACTTGAAAGCACATAAATTCTTATCCAGGAAAGTTTGTTAAAGTTTTTCAATTGTTCCACTATATATGTGCTCCTCTCTGCAACAACGGATTGCTAATTCTATGAAACAAGCCTTTCATTGTATGGCTGCATTTCCTGTTTTAGAATTTTGTCTTATGAAAAACCTGCAAATCTTGTTATCTATGCAATTACATATTGGTTATAGGTTTCCATTTCACTCTTGCATCTTGACTATTGCTACCTTTCTTGTCCTAACTATTTAGTTGATCTGGCCTTCTGCTTCCGACTTCCTCAGGTGTTGAAACAGAAGAAATTGGCAAATATACCCAGTTTGGGGTTTGGAGCACTGGTTTCCCCCGGTAGGGAAATTTCACCAGGTCCTCAAATAATTCAACGTGATCCTCATCGCTGTCAAAATTGTGGAGCGTATGCAAATTTTTATTGTAATATTTTACTTGGCTCGGGCCAGTGGCAGTGTGTAATTTGCCGGAATTTGAATGGAAGTGAAGGTGAATACATAGCTTCCAGCAAGGAAGAGCTTCGTGTTCTTCCAGAATTGTCATCTCCTTTTGTCGATTATGTCCAAACTGGAAATAAGAGACCTGGTTTTATTCCAGTATCTGATTCGAGAATGTCAGCACCTGTTGTTCTCGTAATAGATGAGTGTTTGGATGAGCAGCACCTTCAGCATTTACAGAGCTCCTTGCATGCATTTGTAGATTCACTCCCCCCAACAACAAGAATTGGAATTGTGTTGTATGGCCGTACGGTATCGGTATATGATTTTTCTGAAGAATCAACTGCATCCGCTGATGTATTACCTGGTAACATATCACCTAGCCAGGAATCCTTGAAAGCATTAATATATGGGACTGGAATATACTTGGCGCCACTTCACGCTTCTTTACCTGTGGCTCACTCCATATTTTCATCATTGCGGCCATATAAACTTAATTTTCCAGAAGCTTCCAGAGACCGTTGCCTGGGTACGGCTGTGGAAGTTGCTCTGGCAATAATTCAAGGACCATCAGGAGAAATGTCAAGAGGTGTTATTAAAAGATCTGGAGGCAATAGTAGGATAATTGTGTGTGCTGGAGGACCAAATACCCATGGCCCTGGATCCGTCCCTCATTCTTTCAGTCATCCAAACTATCCTCATATGGAGAAAACAGCATTGAAGTGGATGGAGAATCTAGGCCGTAATGCTCATCGGCACAATACAGTGGTTGATATATTATGCGCTGGAACATGCCCAGTAAGAGTTCCCATTTTGCAACCTCTTGCAAAAGCTTCTGGAGGTGTTCTGATTCTCCATGATGATTTTGGAGAGGCCTTTGGTGTAAACTTGCAGAGGGCTTCTACTAGGGCAGCAGGTTCCCATGGTTTGTTGGAGATACGTTGTTCAGATAACCTTTTTGTAACTCAAGTAATAGGCCCTGGTGAAGGGGCAAATGCAGATAGTCATGAAAATTTCAAAAATGATAGCGCTCTGTCTATACAAATGCTAAGTGTTGAAGAAACGCAGTGCTTTGCACTATGCATGGAAACACGAGTAGACATCAAGAGTGATTATGTATACTTTCAGTTTGCAATTCAATACTCGAACGTATATCAAGCTGATATATCAAGAGTGATTACTGTCAGATTACCCAGTGTGGATAGTATTTCATCATATCTTGAGAGTGTTCAAGATGAAGTGGCTGCTGTACTTATAGCCAAGAGGACTATCTTGCGAGCCAAAGACTTTTCCTCTGCGAATGATATGCGAGCAACAATAGATGAAAGAGTAAAAGACATTGCTCTAAAGCTTGGTTCCCAGATGCCAAAGTCAAAGCTTTATCGGTTCCCCAAGGAGCTCTCCTTATTGCCAGAACTCCTATTCCATCTCAGAAGGGGCCCACTTTTGGGAAGCATTGTTGGTCATGAAGATGAAAGGTCTGTCTTGCGGAATTTATTTTTGAACGCATCCTTAGATCTGTCTCTTCGTATGCTGGCACCTCGATGTCTTATGCATCGCGAAGGTGGCACTTTTGAAGAACTGCCAGCTCATGACCTTGCCATGCAGTCTGATGCAGCAGTTGTTCTTGACCATGGCACGGATGTCTTCATTTGGTTGGTATGCTACTCAACTTAACTTTTTGCTCTTCTAATGTGCCATAATTTGTTAGGATGCTGCTGGTATTTTTTTCTCTATCTGTTAATTATTAGTGCCCTGTTGAACAAAAATCATGCATGATCAATCTCTTTCTGTCTGAGCTCTATTCGCCCTTCACTTTCGTTTTTGGTCTTACACATTGTTTAGGAAGAAATTTTAGTATTAAATTGCTGTGCAAGAATCCATCATTGAAGTTCAAATCTGTCTGCTTTTGTTAGTCATTATTTTCTCCTTGCCTGCCCACTTCGTTATTTTTTTTTAAAACCAGTTATTATGGTTTTGAGTTTTAAAATAAAGCCATGTTTGGTAGGAGAGGTTTCTCGTTGGTGGGGTGCTGAGTGCTCAACAAGTGTTGATAGAGTTTTTAGAATAAGTAATTTCATTATCATATTATGATCACGTATAATTGTCAGACTCATGTTTAGGTGTGTCGATGAAGTGTTGATATTTGATATGAACGTCTTGTTCTTAAAGAGTCCATATTGCTTAGTGTTCTCACCTCTAGCATTGCAACCAATGTCTCCACCATTGCGAGTATGGAGTACAACTGACCAATGTAACCTAAACTCCTATTACCATGACCATATCCGCAACCGTAGCAGATATCATAAGCACTTGCTTAAAATGTTCTTGTAAGATATACCAGTCAAACTTGTTCATACATAAAGGTCCTGAAAAGCTAGAGTATCTTTGGGCTAAGCATAGCCATTTGAGTTTATCTGTCTTTGACTTGATTGGGTGAATGTCAAGATCGATTTGTGAGATGAATGAGTCAATCTTGCTAACTTTGGGGTCGTTCGGTTTTAAGCTTAACCAACTCCCTTCCTAGCTCGTTGACAGCCTACTGGCATGACCAACACTGTGTAATACCCGTCCAGTAATTTAAGGTGCCTCTTCTAGTATTCTCTTAGCATCTAAGCCTCTATATTTATGGGCATTATTAGAATTCTCAATCTTTTCTTCCATCCTCACCGCCACTGATCTTTCTCCTTTAGTTTTTCAAATAAGGCATCCTTTCTTGTCTGCTCAAATCACTAAATGGTGCCATTTTTTTTATCATGCCCACCTTTGCTCACTCACTATGACTGTTTCCTTGGCATCAAATTTTGTTATAAGTTCCTGTCTAGAATATCCATCATTCACGGTTTGGAAACATTTCTCTTCCATCCTCACCACCATTGACCTTTCTCCTTTGCTTTATCAAGGCAGCGTTTCTTGGCTTCTAGAATCTCCCATCTTGCCATTTCTATCATGCCCACCATTTTTGCCTAAACTACAGCTGTTTCCTTGACATTGATACCATGTGTTATTTCTAGTATATTTGTTCTTTGTTTGAAGACATGCTATGGCTATGGCTATGGCAAAGGCGAAATGTATATTGATTCGGTGCATTGAAATTATCTTTCATTGACTTGGTTATTGTTCTCTGATTTTATTTTATCGCAAGCCTCCAATATGCATCCTCTTATTTCTTCCATATATTATTGTATTGAAGTTTTCCTACTACTTGGTGATATCAGGGTGCTGAACTAGCTTCTCAGGAAGGAAAAAGTGCGGCAACTTTAGCAGCCTGTCGAACATTGGCCGAAGAACTCACTGAAACGCGTTTTCCAGCTCCGAGAATCCTTGCATTCAAAGTATTATTTTAATTGCTAAAATTAAATCCTTTACCAATTTACGTGTTCGGAAAAGGTATAAGAAGGATATCTAATGGAAGTGTCTTTTAACAGGAGGGGAGTTCTCAGGCTAGATATTTTGTTTCTCGGTTGATACCAGCACACAAGGACCCCCCATATGAGCAGGTAAGTGGCAAAGGGTGCATTTAGGAGTAAACAGAGGATATATAACTGTGTGCATATGTGATGAGAAATCCTTTTAATTTTTCTCACACTTTTTGAGAAGACATCTACACTTAAACTTCTTGTGGTTGTTAATGCATAATTTTATGATAATCGGTTGCAGGAAGCAAGATTTCCACAGCTTCGAACTTTGACTACAGAACAGAGAACAAAGCTCAAAAGCAATTTTCTTCACTTTGATGATCCTAGCTTCTGCGAGTGGATGCGTAGTTTGAAAGTTTCACCACCTGAACCAAGCTAAGCAATCCAATGAACATTTTGTAGCTAGTGATGTCCATAGAGGGATCAAATCATACATATAATGCCGCATCAATCTTCTGGTCTGCTATTGTTTTCCTCCTACACTCCCTCCACTCTGGCCCTAGATGCAACTCACCTTGTGTTTGGATTGGGGATAAAATGGATAACATCTCCTTGGTTTTCCTTGTTTCAGAAAAAAAAAAAAATTCTTCTTTGAAATACACAGTTTGTATTTTTGTTTTCTTTTTACAACGTTTTACAATTGCTGTAACTCCAAATTAAAAGGGCGGTTTGTTTCTTCACCTTTTAGGTCAGATTCTGAAATGTCATTTAAAAGCAATAAATATTCGATGTCCAATTGATGTTACTTTGAGCTGTAAGTAGCTCTGTTGCATTCTGAATTCCTTATTTTGTAAATTCATCTTTCCATTCAATTCGATCTTATTTATTTTGATGCCACCAAGTACATATAGTGATATAGAGTACAGGCTTGAAGGCTTTTATCTAATCTTTTGATAGAGATGATGGCACAAATTAGAGGAAATGTTCTTATAAATTCCATTTATCAGGTCTGTAACATGTCCTGCGCCTGTGAGGAATAGGACTGATTTATTATCCGTTCTCAGGTATGTGTGTAAATTTTCACCATCAGTTACCAGTGCTGGTGAAGAAACACAATGTTGGAATGTGATATAAATAAATATATAAAATTCAAACCCTAAAAACATAAAACTACAAGCCCTGAAATTGCCATCCAGAGCAGAACATTCATCCATCCATGGTCCTCCCTGAACATACAATTTCAACAGTCTTGCCAGGCGTCCTTTTTAATTTTTGATTTTCAATGACTGGAAAGATGGCTAAGTTCAACATTATTGCACAAAAAGGGTTAGGAACTCAACTACACATTTTGGACTTGTAGGCATCCTATAAAAGGTCGTCTTGCATTGCTTCAAATATGTAAGTTAGTTAGCTTTGACAGAACTTGATTGAAAGCTCGCAATCTTCAAAGTACAAATGCTCGCCATGATGAACGTTGTGCAAATCGTGCATGCTGAAGCTGGTTTGTGGTATTCTTGTGTTTTAGCCTTAACAAGTCGATGTCCACGCTAGGAGCTAAGTGATTCAGGCGGTGGGACCCCACCTTGTACTTGCAGAATATTCTCAATAAGATGATTGATGGCATTTCCCCTAGCCTACATGAAAAATGATCCATAACTCTATATAGTATTTAAACAACATATATATATACACACACACACACACACATCATACATAATAAATAATATATACTCCCTCGGTCTTAGGATTTGTCCATTGTTAACTTTTCTAGTCAAATTGATCAATTTTAAATTCATAATTAAATATATATTTAGATTTTCAAAATCACAAACTTTAAGATGAGTACTAAATTAAATGTAGTTTATCATGGTCATAGACTCAGAGTATATTTGCATATATCTTAAAGAATTATAAGATGTATGAATTTTAAAAATGGTGAAGTTGACCATAAATATCCCGAGGATGAGGGAATATATATATATATATATATATATATATATATCAACTAACTATGGGTTGAACGGTCTTAGCCACAAGGGGGTAAAGTGGCCCTTAGTCACCTGCAATAAAAAGGTTAATGGTGGGTTTTCGGGAGAAGCTTAGTATCACATCCATGGGTATAACTTCGTTTTTTTTGGGGGATAACTATACCCTTGGATATACTTAACTAATTCTGAAGTTTGATCTCCTTACCTTGACTCCTACGGCAATTGCAGTTTTCAGCTTGACCAATTCACCTAATCTTAAAGAACCTCCTTTCTTATCTTTCACGAAAATTAGGGGTACTTTCCTTGAAGAGGCCAAGCTTGGCAGATGCTTCGTCAACCATCGGGGGTTGCAATCCGAAGCTACTAGTATGGCCTGTATGTTCAAAATGAGACGCATTATATCTCCTTTACAGAACACATTTATGTCGAGGAATTAACTCAGACGTTGGAATCAACGAGAAAGCAAAAAGAAAAAAGAAAAGAATGAATGCATATAGTAAGTTTCGAATTCTAAAGATAAATTTAATGAGAAACCAAGCTTCTAGAATATATGTCTCACCAGAATTAAGATCTATCCTACACACACAGAGATCATATTTCCTTCCATAGATGATTAGCCACCTTACCTTAGGGTTGACACTCACAAGAGTATCCCTGAGCCTTGCAATCCACTAAATGCACGTTTGCACCACACCTGCCAGCCTTCTTTTTTAAAATTTTAATTTCCCCCTTATTTTTTAGGGGTGAGGGGGTAGATAGATAAGCAATGTCACCAAAAGGTTTCAAGGGAGTGCAACTAATGCAGAAGGGAAATGTGCGGAAAAAAAATGCTCTAAAAAAAGTAACAATAGTAATGAAAGCAGTACCCAATTATCAGCTAAATTAAAGTAGGCTTTCTCCTTCCAGAAATACATCAAAGAAAGCTAAGAAGGGTGCCCTCTCCAAACATAGCAGTTAGATTTCCAAATATAAAATCCCTGTCACCTTTCCAAACAAGGTTTATAAAGCTACCCAGGTCATGGACACTCATGGTCATGCCAAACAACACAAAATGGAGAGACAAGTTAGACGAAACATCACAATGCTAAACAGAATAATTGTGGATTTTTCTTCTCCTAACCATGTGCAAATATCATACAGGGACGGTTTTTCCCATTGGGACCAAATCATACCTCAAGCTCATTCATTTTGGTTGTCAATTTCATAGGGAAACTATCATTGACTTGTCTTCATTTATCAGAGGTTCCGGCACCATCGTATTGATGGCCTAACAAGCAAATACTTTAGCAACTAAGTTGATATGTACATGATATAGAAAACTGCACAAACTTTTTAAGCTCTCTCAGACAAGAAAACTTATAACAAGTATAAAAAAAGATCCAAAATGAAACACTAAAAGGTAAGATGCACTCTGAGTAGGATTTAAGCCAAAGAATTAAGGACCGACTTTCAAAATGCAGTAAAACATTTTGAATGAGTTATTTTTGTCCGAACAAAACAAAACAAAACAAAAACAATGAGCAGCCAATAGATCATTATTACTATAACATTAGGTAAAAAATATAAAAAGCAAAAACAACCTGCAGTTTAACAGAAGAAGCTTTACTATTGCTGCCACTGTTGATTACCGGATTCAAGCTTTCCATTTCAGCAGGCAGTGGGGGCATCCGTTCAAGCACCCGAGTGACATCATTTACCCCAATTGAAAACTGCTGCTGAAATGTTAAATACAAACAATTTCACTAAACATTTAATAAAAATGGAGAAAAAACTAGAAGAATTGGGGGGGGGGGGGGGAACAGAACCTTGAGCCATATTTTATCAGGTAAAGCGCTGTCCAAAACTCTTGCCGACTCTATCTCCCTGTTCAATTAATACAGCAAAAACCCAATTTTTCTCTTGAAATCCCACCAAAAACGAAAGAAAATAAAAGGGTTTTAGAGGGTTTTTGTTATCAATTACCTCTGAATTGATTTGAGCAGACCAACAAGATTCTCTCCTTCATAGCTACTAACAATATGCAATTAAATTCAAACAAACACACATACCCATAACAAAATTAGTCATTATGAAGAAGAAATTCGGCAGGTAAAATTAAAATTTAGAAAATTACATTGATTCTTTTTGTTGGTGAACAACAATTTCTTTGTCAGGTTTTGCTGCTGTTTTCTTTTTGCTTCGCATTCTTCCAATTTTTGCAGCTGTTTCGTTTCCCAGAATTTTATTTTGGGTTTTTGTCAATTTTAAACACTATATATAATAATAACTAGGTTAATTACATATATTAGTATATTTTTTAAAATAATTAAAAAAATTATACATCCATAAAATAATTACAAAAGTATTACGTTTTTTTATTTTTATTTACAAAAGTATTCTCTCTTCTCTTTTCATTTCCATTTTTATAGTTCGACACGGCGACGGCTATATCTTCAAGAATGAGTTGGATTGAATTCCGGGTAAATGGCAATAATTGTACCTTTAACATTGTGGACTGATACCATTGGCAACTTGTCAGCCATTGATACTAAGCAAAAAGCTGTCAAAGTCCTCCTCTCCCCTTTGTGAGTTTTATTTTTGAAAAGGGAAAAGTTGGACGTTTTCATGGAGCCGTCGTTCATGGATACTCCATGCTCGTTTTCTTTTTTCTTTTCAGACAAATGGTTAATAGGTTCGGCAAACCTTCATACCAAGGTAATCATTTGTATTAAAGGTTGGTTACCTTTGTTTTAAGGTTGGATACATTTTGTATTAAGTTTTGGTTACCATTATATTAAGGGTTGGTTACCTTTTGTATTAAAAGTTGGTTATCTTTGTATTACTGTTTGAGTACCTCTGTATTAAGGTTTGGTTACCTTTATATTAAGGGTTGGTTACCTTTGTCTTAATGTTTGGTTACTTTTATATAAAGGTTGGTTACCTTGGTATAAAGTAACCAAACCTTAATACTAAGGTAACCAACCCTTAATATAAAGGTAACCAAACCTTAATACAGAGGTAACCAAACATTAATACAAAGGTAACCAACTTTTAATACAAAAGGTAACCAACCCTTAATACAATAGTAACCAAAACTTAATACAAAAAGAATCCAACCTTAAAATAGAGGTAACCAACCTTTAATATAAAGGTAACTAAACGTTAATACAAAGGTAACCAAACCTTAATACAGAGGTAACCAACTTTAATACAAAGGTAACCAAAACTAGTTACTACACTTTCAGAAATTAGTTACCTCTATACTAATGTTTAGTTACCTCTATACTAGTGTTTGGTTACAGCGGATAGAGAAAGAAATATGACTTGTTTTTTCAGTGGCAGGGGGAAGAAGAAGGGGGAGGGGGGAGGTGGGAGGGGATGGGTGGAGGGAGGGGGGAGGGTTGCGGGAGGAAGGAGGGCGGGGGCAGGGGAAGAAGAAGATGGGAGGGAGGAGGGTAGCGGGAGGGAGGGGATGGGCAGAGGGAGGCCGGCGGGAGGGAAGGCGGGGGAAGAAGAAGATGGGAGGGGGGAGGGTTGCGGGAGGAAGGAGGGCGGGGGCGGGGGCAGGGGAAAGAAGAAGGTGAGAGGGGATGGGAGGGAGGGCGACAGAAGGGAGGGAGGCCAAATGTATTTTGCGTTATTTTTGTAATTATTTTGTGGATGTTTTATTTTTGTAAATATTTTGTGATTGTTGTATATTATTGTTAAGGACTCATACCTATCCAGAGCCCAAAGTATCATTTTGAGCCCATTTTAGTAGAGAGTCTATGGATGGGCTATAATGTACTTATAACTCACTTAAAATCATCAGGTAACTATTGTGTTTTAGGGCACTACTTTTAATTGTTCATATATATAAACTCATACAAGTGGCGACACACGAGTTGCGTATACAATAATCGTAAGATATAATAAGAAATTTTGAGGATTAAGTAATAAAAAAAAATTAAGAAGAACAAAATTATAATAAAATTAAATTTATAAGAAAAAAGAAATTTGTGACACAATCTCAAGAAAATGGTTATTTTCTCATCTCTCCCTTTATAATAAGAGATATTTTAAGATTAAATACTACTCATTAAAAGTTATTAATATTAGCTAGTACATATTATATTTTAGAGTTAATTTATGAAGTTTTTAAACAAAATTATGAATTTCATTAATTTAAGACAATACATTAATGATTTTTGTAAATTATTTAAATATACTACTTAATGTAACATTTGTTGTCTTCAAATTTACTTTAGTGAAGAATTTGACATACAAATCATTTTTCTAAAGGTGATGGATATTATTATAATAAGAATAATACTATTAGAACTATTACAAAAGTGTCGAAAAATATATATTTACTCTAACAATATTATTTTATTTGAAAAACATTTATGGCCCCTACATAAATAAGGAGTTATGCAGCAACTACAAAATGGGAGTTTGATAGAATATAAAATAAAGATGTACAAATAAGAATAGCCTAATTTATAAATTTTTTTTATTTGTATAAGAATTAAATTTTTTTTAGCAAAATAAAAAGACTTCATAAAAAAAGACAAAGATCCTCCTAGTTCGAAAAACCTGCCTTTCATAAAACTATTGAAGATGATTACTTTATTTGACTCAATAAACATTTCTCTGTATATCCATGGACCCACAGAAATAATTTCAGTCAGTTATGGCCTATGGGAAGCAGCTCACATGCAATTGGATCCCTTATTTGCCGTAGTATTTCAAACCACAACTTTTAGCCAGAATACTCAAACTTATGCTTATATATGGAAATTAAACTGCAATTGATTTTAAGATATGGTTGCCCATTAAAGGCTAGAATAGCACATTCTTTTTCCTCTGTAACAAATTATAATCCGAAAATAATACTTTCTTGGAAGGGAAATAAATTTTTTTTTTTTTTGGTTTAAATGTCTAGTTGTCTTTGATGTAGAAATGGTGACATGCATAACAAAATCAAAAGTCAAATGGCATTTTATTGCAATTGGTTGGATTATGTAATGTTGAGAAATTAAAGAAGAGGGATGATGGGGCATTGGATTCTTACGCTTGGAAATTTCTGCTATGAGTAGAGAGGAGTGCGTGCCGGCATTGGTGTACTTTTTCAGTCTTCATCTACAGTTACGTTACATTATTTTTTAGGTAGCAATGAAGACCATAGAAAAAAGTTATGTTATCAAAGATCTATAGCAGAATTACAATTATATAATTAGTTAAGATTACAGGATTCGTCCACTATGTTATTTATCTGAATTGTCACTAATATTTTTGTACGTAATTAATAATAAAAGAGTCAGTTATATAAATTTACAATATATATAATTTTTCATATAAAAAAATGAATTGTTTCCATACATTTTATCTCTAGCACACGTCTATCCTTCAATGATCATGGAGGTTGATTGTATTTATTTATTTGTTTTTCTCTTTCATGGAGAAAAGATATGGTTAATTATTGATACTACCTTATATTAGTATAATAAGAATTAAATTTAAAAGGGAAAAAGAAGGAAAAAAAAGGTTAAAGAGGGGGAAAATGAGAGATATTTAGTAAAAGAAAAAAAAAAGTGCGATAGAGAAACAGGCAATTAGCAAGAGATTTACAAGCATAAAACTGTCCACTCCCAGAGTCCCGGGTGACTGAAGTCTTTCCCTCCTCAGAGTTGTGTATATAACTATATACATATACAAACAAACGGACAAACACACTAATCTCCTGCAGTCCTGCTGGCCCAATTCACGCACAAAACCCCCAAACACCACACTATTTCCATTGCCGTTCAGTTTTCTTCCTCTCCAGACAGAGTCCACCCCCATTTGGGTTTCCTCCCATTTCTCTCCAAGGGAGAAACAGAGGATGCTGAAGAAGAGAAGGGTCCTACTGCTAAACATTTGGCGCCACCAAACAGTCCTATCCAATCATTTCTCTTTTCTGTATTGGGTTCTGTGCATCTCTCATCAATTTCCCATCTAATCAATTGACAATCTTGATCTACAACAAACCACCCAATTCTCCCTTCACTCCAAGCAAGTTTTCAATTTTCTTGCCTTTTTCATCACACCCCAGAAAAAAGAAGAAGAGTAAATACAGTAATTTTAAAGCAATAATATAATTGTGATAAAATCTTTCTGGGTTTTGTTGGTTTCAACAGGAACTAGAAGATCTCAGTCAATGAAGGGATCTTTTGCTGTAAGTTGTTCCAATTCCTTTGATATTGCTGTTGTTTTGTTAGTTGTGCTTCAAAATTTCTTGTGTAAAGCTGTGTCCCACGTTGCTCACTTTATAAAACTTCCTTGAGTATATTTGTACACTCTCCTTGGTAACATGGTTGAGAAAAGGAGTGGACTTGCGCGCGCATGAGAAAGCTAAAGGTTGTAAGATCTATAAAGTCTGTTTCTTTTTCCCAATTGCGTTATGTTATTTGCTCAATCTTTTGTTTTTACATCCATAAATAACAAGAAACAAATTTATATCCTTAGGATCTGATTTTTTGATATTTTATCACTCACTTTTTCTTTACTGAGAACTGAGGTTTGTGAGTAATTTATTGAATTCATTTACTTTTTGGTAAATCATAGTTACTATAGTAGTATTCTTAGCAGCTTTCTTCTGTAAGCCTGTGGTGATTTGATTTTGCTTTATGTTTTATAAAGCTAGTAAGTAACAAATCTGATATGTCAGTTTATCCCAATATTGTCTTTTTACATTGAAAATTGTAATTTGTGTGTCTTTCCTTTTCTTTGGTGTTCGGCTACTAGATCTATAGTTTAACATCACGAAGTTAAACAGTACTTAAAAATTTCTAAAGTGTTAATAGATGGCAATAATGCTCAACTTCTTCACCATTTGACAAATATATACAGTTGCTTACCGTATGATCTCATGTCATAATTTGCACTAACAAATAATGAGTTGGCACCAATAAAAACATTTACTTGGCACTAACAACATTAATTTGACACTAACATTGTTGTCCCTAAATTAACAGCAGCACGTGGCTGTGCTTCTGGTACTTGTATTATTTGGTGAAGCTCGAAGGGCTATCTGTGGCAGCTCACTTTGCAAAGAGACTAGTTCAGGAGTTGTTCGACCCCACAGTGTCTCAATTACTGAATTTGGTGCAGTTGGTGATGGGGTGACCCTCAATACCAAAGCATTTGAGAATGCTATCTTCTATCTTAATTCATTTGCTGACAAGGGCGGAGCACAGCTTTTTGTTCCAGCAGGCCGGTGGTTGACAGGAAGCTTCATCCTCATCAGTCATCTAACTTTGCGGTTAGATAGGGATGCACAGATTTTAGGATCCACGGTGAGCTTTGACCTCATTATATATGCAATATGTATGTCTACTGTGATTTGTATACATTCTGACAGACGTGTTAGTACATTTTCCTTTGTAATGGTAGATAAATTAATTAGGTTCTGTAGAAAGTTTCCTGTGTAGCAAATTGGGTCATTATTGTTATAGCAATCGCTATCAAGTAATGGTCAAGAAATAAGTACTGAATTTCATATATAGGCATGCTAAGAAATTGACTTTAACTTCATTTAAAAGCATTTGATTAAGATCCACCGACTTACGTTGCATAACTTTCATTCAGTTCTGCTTAGCCGTGATCTTACTATGCTATTACACCATTTAGACTTTTCCTATCTTTGAAGATATTCATCTGAGTGCGACTGCGGAGTACTCTGCCCAGTCAATTTGGGGCATTAGTTGTTATCGCATGTAAAGATAATACCAACTAGAATATATTGCATTGTTTCAGAACTCTGATGATTGGCCAGTCATTGATCCTTTACCATCTTATGGCCGCGGTAGGGAGTTACCTGGTGGAAGGCATCGAAGCCTCATTTACGGACGCGATCTGGTGGATGTTATTATAACAGGTTAATGATTAGACTTCTTTATAACATGGTTTCTTTATGAGCTCTCTTCTTCAAATTGCCACTGACAAAAGTTCCCATTCAGGAGATAATGGAACAATCGATGGTCAAGGCAGTGTCTGGTGGGATTGGTTCCGAAGTGAAACCTTAAATTATACTAGGCCTCATATGGTTGAGTTGATTGATTCGACAGAAGTGATCATCTCGAACCTGACCTTCCTTAATTCACCTTTCTGGAACATCCACCCTGTGTACTGCAGGTCAAACACATTTATTTTTCTTGTTTGTTAAACTTCAATTTTTTTTGTTCCCAAATATATAAAACTGTGCGAAAGCGAAGTCCTGTGAATTAGGCGGAGATTTGAGACTGTTTTTCTGGATGAACAGCAAAGTTACTGTCCAGAATGTCACAATCATTGCTCCTCTTAACTCACCGAACACGGATGGTGTTAATCCAGGTTAGTTTTCTTTATTTAACTGGAGGTTTATCCTTTTCACAAGAATTCTAAAATTCTGGAACAGGTAACTGATACTTTTTCATAGCCTTTTGGTACACATAAACTTAAACACCCTAGCAAGTGCAATTATATATCTCATAAGATTTCCTATACTATCTCCATTCGGAAAAGACAGTCCAGCTTTTTTCCTGACAATTTTTTATTAGTAGTAGTGTTTGCATAGGACACATTTAGTCATTTTTTTTGAATAACCAACAGTAAATTTTAAGATTTGTTTCAGAGAATTGTTCCAATTTTTATACAAGTTCTCCCCTTTCCATCGAAGAATAAAACAATTTCTGAGAAAAATTTCCCTGCTAACGTGTCTAAATCATGGTTGTGATCCTTTAATAAGAACATTCCTTTTACTTGCAGTATAATCTTGAAGTTAATGTTGTGTAAACATTGGTTCAGGCAGTTCATAACTCTCTCTTCCCCAAACTGTAATATTTCTTCGGATGGAGCAATTTAAATTTTGTTACACAAACAATATATGGAGGTTCTGACTTTCTGACCAATATGTTAAATGCATCCAGACTCTTCCAATGATGTTTGCATTGAAGATTGCTACATAAGCACAGGGGACGATCTGATCGCCATTAAAAGCGGGTGGGATGAATATGGCATATCATACGGTCGTCCTAGTACGAATATTATCATCCACCGGCTTGTTGGACGGACTAATTCAAGCTCAGGCATTGCAATTGGAAGCGAGATGTCTGGAGGTGTATCAGACGTTTGTGCAAAAGACATCTATTTATTCAATTCAAACAGAGGTATTTCAATAAAGACCTCCCCTGGACGTGGCGGTTATGTGAAAAATATCTTCATTTCAGGCGTGACCATGTCCAATGTTAAAGTTGCTATAAAATTCAATAGTAACTATGGGGAGCACCCAGATGAGTTTTATAACCCAAATGCTCTTCCCGTGATAGACATGATTACCATTCAAAATGTTACAGGAGAGAATGTTAAAGTTGCAGGCCTTCTAGAGGGAATAGAAGGGGATAATTTCATAAACATTTGCCTATCCGATATCAATCTCAGTGTAACCTCACGTTCTACATGGAAGTGTTCCTATGTCGAAGGATTTTCAGATTCTGTTACTCCAGACATTTGTGAGCCGCTCAAGTGCAAAATATATCCCGAGAATATGTCAAATTGCTACCATTTGTCTAATCATTTGCGGAGGAGCGAAAACTGCGGTGCTCGGTTGGAGTCTTGGTAAATATTGTATACATGCTGGTGGTGAAACTGCTTTCGTCTGGATTCGTTTTCTCATTAATTTGATTCTTTTCATTTCTGAAACCAGTGCTTAATTCTGCTGACATAAAAGGTGGAGGGCCGGGGTAGCTCTTCCGATATATGGTTGCTGACTTGGGAGATGGAACTGAAGATGAATGGTTCTTGTAATCAATTGATTTATAGAAATTCGAGTGATTTAGTATAATATACATTTGAAACTGTTTTCTGCCCCCCTAATTTCTACTACTGTTGTACTCTCTGCGATCAGTTGCTTCTGTATTTACTAATACAAATACAAATACAAAAGGCAAGTGATGTTATGTTCTATTAGTTTTTATGGGTTGATGCTTCATGAAAGCCTTGTTCCTTAGTCAATATGGATTGTTCAGTACACAAATGATAGGTGCACTCTCAAATTTGTACCCCAAGTCCAAATTCTGCTTGTGTTGATTACTTTTTCTTTTACTCCCTTACTTCCAAAACTAAACTAGAGATGTATTTTCATTTATAGTTGATTTCAAGTTTGAGATATATTTCTATTTTTAAACTATAAAGTCAAATGAAATTTCAAACGTATCATGTTATCATTACTGTATGTCTTCATCTATCTAGTCTAATGTTAGGATATATTTGAAAAGGTAAAATTTTATTTAAAATCATCGTTTTAAAAATATTTTTTTAATTTTGGAATGGGTCAAAGTAATATTTCGATGTACAACTATCACTATAAGATGATCATATATTAATAGTAATTAAATAGTATTTTTTTTGTTATGAAAATGAATCCATAAGTAATTGTTCAAAATAGACCCTAACCAAGATCAGGAGAATTACGAGTTTATGACCATTTATAGAATTATGTAGACTTTGAACAAGTTCTTTTTTCCCCACAAACTCTAGAAACAATACTAGAGAAGAAAGATACGAATTATATGATAAAGTTGAGGAAATATCTTATTATACCTACCCTATCCAAGTAATCCGAATTACAAACTTTAAACAACTAAATGGTCCTGGAGGGTGGAATTTGATCAATTATGAAACCATAGGGACGGTATTGTCGTAAGGTGACAAATTATTAGATAATTTTACATTTTAATCTGAATATATAGAACAATGGTTAGAGTCATTGATTGGAAATTTCGACACCATATATGCAATTTTCTTTTAGAAAAGACGTGTAGATGATGTTATATATAGGCAGCTGGCATCCCAATTGTGGATGATAATATATAACCATAATACATGTTATTTGGAGTACTATTTTTTGTAGATACAAACATGTAACCATGAACTCCAAATAATATTATTATGGAAACAGATTAATTAATGTATCTTTATTATCTTATTATAGACAACAAACTTTATTTAAGAATGTGGTTAAGAAATAAAGATTACAAAGCAATGCTAACAAGAAATCAAAGCTTGTTGGGTGTCTCATAGTCGTTAGATGCAAAATGCAATCAACGAGCAGTATTCAAGAATCAAGATTATGAGGTCGAAACTGATCAATTGAACTTGATCTCATTAAATTTTTCTATGGACATTAGTTTGATGATACTCTAACCAAGAAGAAAAATTAAGTAATGAATTAAGCACAAATAAGATGTATCTTAGGGATCTGGTTATGGTGAAGTTGACACTAATATAAACTTACTAGAATGAAGTTGGTGTCAATTTCACCCTAACCGAATCCGTATTGTAGGTACAAGAACTGATTTACAAAAAGATTTGAGGTGTACTTGTAAAATTTGTTCTATAAATTAATGTACATGTGTAAACCTTTTACAAAATTAATGTCATGCTTCCTCATAGAGCTTTCTATTTAAAGCAAAATTTGTAGAGAGATCTTTATATAAATCTAGCAGCATCAAAAGGAGCTAGTGTTTGTCCGTGTGATCTTCAGCCTCTTTACGGTGGTCAAAAACATCCTACGAATACACAAATTCAGTGATAATGAGAAATTCAGAAATATTCGTCTTCATCTTAAAATAAGAGTTTTATTTGTTATATGTTATTCAAAATGAGAGTCCGCTTTTAAAGGTAGGTAAACTAAATAAGTTAAATAATATTCCTCATTGTTCTTAATAAAAAATGGTTTAAGTTATTAATTAAAATTTTATTTATTTATTTATTTAAATAGCATGTGGAGATCAAATTAATGGGAAACTGACGACTGCTTCAAATGCGGACTCTCAGACGAAAAGAACACGCACATAGAAAAAAAAGAGAGGGGTTAATATATATTTTTTTGGTGTAAAAAAGTTTTGTTATTGGAGTAGGCTACCCCACAAAAGACACCTAACAGGAATAGGTTGCCCCACAACATATGACATAGAATAATAACATTGAATGCTCATCTCCTAAGAGTCACAAAAGAGGATCAAATTCATGACCTAGACGAAAATTATGTGTCAAACTTACCGCTGAACTAATTCTTAAGAACGAGGGTTAATATATAAAAGCAAGGAGAGGTAGCTTACTCCCAAGGAACATCCCCAACCATCATCCAGTCCCCTTCTTGGTCTTCGTATGTTAACACATGAGTATATCTGTGATGTGGACATTGTTCCCCTTCAGCCCCTGCACCTTTCAATATTAATAATTATACTCCCTATGTCCTGTAAAAACGGGTTTAATTTAATTTTTTTTTAGTTAAATTGATTATTTTTCAAATTAAAATTTATACTATTTTTTTGGTTAATATAAGTAGAAAAACTATAACAATAAGAAATTAAGTCGAATTTACTGTAATCTCCAATTTTCATAGGTTTGAACATATAAATAAATATATTTAATTTTTAGTTTTAAAATTAATCAATTTGATAACAAAAAAAAAAATCAAACTAAACCAGTTTTTGAATGGAATCAACAACCTCAAGTTTATAATCACAAATCTATTATATATGTCATAGCTAAAACACAAGGGTTACCATGAAATGAAATACTAATATATTCTATAAAATTATCAGAATCTATAATTAATCTAATAATATTGATCATATGAATCTATCTTTTATATATATATTGACAATGAACCCATTTATTATAGCAAGTAAATGGTTATTTAGCTTGATTGTTTTGAAATGTTAAGCAGTATTCCTTTTGTTCCAAAACTAAAGATATATTTTTTACTTTTACATTGACATAAAATTCTTAATATATAATTACTAATTTTATTTGTAATTCATTGAGTACTATTATGCCACTATTACTGTATTTTCAGCCAATATTAATTAGAAATAATTAATTTGAAAAGCTAAAATTTTTACTAGTATAAAAGGTAGAGAGTAATATACAGTAACGAGGAGGAGGAGGAGAATAATAAAGTTGGTTAACGTACAGAGAATATTGGGAGTGGAGAACATATGTTCCAAGGTGTTAATCAAGGGAGGGTAGCCAGCATGAGCCAGCAGATCAACTTTCCTGCCAATCCGAATGCCTTCCATTTTTACCTTCACAAACAAACTATGAATACCATATATCAAATTAGGTTTCTTGGTTACTTTTTCTAATTTCTTTATACTATCTCCTAGATCTCCCAAAATATCATATATACCCTTAAAATCAATTTGATTAAATTTAATAATTATAAATATTATAAATTATCTAAAAAAAATACTACTATTACTTGTGATGGGGATATATTAATCTCAGAGCTTAAAAAAATAAATAAATAAAAAATCAATGTCTGTTTTAAATTTAAAATGTCACACAGTGATATATATATATATATATATATATATATATATATATATGGATACGGAGCTAGGGAGTATATGATTATGATATGAATGTATCATGCATGTATACATGTAAGAAAATGACACAGTACATAATACGTAGGTAGGTAGATACCTTGGAGAATGAAAGGTGGTTGTGGAAATGCCGAGTCCGAGGCTGAGATCAGTTGATAGGTCTGATGATAATTTCATAATTCTGTTGGAGACCGAGGAATTGGGAGGATAATAATTAACTATAGAAGAGGAGGAAGAGGAAGAAGAAGAGGTTAAATATAATTGATGATTAGATGATGATGATATTATTAACGGAGGAATAAGAGGAGTAGGAGTTTGGTAATTGCTGCTGCTGCTGTCGATTGATGATGTTAATGAGGAAGATGATGATGAATTTCTTCTTGGAATTGATCTCCTCATTTCTCATCACTCTAAATTAATTGTGTGTTTTTAATGTGTGATTAAGTGCTGCTAGCTAGCTGCAACCCCAGAAGGAAGGAAGAGTCTCAAGAAAATATCACACACACGTATGTGTGTGTGTATATATATATACACACACACACAAACACACCCAGCTTTAATTATATCTATTAATTAGTCCAGCTGCCCACAGGACACACGCATGTATAAATATAAATAGTTAAAAGATTAAAATGTAGATAGATACTAAATACACAAATAAAAATATAAATAGTTAAATACACATTAATTCTTAGTGTTATAAATTAAATATAGCTAGAGAGAGAAACAGAAAAAGAAAAAGAGGAGAGAGAAAGAAAGAAAGAAAGAAGAGTAGGCAGGCCGCCGGAGGTAGAGAGGAGAGGGAGAGAAGTAAAGAAATTGGTGGGGAGGCATGACTTTGAACAAACTCTCTTTTGCCTTTGCCACTGCCCCCCTCATTACTCATGTACTCTTTCCACCCGACAATTACATGTGTCGTCTCAATATTATATACTATATATACACTATATATATATATATTGTATATACTACCCCTCCTATTACAAAAATATACCCCTCCTGTTACAAAAATATATACTCCCTCTCCGTTTTAAAATCAGAGATACAATTTAATTTTTAACATTAAACGACGTTATATTAAATTTTAAATTAATATAAATTTATTTAATTTTACTTAATGCAATAATTATAATTGTATAGTATATAACAAAAACTATTAATCACAAAATTTATTTTATTCTAAATTTTTATGAATCATACCAATTTTAAAATTTAATATAACCTCGTTTGACTTAAATTATATCTTTAATTTTAGAACAGATGAAGTACTAATTAATAGCTCCATTGTTAACAACTATCTAGACTCTAGACTTGATCGCAACCTACTAATATAAAATACAAACGCGGTATATTTCTCAACGTTGTTTTTTTCTTTTTGACCAACTCCTGGAATAAGAACAAGATAAATTTTCATTAATAAGTAAATCGAATTATAAAAATATTAAAGTCGAGGTAATACCTTCTCCCGTCTCAGATTGAAACTCGATACATATTTTTAAAAAATAAATAAGAATATACAAACTTTTGTAGTTCTTCAACACTAACAACGAAAAAGAGGCCGTCATCATGATAACCTCACACTCAAATCTAAATAGATATGTCTTCATTAATTAATGTCAATCAAACCTACTCTACAGAGAGATCATGAAAAAAAAAACTCTGTAGAATGAAAAAATCTCAAACTAGGAGAAAAAAGACTTCCAAACTAGGAGAAACAAAACTTCATAAAAAGAGAAAATAAGAACAATTAAAAAGAAATGCAAGAAAAAAAATTTAAAAAAGATCTCTGTAGCGTAGATCAAAGACCCTTCTCTGAAAATATAAATATTAAGTTTTTTCTAGAGAGAAGAGAGAGAGAGAGGAGAGAGTTGTTCAATTTTTTTCTCAACGTTTTATATACTAGTATATGAATATTATTTTAGACATGGTAGAAATTAAATAATCCAATAAATTCTTTATTTTATATACAATCGACCAAACACACTTGCAATAAAAAAGAAAACATCCAAACATGCACCAAATTTATCTCCCTCTATCCACTATAAAAGAGTATTACTGATCTTAATTGCCTCCTATCTTTTCTTTCACGTTCAATAAATTTGTCATTCCAAAATTAAACCCTGCCTTAATTGATTAGACAGCTATCACATTCTTGAATTCGCTAATTTTCAATTCTGGATACTCCGTGCCTTAATTGATTAGACAGCTATCACATTCTTGAATTCCCTAATTTTCTATTTTAGGTTCTATACGTTTTAAAATTAGAGATACATTTTAATTTCTTATAGTCAATTTATAAAATTTAAAAATTTTAAATTGATATAAAGTTATTTAATTTTAATATAAACAAATAACAAATATAACAATTGTAAATTTTGTTGTTTTTAAAATTTGAACGAAATTATATTAATTTTAAATTTTAAGATTTCACAAATTAATTTTAAAAAATTAAAATATATCTCTAATATCGTAACGGAGGTATAGTACTTAATTTACTAATTTAATAACAATATATCAGCAGTTAATCCACTGAATTTATCAATATTCAGAGATAAGTTATTGGACTCAATCACAATATTTACAAACGCATCGATCTGTCACCATTTTGTGTCAAAATTGTGTATATACGTCTGATCTAAGAAAGTAACATGTCGAATTTGTGTGAATAACACATTAATTATATTTGTCTACCCCTTTCCTCTTCCGCCAGCCCTTTTTGGTCCGCCTATATATTATATCTACTTATAATAATAGTTGAGATGTTATTTATTACGATATATAGAAGGACTTTTGTTAATATTATTACAATAAATTATATATGTGGTACATTTTTCATTTTTAGAATGTGACAGCCTCCGTCTAAAAATAATTAAACAAACATGAATTTTTATTTAGCTTTCTTGATTCAAGACAAATTCAAAACATTATTTTTTTTTGTGTGTTTATTTTTAAAAATAATCCCGTGGGGAAGAAAGGAGGGAGTATAGTAGTAACAAGGAGTAACGTACAACAAAGGGTAAAGAGCTGAATGTAGACAGACAAGATGGGGGGCATACAGAATCAAGGGCCTCGATGGTTGAAACCTTTTACCAAAGCAAAGACATAATCAAATTTAAGGGGGATTAATCTTATCAAATACAGATTATATATATATATATATATGTTCAGTGGATGAGTTTATCGAATTTATCACCTCACCTTGGTAAAAGTTAACTAATACTTCATACGTCCCATAAAATAGTCCCAATCCTAGTTAATTAATTTTATTTTTAAAATAATAAATTTATACTTAGTAATTTTTCTTAATTAAATAATTTACAATATTAACTACTGCATCAATTAAAATAATATAAACTCACATCAAATTTAAATTTACGACTTCATAAATTAATAAGGAAAAAAATCAAATAGAACTATTAAAGGAAAGGAGTATATATATACTTATAATTAATTAGTTCTTCGATCAATTAATTATTTATCCAAAATATAAGTACTTACTACTTAATTAACTAATTATGATTATACAGTAATACAGATAGCAAGTTATCATTATAAATGTTCTCTGTATGTAGGGTCCAAATTTTAAATAGTTACGTTGTTGTACTTTGTAATGCAATTAATAATGCAGAAGCTAATTAAGTTCACGAGGGTGCTGCTTCCAACAATACATGCATGCATGCATGCATACTGGGGAAGAAGACAGACAGATATATAAAGCATTTTTGAAATTTGCTGGCATGGTTACTTTCTTCATATGGTTTTTATATGTATTTTTCAATTATTTGTTTAAACATTTCTGATCTCAAAAAATAAAATAGTGTTTGGGTGATGGGAAAAGAATTGTATAAATATTTAAATCTTGTCATGTATTACGAAAATTTTCGGTTCAATTACGATTGCGACGTATATACATACATGAAATATGTATGAATTAATAATAATCATACAATAATTTATTTTATTTTATCACATAAATTTTTATATTAGTTGTAATTTAACTTTGTCATAAATTTGTGTGACATGTAAATCATTTATCCCTTTGTATATGCTATGTCTAGCTTTGTCTCACGATGTTAAATATTACTCTCATATATATATATATATATATATGTGTGTGTGTGTGTGTGTGTGTGTGTGTGTACTATCAGTGCTTTTTTAAGACTTTAATGTTGGCCAAAAGCACTGATTATGTTTAGTAAATATGAGAAACTCATTCAAAAAATTGTGATGTTATATGTTTAATTACAAAAAATTAAAATTCTGATCAACCGATTGCGAAAATTGGAAGGATGTTCACCACCCAAATAAAATAAACTCAATAGTTCATGATAATAATTTATAATTAAGTCTTTTAAATAATACAACAAAAATTACCAAGTATCGAAGTGTTACACCTGATTATTGTAAAATTTATCATTTTTAAAAGATAAATTAATTGCATCACTTCTAAAATCGTTAGTAATTTTCAAAAATATAGACTTAATTTAAATAATTACAGTACTGCTATTGATTGCCCTGCCGCATTAAAGCTTAGAAGAAGGCCGTAAAGATGTTGGTTGATTCTGTCTGCCGCCCTTGCCGATTTGAGGCAGGCAAAAGCGTGGTGTCTTGTCCTCCAGTCCATATTATTTTCTCTCTCATCTTTTTTACACACAGCTGGTAATTATTTTCACAGACAGAACAGTAAAAATGCACGTGTAATTTGTCTAGTTAAAATAATCAAATACTCATTCAACAAAACATGCATACAAATCAGTAAAAAAAAGAAGATTAAAGGATCCGAATATGAAAGCACTAATAAGAGACGTGTAATCAACTCCATTGCATTTAGTTGGGAAACACAAATAAAAGAAGCAAAGTCTATGTCTCCCCCTTTAGTTTCTATCTCATCATAACACGGGGTATAAACTTAATTTGCTTGGACCTAAAGCAAAAAAAAAATAGTTAAGCTTTAATTATATACTAGTCTTTTTCAAAATTTGAATTATCATGTCTAGTTAGATCTAGCTATAAGAATATATGGGTTGTCTGTCTCCTAGCTCCTAGCTAGGTCTGAGTCAAAAGTTAAGAAATTAATTAAGGCCATGCATGGAATTTGCGTTTGGTTTTCCCCAAGTACATATAATGATGAAATATAAACTAAGCAAATACTACTTCTGATGTTCTCTCTTCCTTATTTTGAACGCCTCATCTGATGTGTATACTCTACCCTCTTCAAACAACGAGTCTCATTTGTAAATCTTGGCAAAGATGTATCTTACTTTCATGCAACACGACAAGTATATTGTGTCATTTTATACTGTTATATCTTTATTGATAGAATGAGATTCTTTTTGTGTAACAATTTTTTTTCAAATAAAACTCTTGTATGGGACAAATGGAGCTAACATATATTATGTGTTTTCAGTATTTATTTATTTACAGCTAATTGCGTGATGATTGTACAACAAATATTAGAAATCATGGTCGGAAGGGTGCATGAGCGTAAGACTGTCAATGAATCAAATTTTGATCCTGATTTGATCTGTTCTAATTTATTTATTCACTGATTTATAATAATTTAATTTATTGGATCAATATTTTAAATGAGTCAAATCATGGATCAGATTTTGATTTAATCCATTGATCCACAAAACAAAAAAAGAAAATCCCATATGTTCCGGCTTAGTGGATCCAAACAGTGAACTCATTAATCTTGTGTGTTTTCTTTTCTCTTTCTAGATTATACTGTTCTGTTCATCAGTCAGATTGTTCTGATTTACTAACGAGAAGGGGTGAAAGGGGGTGGGGTCCATCAGTCTAGATTATACTTAATAAACCATTTCTTAAAAGTGAGACTTACACTTATTGGGATCTACCGGCTCAAGAAAGCAGAGGCTACATAGCCCTCCTATTTGATTGAAGGAAATATCCACCTTAATATTCTGAACAAGGCATTTCACGAGCTTAACCCGAGGTTAAAATATCTAATACGAGCTTAACTTGAGGTTAAAATATCTACTAACAATATTTTAATATAGAATTAATGAAATAAGTATTGGTTTATTTTCAACTTGGAAATTTTTGGGCCATACGGTTATGATTAGAACTACAATTTTAGACGGAGGCAGAACTAGGGGGGTCGGTGGGGCATATGACCTTGGTATTCCGGCGACTCCCCTAAATGTACCCTGCAGATTTGCCTGATGCTGCCTTGTACGGCTGCCCGCTGCCGCCTCACGACCCTCACGCCGTCTTCTTCGCACTGCAGTCTGCAGGTCTGCAACAGCCAACGGTTAGGTTTTTTTTTTAAACTTACATAAAACGACGTCGTTTCATTTAGTAAGTTTAAAAAAAAAGTATTTTCTTTTCTCTTTAAAATCGCATCAACAACAACAACCCTTTTATTTTTCCTTCCACCGACCGCCTCTCAACTCTCAAATCTCAGCCTCTGCTATCCTTTCCCTTCCAGTCTTCCTCGCCTCCTCGGTTCCTCCTGCCTTTGCAGTTTGCAAGGCTGCATCTTTGCTTCTCCGGTTCTCCCTTTCTCTCTTCAGGTTAAGGTCAGTCAGTGAGTTCACCCCTTCGACTATTCTGTGTTTCTTTTTCAATTTTTCATATATGTTAATCTCTGTATGTGTAATGTGTCTACAAATAAGGAATTTTGTGCTTAATTTTGCCATTAAATTAGAGATTTAGAGTTTGTTATGCCATGAATTAGAGATTATGTGTTATTTTCATTGAATATTTGAATTAATATTGTATATTTATCAATTTATGGTATATTTATGATATATTGTTTGTGAAATAATTGAAATTATTGAATTAGGTTAGTTGATGAAATTATGATGAAATATTTTTAGATAGAGAAGTTGGAAAATTTTAACGAGAGAAAGTTCAAAAGAATTAGAGTGAGAAAGTAATTTTTTTAGGGAGATTATGTGAATTTCTTTCATAACTTAAAATAATTTTGTAAGTAATAATATTTTATAAACTAATATAATTGAACAAATACTTTATTTATTTTTTAAATAGATCGATTTAGATCATAATCTGTATCGCTGGATCATGAAGAAAATCAACAATCCATTACATGATGAATCAAATCACTAATCTATTATCACACTTGATGAATCATATTGGATTAGAGCATAATTTGCCCTCATTGACGGGCCTACATGAGTGTGTCAATCAGATACTTGGAAGATAAGTAAACTTCTGCAAGCTAAGGTAATAAGCTGGCTTCAATTAATTAAGCAGCTTGCCTTTGCATGTATGTGCCTGAACTAAAATGAGAGTCCTATTGTCAGATATAATTATTTGAGAGAGTTTACATATAACACCAACTTTAATTGAGAATGATGATACGGTTAAAATACCCATACAAGAATAAACTCTTCAGAAACTAAAACTACTCGAAACTCTGGGGAAAGCAGAAGAAAAGATATTCCTTATTGTTCATTTCTAATGGTCGGAACATATTACTCTATATCCAGTTAAAACTTTGTACCCAAAACTATGCGTTCACTTGTACTGATATTGTGACAAAAAATTATTTACATCTGCTGCAACTTCATATGCTCCCTCCACACATCGGCCCAAGGCTACACCAGACACGTAGTTGCCTCCGAGAAACATCCCTTGGAACCCACCATTGCTGAGAGCACCTTTTGCAGCATCTAGGATATCCAGATGACCGATCAAGAACTGAGGAATGGCCTGTGGCCAGACTCGCACCCCCAAAGCTAATGGTTCTTTTGCACTAGGATTTATCAGCATCTTTCGCAGGTCACGGTCAACTGCTTCCACAAGTTGGCTCTCCGTCTGGTAAAGAAAGTGAGGTATTATCAAGGAAAAAAAGGGAGAAAGAAAAATACAGGAAATCAAAGGGCTTCTGAAATTCATATATTTGACTGGCTTACCTTGGACAAAATTCCAGTGTTGGTCGCCCCTCCAATGTAGTTGAGGAGAAGAATTTTTCCAGGGGGTGCTCGGTTAGGAAAAAGTGATGAGCTGTATATAGTCCCTGTAGGATCCAATGAATGTATTAGATTCAAATCCCAGAACACCTCTGGTCAAATGTTATTCTAATGTTAGAATATATATACATAATTAAACAAGACAACGGTATGGTTGATCTGCAACTTCTACCGAACTACCAAACAATAGTGCCCTTAAATTGAATGGGTGAAATACTTTTTTTTTTGGTGCAATGGAGGCCTAAAGGTGGGTGAAATACTCGAGCAAGGTGAAAATGGAGACCCGACTCTGTTTCAGTTCTCCATTTTCATGAGAAGAGGTTGTAGCTCATCAACCTAGCCCCTTCAGTATGCCAGTACATCCAGAAGAACTGGGACTGTACAGAACTCGTATTTATGAGGGAAACTCCCACCAGTCTCTAAGATTACTTATATGACCCTGAGTCGGAAATTGAGCCAAATAAAACAATGAAGTAGGGGCCAGAGTTCCACCGTTTATGTAAATTTCTAATTTACCACATTATACCTGCATCACCCCAGCAGATAAAAATTAAAACACACATACATAAAGTTTACCTAAAGTTTCCACCCCTTGGCTACGTGGAATCAACTGCCCAAACCCCTTTAGTTCACCATCAATCAAACATTCAGCACGAACTGCCTCTTTTGGATATGAAACAGATACTGCTGCAACTGGGGGGTAATAGAGTTTTGATAGTGCCTCCGCTGCAGCATCCTGCAATAATAAGAGAAACTTTAAGGAGCTGAAGGAAAAAGTTATATAAAATTAGACATTACTGCGTCTAGGCTATATCAATGTATCAAAATATTTCGTAAGATTCAAGTTTTTACAAGGAAAGGGTAAATAATACTTTTTAGCCAGATTATATTATAGCAAGCTGCAAGGGTAAAACTTCATGCTTGAAGAATAATCACGAAAAACATGTTCCACAAATGGAATGCCCATCATATCAATGGAAAATGTCCAATACACTACTGGAGTTAATGGAAAATTATCACAGTTAAATGTAATCAGAAAACATAATAACTTTAATTTATATTTTTGATAAATAACAATCACTGAACATTCAATTAAAGTTTCAAAATCTGCCACCAACTTGCACAGACTTGTCCTCATTAATGAAACCAATGACCAATTGACCATTACTAATTTAATTGGAAGAACCTCAACCTCCCCTTTGTTAATAAAACATACCGAGATAGGACGCAATAAACCACTGGCTATGTGGGATGGAACAGTCATGACTACAGTTCTACTCTGCAGCGTGACCAAACCATCTGGTGTTTCATATGTCAAAGTATACCCTCCATTTTTCATCTTCCCTATACTTGAGAGCTTCCACGATAACTTCACTTTGTTACCCAACCTAAGAAGATACATAGAAGTCAATAGGATCACTAAACTGTCAAAGAAAGCTAAAAGAACAGAGGTGCTTCTGTTGTGACCAGGACCACATTAAAAATCCAACAATTAAATTGTTTTTCCAACACAAAAGTAGAGAGGGTCAACGAATACCTTCGAGCAATTGCATTAGGCAACATTGTCAGTCCCTTCCTAAAAGATCCGACTGTTTGCCCCTTTGGTTTTGGTAAACGCCTGCAAGATAACTCAATTCAGGCCATTGAGAATAAAATCATGAATACAGGAAAAATTCATAAAACATTAGACCAGCAATAGTTTATTACGGATCTCGGGGTGCCTTGGGAGAACTCTTTCTCTCCTGAATAGCTTTAAAAGCTCCACCAATGATACTACCACCATTTTGCTCTAGCTTCCAAACTTTTCCAAATGCAGCTTTCATACTCAATTTTGATGGATCACCAGCATAAACACCTGCAAACAATACATGTTCATACATTAACTGTCCCTGGTTTGTCTAGTAAGTAGCAAGTAAATGTCATCATATTCTTTGGAACTACTAAAAAACAAAACATTGATCATAATTCACACAAGTCAAAAACATAAATGTAGGTTAGTAATTTAGTTCAAATAACTTCACTACATAAATAGAAAAGCAATACATTCCAATAGGAACTTTGACATTAATGAATCAGAAACTTACAATAAGAAAATCATGCAAAATTAGAATGGTAATGAGCTTTGGTATATCACTCTAACATGGTTACTCTAGCAGTATCAACACAAAAAGTCACAATCAACAGTCAACATGCAACAAGAAACAAGTCACATGTTTATCGCAATAAACTAGCCACCAAGAGAATGTGAATGGGCCACAAATCAGTCCAAGCAATCTTTGATATATGTGACATAAAACTTCAAAGAACGATAAAATAATAATCAAAAAGTTAATTCAAGGTCCAATAACCTAGTGGCCAAGAATGATTCCCACGTTTTAAGTAACACTAACACATGAAATTTACTAAAGATAAAAGACTAGTGCCTTTTCTTTGTCTCTTATTTATTTGATAAGTTAAAAGACTATTGCTATTGGCACTAATGGCATGCCACCTGGTTTAACTTCATAAAGAGCACATTAAATTCCTTCCAAATCTGAGATAATAATACAATAGTTAATAATAACTAATCTATATTGTCAGTTAAGATTTTTAAGAAACTAATGATATATGAGTCATATGACAAATAATAATATTCACCATATGTCCATATATTTAATACAATCTTGAACTGGATAAAACACAGGTAATTACATAATATAGCACAATAATTTGGATATCAATTAATTAGTATATACTATATAGTAGTAGTATAGGAATATTTATAAAATTCTTCAGATTCAGACAAGGTGTAAATGTGTAATATGTGTTTCTATTTAAAATAATTACACTTATGATAGAAGCAGTTTTTGTTAAAATTATATACTATACCTTTTTGTTGTTTTTCAGTTAATGAAACTATTTACTTATAACTTCATTAACTTAAATTTTTTGATTTGCTATTTTATTACTCCCTCTGTTCCACAAAACGGTTCCGTTTGCAACAAAAGTGGTTCCACACAAAGAGTGAATTCTTTTGTTGATATTAGTATAAAATGACACAATATCCTCAAGTTTGTCATTATAAATTCATTATCATGTCACCACTATGAAACTAACAACTATTACTTTTGGGGTAAACACGGAACAAAAATAAATCCTTACTATAAGCAAATTTTGTAAATGAGACTCTTTGTAGAACGGAAGGAGTATATGACTAGCTATACATCTTCCCAATACTAAAGATACTTAAGGTATCACCTAGAGATCCAAGATGGTATATTTCTCCCCTTCAAAAGATCAAGAGGGAGTTGAGTGGAATGCTATTAACATTTCTCGAGATAAATTGATGCCAATGTCAACTGACAATACCTGAGCAGAAAGGCTCTATGAGACGTTCAAATACTTCATCACCAAGATTTCGACGTACAAACTCTTCAACTGATTCCTCACGACCCTGTCACCTTCCTCAAAATATGTGATATGAGAAAGTCGGTTTTTCAAAAAGAAACAAAAAGGACAAAGAAATAGGTCAGGGAGAGAACAAACTGGTGGAGGAGGGCGAAGGCCAAGGGCACCAAAGCCAGCCCTGAGCTTGCCAGCAAAACTCATCAAGTCAAAGAAGGGAAAATCAGTGGGCTTTGAGGGTACTGGCCTCAATTTACCATTCCATAACACAAAACGAGGTGCCTCAGGGTCCCCTAACACTAAATCATCCTTCAACCCACTGTCCACCTGAAACAATCATATAGTATAAATTAAGTGAGTAACCAACTAAAAAACAGATAAAAGGTAGGTGGAAGTAGTACCAATATATATCATTCTAAGGTCCCAAAATGAAGCCAAGCCTCCCTACAATACACTTCAGTCCTAATTTTTTAAAAGAGTTTTTTGATAATAAATTTTAAGACTATAACTTGTGATCCAGAGAAACACAATCCAAACAAAATTATGTGTCCAAAAGAAGGGTCAAATGAACTCTAATTTTAGGATGGAGGGAAGGTAAATGAATAAAATAGATATTACAATAGCAGGGCATTTGGTGCCTAATAAATTGTAATGCATAGAGAAAAAAATGCATTCCTCTATTTGAAAAAGAGTCCTCATTTACAAGTACAGTAAAGAAAATCAACTGCTAAAATTATAAATTTGGTACCTTGAATGACTTCATGTATTTGGGAAATACGAGTGGAAGTGTTTTACATAATAAAAGAGTGTTACATAGCCATTTATGCAGATAATTAAGCTAAACATAAAATACAAAACGCCAAAAGAAAATGCAAAATTTGGGAAGAACAACAAAATTGAGTAAACCCTAATCCTAATTGAGCTCGTAAACATACCACCATGGTGAGCATGGGATCAGAAGGCTGGAAGCTGTTGGGACCTTCTTCCCATAGAAACCCATCTCTCTCCACTGTAATTATGTTTCCACCAACTCTATCCCTAGCCTCCGTCACCAACACATTAGGAACTTGGTCCTGGTGCTTGGTCGCCAGTGCCTGGGCGATGCAGAGCCCGCTGATTCCGGCCCCTACAATGACGCAATCTAGCAACGATTCACCTCCATCTGAACCCACATCCTTCACCGGAGGAGTAAACGTTGACACCGAGCAACGGGATTTCCACCGCCTGGTGCTGCCATTACCGCTGATGCGCCGTTTGATGGATAGATTTCGAGAATTGAGAAAGGTGGGGAATGAGGAGAGTGCTCTGTTTGCTGCCGGAAACAGAGTGTGGCTGCCATTACAGGTGAAATGGTGAAGTTCAGTTAAGGATGTCATTTTGCAGAGAGAGAAAGAGAGGGTCGTTACGGTCTACTTCTCCAGCCTCCGCTTTTGATTTTGTTGGATGATGACCGACCCGCAATTATCTTCTTCTTTGAGGGAAAGTTTTATTAGTCTACTTCTACTTATACCGGTACTACCTAGTCCTTTTGCACTCTTTTGCTTACACGTGTTGTCATCATCTTTCATCTTTACAATTTTATTTTGCTTTTTCTTCATTTTTATTTATTTTTTAATACCCTTTTATATATACTCGACACAATTACAACTCAAATCAATCGCAATAAAGACACATAAAAATACTACCCAATGGTTGTTTGCAAAACATATGTTTGAAATTAAATTATTTATTTTAATTTAATATTTTTTTAAACTATTTTATTCTTTACAGATGGACTATTAGCCTCTTAATGTAAAATTATTAATCCTATAAAATCAGTTGATAACTTTAAATGAGGATTATTAATTTCATATTCATCATGAAATTATATAGGCATCATAAATAATCTTAAAAATTATGTAAAATAGGCATACGACTATTTAAAGGACTTAAGGAGTTTCAGAACAAGGATATGTGAACTGTAAAACCCCGAATTTATGAAATAAAAGTTTATTATTTTTTTATGATTATTTTTTTAAATAGTGAAGTGCTTAATTGTTATAAATGATAGTTAAGGGTGTTATATGCAAATTATCTGATAAATAGTATGTCGGGGAATATTCTTTCTGTCGGGGAATATTATATTCGGTACCGTACGACGGCGCCGAAATGGCAATATTGTCAATGATAGTGGGCCCCACAAAGGGTTAATTGTCGGATATAGAAAGTGATAGAAATTGGCGACAAAACTTTAACCGATAACTGTTAAAATACCCGGTGATAAAAAGAACAGTAAAACGCGTTATTCCACAGTAGCACACGGTATTCCACAGTAGCTCACGATGTTGCACAGTGTTTTATATTGTTGATTCAATAATTGATAAAGTAACAATTGCACAGTATTTTGATTCAATAATTGTTAAATATCATCTGCATAATATATTTTACTATTTGTCACGACACTGTAACTTATATCATTTGATAGGATATTTTAGCATTATCGACAATGTCTATAAATTCTGTCAAGGAAAGGGGTTATTTAATTGCGCGCCATTTTTATGGAAGGCCCCCTCTTTCTTGAGAATAATCTGGTTGTTAGTATTGCGAGTATATGCTATCTGTGATATTACATTTAACACAATAATACAGAAAAAGGGATTTATTGTGATATTGGAGTTATTTTTATAATGGTTTTATCTTTTTTTGATAATGGAATTATCTTTTGATAATGGAAGAAAAAATGGACGGATGATATAAATGGAAGAAAAAATGGATGGATGATATTAAAAGATTATGCCAAGGGTATAAGAGTAATAAACCAAGAAAATTTAGGGAAAAGACTATAATGCCCTCACCTTGATTTTCCTATAAATAGGGAGGGTTTGCTTAAGAATTTTTCACACCTTCATTGCTTATATTTCCTCTCGCTCTCTCTAAATTTCTTAAGTTCTCTTAGTGTGCTAGGCTATTGTGAATATTTGTGAGAATACTAGTATTATCCGAAGTTAGTAAACTCTATAGAAAGTAACATCCAGTCACTTATTAACTAAGGTAGGGAATATCATTTCTTTCATAATCCTATATAATATCATTTGTTTTCATGTTCGTAAGTGATATTATACTCATAAAGGTTGTTATTCATTCTGTATTAATTTATGGGGATAACCTGTCCGTGCGGTATGACGCATGCCTCGTGAATATCCTTTTGTATTCATTCTTTATTATTCTGTGGGAATAACTTGTATGTACGAGTGTCGTACCTAGTGAATATCCTTTTGTATTCATTCCTTATTATTCTGTGGGAATAACCTGTATGTACGAGTGTCGTACCTGGTGAATAACTCTTTGTATTCATTACTTATTAATCTTTTGTGGAAATAACCTGTCTACGCGAATTATCGCATGACGGGTGAAAATCCATTTGCAGTTTCATATATTCTGTTATTGCAGTTTCATATATTCTGTTATACTCGTATAACGTATCATTTCTTTTGTACTCTTTAAGGGATATCTTTTTCTTTCACATTTCTCCATTTATGATAAGAAATATTTGTTTGTTTCCAAAATCTTATTTTTAAATGGAGAAAATCCCTGAAAATTAGTAGAATATCTTTAATAGCTTGTGTTTCATCTAATATCTTTTCACTTGAATCTTTCTATTTCATTTTATACGTTATAGTTGAAGCATGAAATAATTTCTTGAATTTGACTCCACTATTTGGTCATCGTGTTGACAATTTGGTCAATCTTTGATACTGATTAAATTATAGAGTTTTTCTTATCCTTAATCTCACTGTATCATCGTCATCATCCTCATCCTCATACTTAAATTGTGGTATTAGTTTTCTTTGGCCCGTAGTGCAAAGATAAACTGGCGTGACATGATTTTGACCAAACTGTGTATTGGTATAATCATGATTTTTTGTGTTACAAATAAAGGCGTATGGTGAAAGTTCTCTTTGGCCGTAGTGTAAAGATGAACTGGCGTTTGACATGATCATGACCGGTGATGTTACAAATAAATATCTTTGGCACGTAGTGCAAAAAGAGGCTGTTGAATAATAAATTATTGATTTGGATGTTCATAAACAGGAATTGTTGATTGGTGTTACAGGGATAAAATATTGGTGGTGATCCTTTAACTTATAGAAGATGGTAGATATTATAATCTACTTGACTCTTCTAATGGATTGTTCGTTCCGTTGCAGTTGTTGTTGTTGAACAAATATAATATCTTTAAATCTCTGATTTATTATTGTTGAAGATTAAAGATAATTTTTATTCTTCATTATCTTAGTCATGATATTTCTTACTGGCTATTTGAGCTCACCCTTTTCAGTTTTGTCCCATTGTTCTTCTCAGGAAAGGAAAATGTAGATGGGACTAGCCGGGAAGTGGAGTGATGATCCGAGTTAGTTGTTGTCATCATCAAGTTATGACATAGTTTAATAATAATTGTACTGGAGACTTAAAACATGTGTTGCCGTCTTTTTACGGCATTGTAATAATTTGGGTTTGGATACTGTGGTACCATACGGTACGATATTTGTATGGAAAGTCACAGTATGTGTGTGGTCGTATTTTGCACGACAAATATTAGTTGTAAATGAGAAATTCGTATTTGTATTTGTATTTTTGTAGAATGTTATTGACGACTCAAAATGAGTTGTGTGGACCTATTTTGGGGGCGTCAGATGAACGGATAAAAAGAAAGATAACAAAGAAAAATGATGAAAAGTTTCAGGTAACAAAAGCGAAATGATCTGATTTGAAGCAAGGTTTTGGATAGCTCCAATGTTAGAGTTAAAGGAAGAAATCTTACGAAAAGCTCATAGTGCAAAATATTCGATTCATCTTGAGAGTACAAAGATGTATCAAGACTTATCTTCATCATGGAATAAAAATAGTTTTAAATTAAGGCGAATAGTCTAATCTTAAACATATTTTTTACAAACAAATATAAATAAAAAGTTAACAAGATATCTATATATACACACACACACACACAAAGCTAGTAAGATAATAAAAACAAACAAAAAAAAAAAAAAATATATATATATATATATATAAATTCACCGTTGAAATGGTGAATCACATTTTTTCTTAAGTATAAGTCAATTATTTTCATCGAAATAATATTAGAGATTTTAAATTTTTTGTTTTAAATGTATTTGAACAGTAACATTAAATATGACAAAATACATAATCAATCACAAAAAAATTATCAAATTAATATATTAATATCACATCATTTAAAACATTTTTTAAAACTCCTTAACAATACCTTTTAGTCAAATTTTATGTCATATTCCACTCTATCAAAAATATTTGTACTACCTTCCCTCAAATAATTCTCGGTGGACCTCTCTCCTCTTTATATAATTATTTTGTTAGCAGACTTTTCTTTCCGTCTTGACATGCATCTAAAGGCCTCCGTGATATATGATCAAATATTTATCTCAGTCTAGTCCCTCTTAATTTATTCTCAATCTCTACTACCTCAAATTTTATTTAAAAAAAAAAACATTCTTGTTTTTTGACCTCTTAGACCTTTTTTTTTTCCTTATCCACTTTGTTAAGTATGAAACTACCTGATTAATGAGATAATATAAAAAGTAAAAAGGAACTGATGTTTTACAAATAAATTTTGATATTTTTATAAAATCTCTTTTAAATTAATGTGAGATTTATTTATCACGGGAGAGAAGGATCTTGTGAAATACTCCCTTCATCCCAAATTAATTGTTTAATTTTGATCATTTTAAGTCAAATTGACTATTTTTAGAACTAATCTTTTTACTATTTTTGCTAAAATATAGGTGAAGAGATTATAACCAAAAGAAAGTATATAAAATTTATTACTAACTCCAATTTTTATAATTTTAGAAATATATTTATATATGCTTAATTATTAATTTTAAAAATAGTCAATTTGACTTAAAAAAGTCAAAATTGAACAATTAATTTGGGACGGAGTGATACTCTTTTTGTTCTAAAATTAAAAATACAATTTGACTTTTTAGGTCAAACAATAATATATTAAAATTTAAATTGATGTGAATTTATTTAATTTTAGTTGATGCAATTATTATAATTGTACAGTACATAACAAAAATTATTAATTACAAAATTTATTTTATTCTAAATTTTTATGAGTTATTCTAATTTTAAAGTTTAATATGTCGTCGTTTGACCTCAAAATTAAATTATATCATTAATTTTGAAACAAAAAAAAAATATTACTGTTATTTGTAAGAATATTAATTTCCAAAATAAAAATACATGAAAACACACTTACCTAGCTAGTTACCTTTGAAATATTAAAATTTGTCATTTAGGCTGCTATTGCAAGTGTGCGTAGTGCGCATCATGTACAAATTAGATCGCATCAGTCGTTCGCATTTAGAACGCACCCATTTTTTTTCCCGCGTTCCTTTTTATGTGTTCAAACATTCTCTCCCCATCACGAAATCCCTCACTCGCTCTCTTCATTTCTTAGAAACCCTAATTATCTCTCTCTAATTTGAATCTTCTTCTCAAATTCAGGCCATGTTGCTGACTTCAGCTTGGGAAATATCCATCAAACTTGAGAAATCCCAAAGAATGGAGTTCTCCGATTAACGGCGCCATCATTCCGTGAGTAATTATCGCTTCGAATTTTCATCGTCCGTAATCGACTGGCTATTTTATCTCACATATAAGATGTCAACTGTTTGTAGAGATTTACATCTCATATTGATCTCTCTATGACATTTTAGGATTTAGCCTGGCCTGTTTTTCGATATTTTTTGATTTTCAGAGAGCGTCTGATTACGTTCCTTGGCCTGATTGTTCTATACGCAGTCGCAATTCTAAAGTACTAGAAGATTTGAATGCCTCAAACTGGAATTTGATTTATTTTTAAATTTCAAAGTAAACTTTAGGACGAGATTCTGAATAATAATTGTATTATATTTTTAGAGTTTCTTCATATGTATGTAGCGTTTCTAGGCTTAGATTTTTGGGTTCTGAGTTGCTTGTGCTCACTGTTGAGATATCTATGAATTGATCTTTGTTTGATTTTCAGATTCTAGCTAATTGTTATATTGACAGTTGAGATTTGAAATTTGAACTCGGCTCAAGTTGTGCAAATGTTGATGGCTGGGAAACAAAATTTGCGGAGCGTAAGCTGCTAAATGGAGTTTCTAGTTATTATTCCCGTGCTTGTCTCGTTATATTTGTTTAATCTTAGATTTTAGCTCATATTTTATCTAATAGATTTTCTGGATGAATTTAAGTTGCTTTGTTCTTCAGTATTTAACCCTAGAGTATGTTTTTTATTTTTGAAGTTGTCATTGTATTGTTAGGCTTGATTTTTTGAAAATTTGTGGTTCTTCTGTAATAAGTTGTACAACCCAGTATTTCTGGACAGCTGGTTTAATAAATTAATTGTAACTTTAAATCTCAGGATATAATGAGTGACTGCCGGAGTTTCGGCAGCAATTGCCATCCATGTAGTCAATCCAGAAAGATCTCCATAGGAATTGTAGTAGACAAATCTGACAAAACAAGGCCCGATAATGTAAGGGAAGATGTGGCTCTGCTTCAAACCACGGGAAATTCAACTTCTGGCAAAACGAACGCCATTAATAATTCAAACAAGAATGAAAAGGTCAGGGATCCCAGAAAAGGACAACAAACTGAGGATCCAGAGAAGGAGACTTCCCCTTGGGTTTCCACTAGATCCCTCCATCAGAATATACCATCTCCTGAGGCAGTTCTTAATGCAAAACAAGCTTCAAGTTTACCACCATCCACTAGTTCTGTGCTCAAGCAGCGTCAAAGGTCTAATGATGCAAACGGTTCACAGGGAACGTATTCTGTGCAGTTTACTGGCAACCAGAAGTCAATTTTACAGTCTGATGACGAACAGCAGAAAAAATTCAACAGGGTGAGCTCCAGGAGGAACGAAGGGAGAGATGCTAGCTCTGCTAGGGTTGAGGAATTTTCATTTGCAACTGCACAACAAGTTATTGTTCCAGATAAAGAAGTGACAGAGAACAAAACAAACAATACAGAAAACAAGGGAAATGAAACTTTAAGAATGAAGCTTTGGGAAGTCTTGGGAACTGTTTCATCACCCGCCAAGCAGTGTTCCAACTCTCAGGCTTTGAAGACTGACACAGATAATTTAGAGTCAGAGTTGAGAACTGATGTGAAGGCTAATACTATTGTCAAGCCCAGACAGAATTCAGACACAATAGAAAGTGATTCTGACAGTCCCAATGCTATGAGGAGGCCTGTGACTCGTTCTTTAACCCGTAAGAGACCTAGTAAAGTCCAAGAAAACAAAATGAAAAATATACCCTCCTCTAGTTATAAACAGAAGCACCCAGAAAAAAACATATTCTCTTCAGAAGAAGGATGGTCCAGGAGAATTTCTGCTGCCGCCAATGGTGGCTCTTCTGTTTCTAAGAGAAAGAAGAGTCAGAGAGAGAGTTCCAGAACTGAGCCGCATAAGTTTTGCATTCCTGAATGCAATGATGCAGATGAGGCTCATCAAGCAGCATATAGAAGCAAAACAAAAACTCCTGCTGAGAAATCATCTTTATTTGGAAATAGATTGGGTAGATTTAACAATTTACCTTCTTCGGAAAGCAAAGATTCCCATAAATCCCCAGTTATGGAGAAGACTGATAAGCTGGGTAATCTTGATGAGCCAAAATTACAAAAAAAATTGGATCAACAAGAAGATGTGGTCAGTCCATCATTGAAGAACATCTTAGACCCTCAGGTTGATTTCCACAGCCCCACAGTGGAAATGAAAAACTCCAATAAAACCTCTTCTCTTGGATCCTCGCCAAAAAATAACAAGGGAGAACAGCATGTTCATAGTCCTATAGATAGGGTACTTAACATGGAAGGCATCCGGAGCTTCAAGAGTCTCCTTACTAAAAAGCCAGATTATGACAAGAAAAACGAAGCAATGGAAACATCTGTATCCTTTCTATAATGCTACTTTCATTATTGATTTGGTGACATGTTCTGGTTTCTATTCCGTTTTAGTCTCCATTCCTGTTGCTTTTCCTTATTGAATCTATAGGATGATGAGGGGGAACATGAAGATTCCCCTGTTACAAAATCAGTGCCAATCATGGATAAAAATTGCACAGAAAGTAGCCTGTCTAAATCATTATCTGAAGAAAATGATTCTGAGAGCTCTGATGAAGAAGGTTCACCAACTGAAGGTTACATATAGATTCCCTTAAACATGCCTAAAGTGTATATATGCTGATTCTCTATAGAGTATTACATTCTTTGGAAAACCTGTGGTAAGATTTAAGATCAGCAACGGGGAAAAAAAGAATGTATTTAATTGTCTATTGATTCTCTTTTCCTTCTTTAATTTCCTTAACCGGCCATCTTTACCAAGACTCTGATTTGGGTGTGAATTACTAGGTGATATATATTATAGCTGAACCTGATTATTAGCATTGTAGTCCTAGTCTCCTAGATAGTGGCGATCATTATTGGACTATGTTTTTTATTTTTTCATTCACATGTTGGTCTCCTTTTCTTTTTTTATGTCTTACATTTACATATAAATCGGTTTCACATTTAAACAATTTGTGTATATATGCTGGAAAGTGGGTTCCAAGTAGTATAATAAGGCCACAGCACATTGTTAATATTTCTGATGGATATGTACAGGTCCCAGTTCATATCCAGGTCCCAGTGAAGCGGAAACGCCGTCTCCACATATTGGTACTGCTCAGAAATCAGAATTTGTGTTTCATCCAACTAAAAGGCGTCGTATTCATGAAGGTGTTGAAGTTACTGGATTTAGTCCCACCCCAGCTTCTCCAAAAGGCATGCCTTCACTAAAATTAATATTTTCTGACCTTCTGATTGCTGTTTATTTCTCATGCTGTTATAATTTTAGGGTAATGGTAGGGTCTCAAATTTTTGGTCTCAAAAAGTGTCTCAAATAATATATCATCAATACATTGGTTAGGTAAATCTGTTGTGAACTTGTGATTGTCTATGCCATAAAATACTATTAAAATATTGAATGCCACATCATTTGAGACCTATTTGAGATAAAATTTGAGACCCTTAGCATTACCAATAATTTTAGGATCCTTCTTTTTCCTGTCATTTCAAATATTGTCTATGGCTTTATAAATTGCGCAGGGACTGAAGAAATTAATGGCCTTCCTTCAGAACTAAACCAAGAGAATGGGTTAGCTAGGTATTTCTCCTTGTTGGATAAAGCAATAAGAACTTCCCAAGTAATATAAACATTCTATTCACCATTTATATGTGTGATTTATTTTAGTTTTGAATTTGCTTTGTTCCAGTGCTGTTGCTTTATTTGCTATGATTTTGGAAAGAGTTAAAAGCAAAATGAAGTCAATGACTAGCAAACGATCTGCTGAAATTCTGACATCTGTTGCCACAGAAATACATTTGCAGTTACAGAATGCCGAATCTCAAATTCAAACAGACGTGTATGTATTCAGAACTGTCAACTTTAAAAGTTCAAGGACTTTATTTCTAAGGTCAACCGTGGTGATATTTTCAGGGGGAAGCTAACTACTATTGGTAAATCAAAAAGAAAACGACTGGAGACTAGATTCCAAGGTAATTAATCTTTAACATTCTAATAAATTGACTGAGTGCTGTTGATCAGTCTCGAGAGACCTGGTGCTGGTAACTCATAATACCTCTTCTGATAATACACATTGATTCTGCTCAAGATGACTAATTTTCTGATATACCGTATGTCAATATATGTGCATATAATCTATTTCAACTTGGTGGAAGCCATATATTTCCGTGTGTTTTATGTAGATCATGAGTCATGACAGAGGTTAAATAGTGACCTCAACACCAGACTACCCGAGCAATGGGGAGTTAATTGCATTTACCCTTACATATAAAATTTTAAATGCTTGTGAGTAAAACATCGGACTTACGAATCTACGAATTCTTGTTCTAATTATTATTTAACAAATGATTTGTTGACACTACTTGCAATTACGGTATCAATGCTCCAGGATTGTTACCTGGAATAATGGTATCAAACCCTTAAGCTTGTCAAAATGCACATGAATTTGTTTCTAGAGAACCTTAGGATTTTTGTGTTAATAACCTAAAATGTTACCCTTTTGTTTTGGTACATGGACCAGCTGGGCTGACATTACACATTAAAGTACTAAACAGGCAAAGGGTGTGAAAGTATTTTTAATAAATAATAACCCAAAAAAGAGAAGGTGTGAAAGTTATTTGACCATAGATAATCTGTTTGAGATCCTTGAAAGGGGTGTGGGCGGAGTTAATGTAATGAAATGAAACAAAACCATTCCACCTGAAAAGTGTTTTTTTTTCATCAAATAATAAATCAATTCTAGATTATTAGGATATTATGGATCTTCAAAATCTCTCAGCATCCGCTTTAGTTGACCCTCTACTTTTTAACGGCTGTGTTATTTTCCATCTTTCAGATCAGAATAGAAAGCGTGTTTATTGTGTTCCAATTTAAAACCTGATGCTTAAGACGACTGAATTTTTATGCAGAGCAACAAGATCAACTCAAGGTCATATATGAAAGGTTCAGAGATGAGGTTAATCAGCATCTTCAGGATTGCAGGAGCGCACTTGGAGGGCTGGAAGCACACCAGATAGAGTTCAAAGGAACTGTGGAGAAACAAAGTATGACATCATCTTTATCTTGAAGTGATCTTCACAAATTTGCAGATTTAAATCTTATTGTTAATTGAATTTCAGTTTCGAACCTGAGTTTATGATACTAGTTAGACCTTCCAATTCTATAAGATAAGAGTTCTGGTATGTAGGTGGAATTTGGGTGATGCTAATAGATCTCATTTGTGTCTCAATATATTAGACATGAGTACCGCAGACCGCGTTGGAACTAGAAGTGATATGCTCTCCCTTCATTTGAGTCTATAATTACTATTATATTGTTTTGCTTTCACCATGATAGCCTGATCTTAA